>OX387343.1:38861809-39461809 GCA_947563465.1 Archips xylosteana
CTAGACGACGATAAACATACTTATATAGATAAATAAATACTTAAATACATAGAAAACATCCATAACTCAGGAACAAATAATCGTGCTCATCACACAAATAAATGCCCTTACCGGGATTTGAACCCAGGACCTCTTGCTTCGTAGGCAGGGTCCCTACCAACTAGGCTGGTCGTTAAAACACACATTTACACTCTCCCACTCATACTCGTATTTCAGATTCCGTACAATCTTTCACCAGCTTTACAAATCGTATTTCAATTAAAACATGAATAAACCGATGTGAGATACAGGTCTGAGGGGAAAAAAGAAGACGGGGAAGAGGTTATACAGATCCAGCTGGGCTAGGTATTGTGAAAACACCATCTAGGCATCTACCACAAAGTAATACAAGTTATTTACTGCGACAAAGTACTAAAGTCTTCAGCTACTTTTAAGTTTGGCTGTAGGTACCTAAATGAAACAAACGTACAAATAGGTCCATTATATTTATAATGTTCTAAGATATAGTAAAGACTTGGTGATGGTGCTCTTTGCTGACGATAGCACGGTGATATTTACTGGAGAAAATTTTACTACGTATAGTCCTCCTCATCGGTTTCGATGACGGCGACCCCACTATTCTATAAATTAAGACGCCTATCATGGGCTCTGATATGGCTGGCTAGGCCGAATTTACTTTTAAATACTCTCCTACACGCGTGACAGTACAGGTGGCAGCTGAGTTGTATGTATACGTGTAGGAGAACTTAGGTCTCTCTTTACGTAATTGGCGTTTTACGTCTAACGCCGTGAGGCGCTCTTTCTCAAATAATTTGATGCCTTTTGAGATGGTAGATCGCCAAGCTGACCGCTTTGCAGCAAGTTTCTCCCAACACTCAGGATCGTTAGCACAGGCATTCAGATGCCGTTTGAGCACATCCTTAAAGCGCAGGTGCTGTCCGCCATGCCTCCGTTTCCCTTCCGCCAACTCAGAGTAGAATACAGCTTTAGGCAAGCGGCGGTCATCCATTCGAAGGACATGCCCGCTCCATCTAAGCTGCCGCTGCATCAAGAGAGCCTCTATGCCATGCATTCCAGAACGACGTAGGACCTTAGAGTTAGGAACGCGGTCCTGCCACTTAATCCTCAATATGTATCTTAGACATCTTAGGTGGTAAATGTCCAGCTTCTTTATGTCTGCTTTGTAAACGCACCATGTCTCTGCTCCATATAAAAGGACAGGAATGATAAGTGCCTTATAAACGCTTATCTTTGTTTCTAGCTTGAGATCATGGGACTTCCAGACGCGATCTGTAAGCCGCCCAAAATTGGCAGCAGCGCTAGCGATCCGCGAAGGTATCTCCGAAGCCAAGGTGTTGTCATGACGAATAGTGCTTCCCAGATATTTAAAGTAAGATACCTCAACTAGAGGTTTCCCACCCAGGTTTAGCGATGCCGGATCCATCACGCCTCCTCGTGGTGGTTGTTTGAGGATTTGAGTCTTGGAAGCACTTATAACCAGGCCGAATTGCTGACATGACTGATTTAATGCATCAACGTAGCTTTGGAGATCTGGCAAGCTGTGAGACATAAGGCATACGTCATCAGCGTAAAGTACCTCCAATATGGGGATCTTTAGGACCTTGGATTTTGCTCTGAACGTACCAAGATAACGTCAATAGAACATTACATTTAATAATACAATGGTTAGACAAAAATAATTTAAAGATAAATCTAGAGAAGACAAAGATTATGCATTTTAAACAGAGAAATAAAAGAGAAACAAATGTAACTGTAAAATATAATGCACACACAATTGAGGAAGCAGATGTAACTAAGTTCTTAGGACTACATTTGGATAATAAATTAACTTGGAAAAATCAAATCGATGTATTATGCAACAAACTTAATCAATATTCGTTTGCACTATACCAACTTAACAAGGTGGTCCATCAATCTGCTGTGCTGACTGCTTACCACGCCTATGTCACTTCAACATTACGATATGGAATCATATTTTGGGGAAATTCCACAGATCGTGAAATGGTATTTAAATGTCAGAAAAAATGTATGAGGTCGATTTGTGGTAACCAGTCTACTGAATCATGCAAATCACATTTTATTAAACTCAAAATATTAACTTTGCCGTGTCTATACATTTATGAAGTGGTACTTTATGTCAAAAACGACAAGAGCCAATTTTCGGGTTTTAATAGCATTCGTCAGAAGGAGAAAATATCCAGGAAACCTTATAGAACTGCCTTGCTCGCTAAAAGTTTTTTCGGAATGGCTCCAAAAATTTATAACAAACTGCCAAAGAGAATTTTAGAATTAGAAGACATAAAACTATTTAAAAATGAATTATTTAAGTTTTTAACTGAAAAGGCATACTATTCCGTACAAGAATTATCTAATGACACGAGTATAATTTGACTATCTGCAATTGGTTTATATAATTTGATAACTATTTTATTGTTTATTTTATTTGGTACCTGCTACCTTCATGACATTATTATGACATTTTAATTTAATTTGGCCTTTTTTAATAAATTCAATAGTTTCAATTCGATTATACCGTACTTATCATAATTTTATTTAGTTTGACGCATTGTTTTATTTTCGATTGTATCAATGTAATTAATTAATTTCATTTTATTATTTTGATTTTATAATTTTATATTAGTTTTAAATTATTTGTATGCCTATCGGCGAAACATAGTGATACCAATTACGTTGTAACACCTTGTGTATATTGTAACCACCTATGTTGACAAATAAAGATACTTTGACTTTTGACTTTGACTTAAATACGTCAGTCCATAATAAATATCTAATGAAATAATGTGAATTGATTTAGTACATTGCGTCTTTCGCCCGACGACTTTTGTGGTTCGTGTAACAAATTCACCACAATGTAAAGCTAACGCCATCTATAGAAAAAAGACGTACAATTCTAACGCTTAACTCGGAGCGAGTTTACGTTACAGGCGAAACCACTTGGCTTAGATTCAGCGAATGAAAAGATTTCTTACACGGCCGCTAGGGGGGCGCTAGCGGGAACACTTGTAAGACCATAATACTTTACACGACTGGCTAAAGAAAATTTGAGTCTATTATTTTACAAATGTTCACTGTGTAATTTAACTTTCTTTGAGGATATAATTTATCACTGTTTTTTAATCTACAATGACTGCAGTACGAAAAAAAAGTCGTCCCGATTTCATCTCGCACTGTTAAAATTTTAAAATGATATAAATATCCAAATAGTACCTTTACAGCCTCTTCGACATCGTCATCACGGGACGCCTTAGAAATACTCTTCTTCATGAGTTGGTACATAGTCTCCCTCCGCAAATGACCTTCACCCAGTAAGTCATAGCACTGTAAAACGTGTCATCTTATACATACATACCCTTCTATTTATTTGTTACATACAATTACATACTGTAAACAAGAACTTAAATTAGAACTTACAAAAATAATACGGCAATGTCTACAACACATTTACGAATCGTATAATCGACCAAGTAAGTGCTTTACCATTTTTTGTGACAGTTCCTATTTTAGAGAAAGCAATAAGGCTCATAGTCAAATAAGGCTGATTTTCAAAGTTGTAGTGAGTGACAATAATAGTCCTTATCTACATCCATATCATAACCATAACTTCTCTATAATATGTAGAGAAGCGATAATCAAATGACCTGTATTAAGAAACGTTTATCTTTGGCTGTATCATAAATCATAATGTTAACATTGAAGTATCGATATCGATACTTGCCTTAAAAGTAAACTTGTCCGATCCACAGGTGACCATAAGGCTGGCTCTTTCCTCGGTCAACGTATTGGCGTTGCCATACTACGAGGAAACGCATTGCAGTCAGCATTATGGGCACCCTGCCCATTAGCATCGATCTGGGAGACATTTGTAAATACAGGTTTTTAGGATTAGATTAAGTTAATTTAAGTTTTTTTTATTTTTATCTTTTAAATATGTCTCTGTGAATTTATATATTTTATAGTAATAAATAATTCATTAAGTACATTTAAATTTCACACATCCTCTTAAACAAGTTGTGAGCAGTCGATTTGAAATTCCATTCAATGTGAAACACTTGTTCCAAACATATTTTTTTTAATCTCGAATATTACAATCGGTTTGAGAATCGGAATCGACTTAAGTCTAGATTGTTTATGAATTTAATAAATATATAAATGTCAGTGATTTTGATTCAAATTTAAACTGCCAAAAAACGGAAAATGAAGTTACCGTATTTTCTTATGTAAATATCTGGTGAAAAAAATAAAGGAGACTTATGCATGCAGATAAAATTATGTATGCGACTGTGCATAATTAGGATTAAAACATTTAACCCTTTCACCGCCGCGCCTCGACAAAACGTATACCTGCTTTGAATCTTATGTCATTGTGTCAAGGTCACTTTGACACTGTACTTTGTGACCTAGTAATTCCAGGATAGATGCCCCAGTGGGATAGATGCCTCGATTTCAATTTCTACTAGTAGCAAGGCTGTGGGATTAAAATTCCACTAAATGATAGCAAGCCCCCTCCCTGCAAACATCTGGGCCGCTGCTATCATGAGCAAGAGCGAACGCGTTTAGACCATGAGTGCCAAAACCTTCCGCGGCGAGATCGCGCTGAGCGTGAAAATTATATTCGTAAGTATTTGTTTTTGAATAATTTTAGACTGGCTTATAATTTGCGCTTTTAACTAACTCATTTGGTTGCACTGAAGTTTAGGCTGCATGGATTAGTATATTTTATAGTGATTTTATCATTACTTGATTTTTTATCGAAAAGGGCATCTATCCTCTGCGAAAAGTATAGTTGCCCCGTTTTCGAACGCTATAGATGCCCCTAAGGGCATCTATCCTCAACTTGTTAAAAATAATTTTTATGTTGCAGAGGGTCGAAATGCCTCGTAAATATGAGAGAAAACAGGGCGTAGTCCCGCGTAACGTCGCCTGGACTGAAGAAAGCTTGCTAGCAGCCTTCGAGGAAATGAAGAAGGGAGAAAAAGGAGTCAACGAAGAAGCCAGAACATATATGGAATACCGTCTAGAACACTAAGACGACGTTTTGCCAAAAATGATGAAAATCAATTGACCCTAGCTAGGTAGGTAGTTATGTAGTAGGTACATGTTGATTGGTATTTAGTGAAGTTTTTTCTGTAGGTATTTGCAAATAGAAGCAAAATCACAGTTTATATGGAATTGATTGAACTTTTATAATTTGTTTCAGTAAAACATCCAGTACTAGGATTCTAAAATGAGAAGAGGCTCGTGGCTCATACTATTCAAACTTGGCGAATTTTCAATGAATATAAAAGATTGATAACTTTTATTTAACTTGTTTAATTTCAAAGGGCATCTATCCTGTGACTCATTTTTGCGACGAGTCGTCTATCCCCCACGGTAGGCACCTATCCCATTTATAAGGGGTCAAAAAAAGTACTATTTACACAAAATTCATACGATTTATATTAAAACAAGTACAGTAAAATAATAGATTAAGGACCTTAGTTATCATACGCATTGGACGCAATGCTATAATTTGTTAAGTTTTCGAATTATAAAGCGATTTCAAAAAGTGGGGCATCTATCCTGGACTTACCCTATATGTGTCGTTGGCGTTGAAGAGGTTAAAACACTAAATGATCTAAAACCACACTCGTGTTTTAATCCCTCTCATTATGCATCAGTCACATAAATAAAACTATTAGGTAATGTTTTAAGTTGTAGAGGTACAACCAACATTGAACCTTAAGGTGGTAAAGGAATTTCTTGGTCGACTATACACAGCGTTCATGCACGCCCGTTTTTTTTATTTATTATTTTATTACATCTACACTATAATATTATAAAGAGGAAAGATTTGTATTTTTGTATGTAACCAATAAACTTAAAAACTAAGTACTAGACGGATTTCCAACATTTTTTTTCCGTTAGTAAGCTACATTATCACTGGGTAGCTACTTTTTACCGCGGGACAATACCTTTGCCTACGGGAAAATTAATTTATCCCGGGCGAAGCTGCGGACGGAAGGCTAGTTTACAATAAATATGAATACGGTAATCCAAACTATTATTTAAAATCTCTTTTAACTTGTCAAAATGATTTAGGCCCGTAGCAGAGCTTTATAAAGCGTTGCGTGAAAACAGAAACACGAAGCTCCGTTAATTTGATTCGAGTTTCGACTTACCGGTTACCGCTCAACGTCAATTATCCAATAAAAAGCGCCGTGTTGTAATGGGATAAGCGAATGGATATCAATTTGCCAACATGTCCACTAGGGTCCATAGTTGCTATGGAGACGAGTGGATCCCATCCATAGATCGATGGATCTTAGTGGACATGCCCCAGTTTGTGTCATTCGAACTGTTTTTTTAGAGTTCCGTACCCAAGTGTGCCAACGGGACCCTATTACTGAGACTCCGCCGACTGTCTGCCTCTCTGTCCGTCAGTCACAGGGCAGGACACTTGAAATTTTCACCGATTATGTATTACTATGGCCGCTATAACAACAAATACAAAGAATAAAATAAAGTTAAAAATACAGGGGATTGTCATACAAAAAACTATTTTTTTTTTAGCATTTTTAGGTTGCTAGGCATTGCTAGGCGGCCTAGGTGACAGGCGACAGGTTGCTAGGCATCGCGAGCCACCCTATGTTTACCCACAAGTTTGCGATTTTAGTGCTTACATTTGGGCGTTTTTTTACTGAACTGTTTTTTTTATTATACGGAGGTACGGAACCCTTCATGTATCAGTCCGACTCGCACTTGACTGATTTTATTTTGAAACAGGTACCGTGAAGGCGTAGGAGATGCGCTCCTCCAGGTCGCCGCGCAGATACAGCGACATGGCTTTAGCGAAGGTTGCCATGGTGACGTAGGGCGACGTGCCGCGGTCTAGTGCCACCATAACGCGCTCCATCATATACGCGTCAGTCATCCCCAGCCCCGTGTGTAAGACGTCACGGAAATGAGCTCTGCACAACAACCATATCAATTATTAAGTAAAGAGATCAAATAAATACAAGTGGATACTTGTACTTGTCGTTTTGACGACCGGATTTAGCCATAGGTGAAAAACTTTAGTAAATGGCCTGTTGTATGTAGTACACTGAAAGAAATTATTATAACAATACTACCAGAACGTACCTATGGTAAATATTAGGTATTCTAGTATAAAGAAACAGAATTAAGTTATATTTACCAGATTGACTTTTAACAACAAACAATCGTGTTTTAATAAATACCAGAATATTCTTGTAAATACATTTTAGTACACAATACTTAAAGTTATTTGTAAGTACTTTTTGATATTGCAAAGAGAACAAATTTTAATGATGTTTATCAGAATTAAGTTTAAGTGTGCTAGATATTCCTGTAAGCTATTACTAGATTATTCTAGTATTACTCAAAAAACAGTCTAGATGTCGTATATATTACATGACAATCTGGTTAAGTTAATTTTATTCTGGTTACCTAAACTAGAATTTTCTCTCAGTGTTAACGTATCCGTATAAACAAATTGAAATTCCAAATTTGAAAAATGACTTAAGCTCCATATCTATTCTGTGCACTACTACATACAACGATCATTTACTTAAGTTTTTCACCTATAAGTGATTCTGATTAGTAACGATCACTATGAATGAAGTTGGAGGTTTCGGATTAGAAAAGTCAATTGTGTGATAAATAATATTTATATATACAACGTGTCCTCCGCCTGTAGACATAGCCGAACACTACACGTTTATTAGGGTGTTTTTGACCAATATGCGAAGTATTTAAACAATCGGTCTCGTATTTACCGGGAAAACAGTGGTTTAAAAATGTTAGCATTTAGAGCACCCTCTATTTACATTGCGTTGATTATTGTTTAAAGTTAAAACACTATCCCACGGGATCGCATTGCCGGTAGGTATCTGTACGCCAATTTTTATTTAAATCCATTTAGCCGTTTTTTCCGCGATTGAATAACAAACATCCAAACATCTTCACAAATTTTTCCATATACTATTTTTATTTATAAGTTACATGACTCACCACCATACCTATTTGTCGGAACCATTTCCGCGACAGCGGTTAACGTAAGTAGATTTCTTCTCTTATGGGAAATACACTTGTCACTCATATATGTATGTACGTAGACTTTGGATACCCAAATGTTATGACCACAGACATACTATCAAGATAGTAGATACCTAATGCTAGAAGTTAACGAAATGGGAATGTGGACGAGGTAAACCTAAACGTTTAATACTTCCAAAGAATACCACATATAGGTCCATTCAAAAACACAAACACACAAAGTTGACCTGTTTTTTTTCTTATATTAAGTTTCCCTTTGAAACTCTTGCCGCCTGCAAGATTTCACGCGGCTTATACATTAAGGCTGCGTTTCCACCAGATATGTGCGAGGATGCGTTGCGAGGGATGTGTTTGTCATGAACCAATAGAAACACTTCATTCACTTAGGACCTTTTAAATGAAGTGTTTCTATTGTTTCATGACAAACACATCCCTCGCAAAGCATCCTCGCACAGCTCCGGTGGATACGCAGCCTAAAATTTGTCTTAAATTTTAAATAAGTACAGGTAAACTTATAAATGATTTTATGCTTTACAATTTTTGTAGCATACGCAAATGTCATCAAAACCATAGAAAGCGAGATATTTTCAAATACAGATTTATTTGCCCTTTGACCTTGAATTTTTAACACGCTGAGACGAGATTTGATAGACTTTAGAAACAGTTTTTAGGATCCCAAAATAAAGCTATATACAAGTTGCCAACATATTATCTCTCTGTTCGCGGTGAAACCCCTGGCTGGATCACTATGTTGAAACACACTTTAATAATTTTGTGTTTGTAACCCTTTGGTAGTGTTCGACAAGAGGGGAAGATAATGGCTGAAGAAGAAAATGAATAGAAAAATGTTTGGTTTGTGTGCTTTGGGAATGCAGACAACCCATTTCAACACCTGAAGCCTAGTAATTTAGGACATGTTTATGGAAATTAGAAGACAAAGTATACACAATGAATGACAAAGAATTAAGTTAACAGCAACCGAATATGGCTCAGCAATTAAAAGTTAACTTGAGTTCATAGCTGTAGACTTGAACCTGGGCTCATCATGTTTTGGTAAAGACAAGGAGAGTTGGGAGGTACCGTTGCTGAAAGGCACGTTAGATAGAACACTTGAAGTATACACATTTCTTAGGGTCCTTGTCACAATCTCGCTCCACCGTAAAATGGTGAGGCCCTTAGTTTTATTTCAAATTTAGATGTAATGTCGCTACCTACTAATATTACCACGAACCTACAGTTAGAGTCTTATTGTAGAAACAGCGACAAGACCATCGGTTCTCTGACAAAATGTTACACTTACTTAGTCTAACTCGATAGCATGTCCGTGGATTTGACCGTCATAAAAGTATTCATTAAGGAGGAGCACTCTTGCCGACGTAGCTCGTAGGTATATGGTGGTTTAGGTACGGTAAGCGTCGAGTCGTGTTCTTGTAAGCGGATATCACAAGTTTCAGAGAGGAACGAGCTTGCTATAAATCTTAAATAACTTCCACCCTATCGGATAACGTTACTAGCCCAAATTTTCCATTCAATTCAATTATTATATTCAAAGCATATGTTAATTTTAAGCTTTACCATCGAGATTGGAAACAAAGCAAAGCTAATAAGATTTTAATGCAATCAGGCTTTTGTGTTTAACCTTAGAGAGAACTCTGTGTGGGAACAGTCAATTAAATTAGCAAAATATTATCGTAAAATGTTAAACAAGCTTCCAATTTCATCTTTTCAGTCTTTGGTGACTCACTTTCACAAAAGAGGCTCTAGTTTATGAAAGTTTAGTAAAATAACAGCAAACTGAATAAATAAGGAGGTAACCTTGTTTTCACGCGAGTGTAGGCGTCTTGACTAACGAACCTCGGGGCAGACAGAATCAAATACATAGATCATAATTATAGCGAATAAGTTCGGATGACTCACGTCTGTGATCGAGTTTAGCTCGTTATATGTGAGTATTATTTGATCAAAGACGTGAGTTATCCGTACTTTTTGCAATGAGTGAGTCTCACGTTAGTCATAATATACCTATGCCACTGCCCACTTATGTACCTACGACTTTACTAAAGCAACATTTTTTTTATTTCCCATCTCTACTTAGCTGATTATATTTATTATCATCATCATCAGCCTATGTTCGTCCACTGCTGGACATAGGCCTCTCCCATGGCACGCCACTGAGCACGATCCTCGGCCACTCTCATCCAGCTCTTGCCAGCTGCCTTGCGAAGATCATCGCTCCACCGAGTCCGAGGACGTCCTACGCTACGTTTGCCGATCCGTTGTCTCCACTCAAGAACTCGTCTACCCCAACGGTTATCGGTTCTTCGGGTTATATGGCCGGCCCATTGCCACTTCAGCGTGCTAATGCGGTGGGCTATGTCGATAACTTTGGTTCTCTGTCGGATCACTTCGTTACGAATACGATCTTAATTTAGAATTAGAATAAAAACTATTTAACTAAAAATTAAACCGCCGAAAAAATGTAAAGCTAAAAATGATAAACCTTTTTTTTGACGTTAATAACTAAGTTGTTAAACTAATGTAAGTATACCTAAGTAATTTTGAATCGGTGCCAAATAATTGTATTAATCCTTCGCCGGAAAACGCCGAGCGTTCACGAGCGAGCGTTAATGTCATTGAAACAGCAACCCGTTCGGCGCACACACGTGGCACGTGATTGTTGGCACTGGCTCAAAATTACTAACGTATACTTACATTAGTTTAAGAACTTAGTTATTAGGGTTAAGTAATAGTATTTTATGCAACGGTTGTATAAGTGAGGTCTTAAAAGGCGAGTGACGTGAGTTGCGATACGAGCGAACGCGAGTATCGCAATGGAAGACGGCACTAGCCGTTAAGACCAAATTATACACCGTTGCATACAATATTTTTCTACGACTCGACTCTATTGTACTGTATTGTACCCTACTGTACCCTACTCCACCCTACTGTACCCTACTGTACCCTATTTTACCCTACTGTACCCTACTGGACCCTACAGGACCTTACTGTACCCTACAGGACCTTACTGTACCCTACTGTACCTTACTCTACTCATCTCAGCAGGTCTAAACTGGGCTTTAGTGTTGAGTGTACCCTACATTTAATAATCTGTGGCAGCTAGGAGTATCGTAATAACGTCATTACGACACAAGTGCTGTTAATGGGAATAGAGTAAGTATAGACTTTCTGAACTCATTATTATCTATGTTCATATATATTTGTTCGCGACCATGTAAAAACAGATAAAAGTACAGGAGTAGGAAAAGAGGTTTTTTATTTGTTGCTTTTCAGTCTTTTCAGCAGTTTAGTTTTTTGTTAAGAAGTTTTTATGTATAAAAAAAAAACAAAACCAGTGGTAATTTGTTTTAAACATTCCCAATTGGACACAATGTTAAATGATTATATCTGCCTTGTGTGCGTTAATAGAATCTAGATCTTGTCGTTTTATGCTTGACTCACTGTCACAAAAAGCCATTTTCAATTTGTACCATTTACTATTTTTTATTATAGAAATTTTGCAGATTTCTTATTAATAAATTTAGTACGATTCAGTTTTATAGAGAAAAAAGCTTCATTATGTTTTAGTCTGTTTTGTGACTTTTTCCATACAGTTTATACGGCTCGTCACAAAAGTGACACAAAAAACAGTAGGTATAGAAAATTTGAAACCTTTTTACAATCATCACCAAAACTACCTTATTGTGAAAAAATAGGCAGGTACATACATACAGTCGAGGAAACTGAATCGCGTATAGGTAACGCCACCAGAATTAAAGTGCCCAAAAAACAGCGCGGTGTTATGTACGTCGATCCAATTAACAGAACTCATCAATTGAGACAGCTCCAGCAGATGTTTCGCGGATTGTCCCTATCAAATACGATAAGCTTATGCTTTGTGACGCCGAACCAGAACCACGGCAACATGGATATATTAATCGTCGCAACACTGACCTTGATATCAAATCAAATGCCGCTGGTTTTTCATCGCGCTTCTGTATTTTGAAAAATATCACCATTATTTCTGAAACACAAAGGGACATTATGATGCCGTTGCCGTTGTTTTACACCGGTAAACGTGCGGAGCGGCGCTCAATTAAAAAAGGAACCTGCAATAACGCTTTAAGAGTGAAAAGTGTTTTTTATGGACAATGTGATCCTTTCAGTAATATGATACTTGCTTTGTTACACTGGAAGTTGACATTAAAAGCCTGTGTGGTATTTTGTTATTTCTAGAAGCCTCTTGACATGAATGAATACATGAAAGATATTAAGTAAAAATAACACTCTTAAGTAATGTAACTTTAACAATGATGTCTCCGTCACTGTCTTCAACATCACTCTCTACGTAGAAAAGGATAATATTACACTGATAATAGTGGTAATAAATAAGTAGCCATGGGCAAACTTTTATGTACTGAAATAACACCATTTTACACGTCCACACGCCTCTCTTACATGTTACATGGACTTAGCCGTTCTTCATACATAACTATTGGATATTATCAAATGTAAATGTAATGTCCTCATTATGAGACGCACGATCGCCTTATAACTGAGATTCTAAAGAGACAATACGTTCATTAATTCTAGCTTAATTCACGTTAATTACGCACGTTCCAACTCGTCGAAAGTGAAATGCGTTTCCTTCTGTATCTCAATCCACATTTGCCCATTCTTTTTGCGGAAACGAATCTCCTCCATAGGATCCAAAGCCGAATCCAGTGAAGCCGACATCTTTTTATTATACTATTTACTAATTCCAAGAAATTAAATAAATAGACACGGGTAATTGTTTTGAATTCAGTTGATATAGTAAAATGTCAGATATCGCGTAACCATGTAGAATATGACGTCTAGACAATGGCGAGTTGTTCAATTACTTAGGTATATATATATATATATGTATTGGCAATAATTTAGAAGGTATTGTTTGTTATTTTCGCAGCATTATAGACTTAGGAATTGGCAAGAAATTGACTTGAACTTGTGGCATTTACTGTGATGACTGGAGCCATTCGCCATCCATGACTGATGTGTCAGTTTAAAATACAACATGATACAACAAGAAGGCCCAAGGTCTCTAGTCTTTGGTCTAAGACTCTTTGAGGTTGTATTTTTTTATAATGAATCGTTCGAATAATCGAATATTGTTCGGCCGTGCAAACTTGTGTTTTGGTACGTTCCAGAAGGAGTCAAAATGCGAGTTGCCTTGTGGGGCGGTATGGTATCCATAGAGTGATCCACAAATGCGCGGCGGCTGCCTTTCGAGCCGATGTTTGATAGTTTGCCGCGCAAAGTCGATACGCACCTTTAGATTTCTATTCCAATTAATTATATTAATTTGAATCAAAAATAAATATAATAAATTTTAAGCTTATCGCCACAAAGCAATCGAGACGCGAGATACCTATAAAGAGATGGTACAGTCAACGTCATAAATAAGTGATTATTTATGTACCTTGTCGCTTTTAGTCGTTACATAATTTCGTATGGCTTTTCAAACATGACGTTAAAGTAAAAGGGTTCAAAAGTAATCACTTATTTATACATTTATATATGATATTATAAGCGCCCTACAGCGCGTTTAGATGAAGCAAAGTTGGTAGGATAAACTAGAGACCACAGGAAAAAACAGGGAAATACTCCGTGATCGGAGGGAGGGGCGCAATTTGATTTGGGAGGAGGATTTACTCCCTCCCCCTCTTTCCACGGCCGGTAAGATCTTGATGGTGCAGGCTAAAAGCAATTCCAGTCAGCAGTGCCTCAAGCAATGCGCCTATATAGATAGTTATACTTACCAGTGCTTAACTATTTATTTCTATGATTTATTTACAGCTTCATTATTCCAAATTAAAATTACTCCATTTTTTCTAATAGTATTGAGGTAAATACCCCGGTGCTCAACACTTAATCATCACAATAATCAGCACACTGCTTGTCGCCTTTATTGCTACCTACCAATTAAGATTGAAAGTGTCGGCTATTGGGGCACCGTTGGGCACTGGGCTATTTATCTTATGTAGGTAGCGTTAGTTTATTTTCTCGTAATAATAAGGACGATTAGATCAAGATCTGGTACGAATTACGCGTTTAAAAAGTGCCCGCTTTAATAACGTGCGTTTTAAAAACCAACACGCATTGCTGTAGGTACATACAAAATACATGCATACGCCTTCTATTGTGTACATTAGACTAAAGAACGCGCGTCAAAACGACAAATAAACACCAGACTAAACGGTGAAACTGATCTACCTAGGCCATAGTCTGTTTAGTAATAGAATCTCGCTTGAGGTTGTTTCGAGAAATTTTAATCTTTTCGTCGTTATATAAAAACACTCGGATTCCTTGAATTAGAATGCTGGACAATGATGCTGGGAAACAAAAGTACTTTATACTTAAGCTGTATTTATATTTTTTAGATTGTAAGCTGATACCTACTGCTTACGTAAATTTAGCATTTAGCACTTAATCCTGGTCCGTGTTTCTTAGCGTGAATTTTATTTTTCTCAAATACTATAATTATGATATTTAACATCTATCTTGTGACATACTTTTACGATCTATCAATAATCTATGATATCAAATTTGTTTAAAAAGTAGACACGGCAGCATTGACTCAAAAACAGCAGTCATCCGTAAACACTTTGAACCAAATGGCCTCGTCGTCAGTTGCAAACTTTACGCTCTTTAATTTTTATAAAAAAAAATCTGTAATTATTGGATTTTACAAAGTCTCACAGGGATAGTGATCATTAATTTGTTCTGCTTGTTAAAATGTGATTTAACAAATTTTCAGCGAAGAATTTTTTGTGATTAGGAAAAGATTGTTCGGTGCATGCCAATTAAACTTCCCACAACAATTTCGTCTGCTTCACATTCCCTGGTGGCTTCCGTATTTTCCTCTTCAATTTTTGCTTTTAAATTAGAGTAGGTACCTAGCGATTTTACGAAAACCACCACACACCGAAATTAAGTAACTACGTAATATACATAATTTGTGACAAATTTGAAAATTAAATTGATGTATTGCAATTTAATTTTCAAATTTTTCACAAATTATGTACTTACCCACTCGTACCTTGTCCTTTGCCAAAAAATATGACCAATTTCGTCATGTTTCGCATTTATGTGCCGATTTAGTTTTGGTGTGCATTTGAGAGAACGTAAAAAATATGAAATTGGTGAGCTCCGAAGTAAAGGCACACACTATAGCGATATTCATAATCGTTTTAGCATCACTTCACTTCTTCTACTCCCCGTTAACCAGACATCAACCAACTGCATGCGTCTTAAGCGGCTCAGTAGTGCTTGAAGGCTAACGGCTGACGTCGATGATTCTCGACGCCCGATAGCTTGAAGTCAAGTGACGGTGCTTCTGCAAGGCACCCGCGGCGGACCACCGAAGATACCCGTTGCCATTTAAAGCGGTAACAGTGAGTTGCCGACCTTCTAAGGACCGTAGCTGCTACGCTACGGTTAGCATGGACGCATTTTTCACACCACGATGCTGGTGATACGGTATACCCAAAATGAGCGTCCATACTTAGGATACGCGAGCTCGATTACGATTATGCATGATCGTGATCCGCTAAATGATACAAATTTGGACCCAGCTTAAAGCGCGGGTGCTCGCAATCGCATTCACCATCTCTTTCTACCGTCATTTTACTGAATTGTTACAGCAAAAAACCAGCCAAGTGCGAGTCGGACTCGCGCTCCAAGGGTTCCGTACAAATTTATATGTATCTATGAACATCCAGTCTTAGCAGACCCCTGCTCCTGAGTAAAATGTGCGCAGTGTGGGATCATTGTAGATTGGTTACTGATATAGACAGACAGACAAAAAAATTATGTTTTTCGCAATTTTTCCTTTATCTGTGCTATAAGACCTTGCTTCGTACCAAATTTCAAGATTCTAAGTTGAGTGAGAAGTACCCTGTAGGTTTTGATTCCCCTGCGAGTTTTGAAAATTTAAATAAATAAATAAATAAATAAATACTAGGGGACAATCTTACACAAATCGACCTAGTCCCAAACTAAGCAAAGCTTGTACTATGGGTACTAGACGACGATAAACATACTTATATAGATAAATAAATACTTAAATACATAGAAAACATCCATAACTCAGGAACAAATATTCGTGTTCATCACACAAATAAATGCCCTTACCGGGATTCGAACCCAGGACCTCTTGCTTCGTAGGCAGGGTCACTACCAACTAGGCTAAAGAGGTTGTTATTTGCGGCATAAACGGCTATATCTTTTGATTGCGTTAGCTGGTTTAGAAGTTTGATTTTTTCACAGCTCAATTCCAAGAGACAGTAGACTTGAGTATTTGATATAAATATCACCTTGATACCTCCACGCGTTCCTGACAAAAAGAGTCTTGACAGACGGACAACAAAGTGATCCTATCGTCGTATCCTACGATAAGAGCCACAATTACAAAATGCTTACTTTTCAGGAGAAGCGTTTTTGTGTTTCTTTTAAAAGATAACTAACAAATTGATAATTTTGTAATTAAATAATATGTATTAGTATTCTAGGGTTCTGCTAAAATAAAATTTATGTTTTAAATGGTATATTATATATCGATTTTGTCCTTTAAATCCTTTTTCGTCGGACTAAATGAGTTTTAAGGGGCCATAAGCTACATTGTGCCTTTTATCGTCGAAAAATACGAGGCCACAACTACCATTAGGACCAAAATTGTAGCTGTTAAAATATTTGAGTGTCAACAATTTTTTATTTTTAAAATAAAGTCATCATCATCCCAGCTTATAAACGTCCCACTGCAGGGCACAGGCCTCCTCTCAGAATGAGAGGGCTAAAATAAAGTACATATTTTTAATTTCAAAAAGTATATTTCTCGTAATGCATAAAGAAGTGGCAAATAACAACAATATTTTTTTATTTTTTAAGATTTTTTAAATTATAAAGCGTAGGTACCCACAGTAATTTTCTAACACAAAACAAGTCTCTTTTATGGAAATAAGTGAAACTAAAAACTTCTTAATTTTGCATAAACTTAATAAATAAATAGAATTGCACATATTATTTAATCAGTCTTCAGTATTCATTGGAGAACTTTCATAATTCATCCTCAACGTCTGTATCACCCGCAGTAGCAACACCTCCTACCTCATGAGGTAACGATATAAATGAATTATAACTCAACATTGTATGCCTACTCTTGTCTCTGATGTCTTGTCAATCGGTCAAAGGTTAACTGGAAGAGATCCCTTTATGGGATAAGTTCGCCTTTGTACATCTGTTTTTCTTGTTAACTGTTATTTTTCATGTTTTACGTACAATAAAGAGTTTTACATACATACATATGGTACAACTTAAATAATAAAGAACTACAAAGTTGAAAATAATTTATGCCACGTATTAAATTTTTGCGTTTTTATCACAGGCTCTATTTTTTGGTAAAAGCATGTTACACCTTTTTTTATTTCTATTGACAAAATGTAACACGCTTTTATTAAAAATAATTGGGACTGTGATAAAAACGCAAAGATTTGATATGTGGCATAAATTGTTTTCAACTTTTTAGTTCTTTTTATTAGCATGTAGGTACCTAATAAAAGCTTGTTTTTAAAAAAATATTTTTTCTTTTTTTAATATATTTTTAACTTTTTAGAGTTTATTTAGGACCAACGTACCCACCAAGATGAATTAAACGAGCCTAAACTCGACGGAGCAATACGTGGCAGCGAATGTGTTAAGTTAGTTTATTTTACTTTTAATTATAGTGTTAATTTAACTAAACTAATAAATAACTAAGTATTTACCACAAATGCTTAGGTTCGTCTCATTATGGAGTGCCTATTGCCACCTTTCAGCTCCATCATCACACCCTGGTTACAATCTAGGATCAAAGTACTCGTCAAGACGAATCTAACGAGTCCAAATTCAACGGTATTAAATTCTAAAAGTCGAGATTAAATCTTCCAGCTCCATCATCAGATCAGCATAATGTCATAATAATATTGCATTGTCATCCGATTTACACATGCATGCAAAATTTCAGTTTAATCGGCAATCGGGAAGTGCCCCAGGTGAAGGTAGATAAAAGCTTGTAATTGTAATAAATAATAAGTCATTCATGAAATTCTTCAGGAATTATAATATTCATGCCTATTATTGTCAGACTGACAACAAATTAGAAGGTAAATAGATATAATAATACCAAAATCACATGATTTTTTTCAATATGTACCCAATTTTGTAATGCGATCTCCAGAAAAAGTACTCAAAATATTGAAAATAAAAAAAATTACTCAAAGGAAACATTCCTTAATTTTTGAAAAGAAAGAAAACTGCATTCAAATATTTTCGGATATCCGCTTGCCGCACCCGGGAATCGAATCGGCTAAAATCGGGCACCCGGTTCGGTTCCCGGGTCAGGTGAGCGAATTTTCAAAAATATTTGAATGCAGTTTTCTTTCTTTTCAAAAATAAAGGAATGTTTCCTTTGAGTAAATTTTCCTATTTTCAGTATTTAGAGTACTTTTCCTGGAGATGGCATTACAAAATTCCACCCTGTATATAGCGAAAAAGGCCACAAGTGCCATAAGAACCCAAAAAGGAGACATTCAAAATCAGACGTTCAAAATAATTATTGTTATCAAAAAACAATTATGTTCATTCCATGGAGCCGCATTGTTAATAAGCCTACCAAATATATCTTTAAAAAGTGAATATTTAAGCAATAATTCAATAAAATATAATTCGTACATAGAAAAAGGACACTACCGCAATTGTGGCCACACATTCGCTATACAAATAAAATTGAGCTATTCCGCGGAAAAAGGCCGCAGTTGCCGTTCGGGCTTTATTCTCGGCAATACACCACTTCATTAAATTCTTTAAATTTCTTCATTAAACTATGTAAATATATAAATAAGTGAATTTAAAAATATATACTAAGAAAGTAAACCTAAAAGATGTAATAAATAGGATCTGAATAATGGAAAAACTTTATAAATAAATTTAGCGTAATTTACTTGGTGTTTTCCTCTTTCGTTCAGCGTCGTCTTTTGCAACTATTTTCACTAATCTATGTCTTCGACGATTCATTTTGTTGTTTTCATTAACAATTAACGAAAACAAAGATGATCTTACAAATTAAATAACCATTACGAATGCATGCCACTCTTCCGCCGCTGTCCGCCGAATACAGTAGAAACGGCGCTTGCGCCCCCTCCTCGCGCCCGCGTCGATCCTTTTTGCACGGCGAATAAGGACAGAAGCATACTTGTGGCTTTACTCCGCGTTAGAAGTGAGACATACGTAATTGTGGCTTATTAAAAATATTTTTTTACTATTTAATAAAAAAATATTAAAATTATTATATAAAGTTATAAATATGTATCTTGAGGTGTAGAATTCAATTTCACAATAAAAACTAAAAGCCCCTATGGTGATAGTGGCTCTTATCGTAGGATACGACGCTATAAGGGTTCCGTTTTTTCCTTTTGAGGTACGGAACCCTAAAAATGGTGAAATCGATTGTGTTTCCGAATGCGTTAGTCAATATGGCCACAGGTGGCTGGTGGCTATACCGCTACGCTGCCAATCAGTGTGCGATACAATATGCGGCAAATCACGTGACCAGAACACTTTTACTGTCGTGATGAGTTATTTTCGTAGTCATTGCGAAAACAGATTAATATACTGGCTGTTCACTTGACTGAGACTGCCTACGTATATTTTTTCCTGTTTGTTATTTTACTGATTTGACTGTAATGTATTTTGTTGACATATATATCTACATCTCGACGATTTTGTCGCCAACAAAATTTTATCAAACGTACCTGTTGGGTGCTGCGAATAGTAAAATTCCTCGTGTATTTATTTCGTTGTCTTAATTTACGCTAGATCAATATTTTGTCAGTACTTTGAAAAAAGCTCGTATATCTCAAACCCATGTCAAAACTAAAAAGGAACCTTAAATCGATGGAGTAAAGTAAATTTGGTAAGATTATCGATTTTGAGATGCGAGTTTTTTCAAACTAGTGATGATTTGTCAAATGCCACCTACTACGTTGTAAAGTGAATTAGATTTCAAATAAATATGCTGGTCACTTCAGCCTTGCGGTGCGCATGTGGGTAATGTACGATGACACCACACGTTAAATGGGAGAGAATAATACCATCTATTTAAATTCATTTGAAAATAAATTGCAAGACTTGTCTTTATGATTTACCAATAACGTATTTACCGAAAACCATAGAATTGTACTCCTCACATTTACTTAATAAATTCCGTGACAAATATTTATTATTTGCATGCGATAAACAGAAGTGACATATTATTTATTTATTTTATTCTATTATTAGTAATAGGATCAGTAATAATAGAAAAATCGGGATGAATGGCGAGGGAGGCCTTTATCCAACAGTGGAACATTACCATAGGCTAATAAATACAATAATGGGATCATTATTTGGTTGTGTTAAAGGTAGTAGAATAGATGTTTAAATAAAAATGTAATCCTTAAACTTGATTACATATAAATGTTTACCTAAGAGGAAAAGCTATTACAGGAGCATCCGTTTTTGTAATGGTTTTCTTTAACAACAAACACATCGAAAAATGGCGGCTTTTACATCTCATTTAGGAACAGGCGCATTCCCAAAGCCAAATATCAGTATTTCTGTATATTTAATCATCAAACACCAACCCCTTAGGGTGCGGCCAAGGGTGCGTAATTTTATGAGTTATGAGTAGCGTAATTCGGTTTCAGACAAACCCATAACTCATTTTTCCGCAAACCGTGTGAATAAACCTGGGCCCAATTGCATAACGAAGTACAACTTATATTACAAGCGGAACTCCCTTTCTAGTTAATATAACTGAAGCAAGAGTTCCGCTTGTACTTTGTTATGCAATTGGGCCCTGGATTTTTATATAAAAAGTACAAGCATATAGCATTACAAAATTTCAATATAAGACGCACACCTAACTAGATAAAGAGTCGACTAACTCAAAATCCCTATTCTAATTTAGACTTCATCTACTTTCAGGAGGGTCTAAATTAAATGGTGGATTATATGAGTTAGTTGACTCTTGATCTAGAATTGCGAAAAGTTTCAGTACTTTAGCACCAAGCTGAATGCAGCGTAATTTACACGACTGACAACCCCTTCTTCCATGTTAATTTTACATTTGTTTGTTTTATTTGCCACACCGACATACATATAAATAGGCAATACATAAATTTTTCTATAAGAGGTAAATAATTTTTTTGTGTATTTACAATGGGATAATCGTTATCTAACACGAGTAGGCGCATGTCACAGATAAACAAAGGTTTAAGAAGATACATTAATACAACGTGTGCTTATTATATCATATGTTTCTACCCGCGGGGCACCAAAGTCAACGTAAGAGGATCGTGAGCCATTGTATAAATGACACACATTAGCCTGCTAAGCAAAATAATAATATTTTTTCAATTTTGGAAAGGTTCTATGGTCATGACGTGCATGACCACAGTAGAGGTGTTATTGTTCAAGTGCACTGAATTTTAAAAACCTCGATCTTTTACCTACATCCATATCATAATTTCCCTATGATATGTTCAGAAGCAAAAATCAAATGACCTGTATTAGGAAACCTTTATCTGTGGCTGCATCATAACTTAGTGTTTACATTTTACCAGGTTTACCAGTTTAGCTTGAAAAGATCCGTTTTAGGGATAAGTTCGCCTACTCTGTTTGTTTTGTTTTTTTTTTGTATTTTTCAGTATTTTGTGAGAATGAGAAATTAAGTATTTACATACATACATACATCAAAGTATCGAAATCGATACTTTAATTTACCTACATTTACATTACATCTTAAACAAAACAATCACATTTCGCTGTGATATCTAGAATTAGTTGATTTGAAATTTCATTCAATTTGAAAATCTTGTTGAGTCGGAATCGACTCAAATCTAGATTATTTATGAATTTCAGAAAAAAAATGACAGTTATTTGTAGTGAAAATGTACGGATTACTCACGTCTTAAATAGAGTTTAACTCGACTGTTTCGGACTAATTCGTAGCCCTTCTTCCCGGAGCCACACGTCACGGCGTCTGCCAAACGTGCACTCCATGCATTATGACAGC
This sequence comes from Archips xylosteana, assembly GCA_947563465.1. NCBI lineage: Eukaryota > Metazoa > Arthropoda > Insecta > Lepidoptera > Tortricidae > Archips > Archips xylosteana. The sequence continues at coordinate 38,884,035 of OX387343.1, forward strand.
AAATACTAAAAATAAAAAAAAGTTCAAAATTAAAGGGTGTCATTACAGAAGAAACGTTTTTTTTCAGCGTTTTTAACTCGATCTTTATATTTTTTTTACTAAACTAAGGTTTCATTCGTCACACAACTTAAATGAAGGCCACGATGTGACTGTCGGAAATTCCTGCGGGAATTTAGTAAAATATCGGAATTTTAATTCGACAGCCAAATCTAATGATTTACGCGAGCAAATCTGAGGGTAAATGCTAGTATAATATAATGCATAATATTATGAATATGTGCGTGCATTTGTATGTTTGTTACTCCATCACTGTAAAACGGCTGGTCGTACAGTTTTCAGCATCGAAGTATGTGCAATCCTTTATTTATACTTATAATATGTAGGTAAGTGACAGGGTACGGTCGAATTTTCCAATATTCTATACTTACAAGATACCTTCAAAAATATGTACACCCTTATAGCCAAACACGTAATGTGCATGTTTAAATATTCATGAACGGTTGGCTGTTCAGATATTGGAAAACTACAAAATTATTCCTTTTCATGACTTAGGAGTCACCCTGTAATATACCCGTTCATTTGAGAACTCATTTTATTTTTTTTTGGATCTTCGTTAGAATATTCTTCCTCTCTTCAAGCATAGACAGACGCGTCATGAATACTCAGCGATAAAACTTCACTATAAAAAACATTATTAGAGGTTTTGCTGTTTGAACCCATTACTGTACTGAAAATTTAAATGTGTTTTCACTTCTCATGCTCTTAAAATGTTACTTTAGTCTCTGCATATCGGGACTAAAGCTCTTTTTTGATCTCAAGGGATTAAAGTAAATTTTTTTTAATTGACTATGGAAACTCCTAAACTGCCAATCACGGTGTTTGTGAATGGAGGATTATCGCTATTTTCAGTGTCTGGGTATAGACAATTTTAAAGTTTTCCACAGACCGAAGCGCGCTGCGGACGCTCTGTAGCGCCCTGCGCTTCGGTCTGTGGAAGCCTTTAGGGCGTGGAAATAACCTCATAATGACAACTGTATAAAAAATATTTAGAAAATAATAATTACGCGAAACACGATGAATAATTACGAATATTAATCTATTTAATTATAAAATATTAAAGATGAATTCATTTTATTCTGCATGTAAAGAAAGAATTCCTTTAGCTTAGGTGTTTTTAATTTGTTTTTTTTTAAAAGCGCTGTCGGCAAAGCAGGTCCCTGCTCTGTCGATAAAATAGCAATCCGCACAGTCGGCAAAGCAGTGCTACGTACTTACGTACGTACGTAGTACGGTAGATAGAGCAGTTACGTTTGAAAGTTCTTATGGCGTGATTTCAAAATAATGCGATGTCAGTTGCATTTAATAGTAAATAGAAAGTATAATTAGATATAATTTAACAAAGAATTGGCATATAGAAAATAAACTTAAAATGTCGTTTCTTTATTCACGGGTAAGTGTTTCAGTTAACAATATATTTTGTGTGTGAACTTAGTTAGATCAATTAGGTTAATTTATTTGCCGATTCTAATGAATGAACAATTATCATTCTTACATGCATAGTCCAATTAGTTTTAACATAGTCTTTAATTTAGAATCTGTTAGCTAATTATGCAAGCATTTAAAGCGTCACTTTACAAAAAAATATAAAAGAAAAGAAAAGACAGCGGAATTTTTTTTGCTATTTGAATTTTGAACAGATGTCCACTGCTCGTATTGAGCATACGTCGTAAAAAAGTAATTTTGTACGTCATTTTTTTCCTCGCATTCAAAGTGAAAAGTAGAGTGTTTAACGCGGGACTAAACTACCATAATGACAACTCGAATTATAGCCTCCCTCGCTATCGCTCGGGTGGCTAAATATCTCGTGTCATTATGGCTTGTTTTAGTCCCTTGTTGAACAATCTACTATTAAGTATGTATAATACATAAATAAACATTTTATATACAAGAACAATTACACTAAAACTAAAAACCTTAAGAAATATAATAATAATAATTAAAACATATTATTGAAGGGAGTCCCTTTTGGGCAAGGTTCCGAAGATACTGGCAGCTTTCCCCCTTTGAATAGCTAAACTAATTCTTTGTCCGAGGTAGCTGCCAGCTCTTCGGTCTCCTGTGATGTCGACTCGAATTTAAATTGCGTATATCTACAATCCCAAATATTAGAAAACTGTCCAAAACGGTTAAGTAGAATAATAGTACATTACTGCAGAGGCCGTGAAGTAAGGGATTGATGGACGAGATTGGGGGTATACGGCCGAGTCGTAGACGAGGCCGGATAAAACGAGTCCAGCAATCCCTCTTCCGGCCGAGGATTGTATAGAGCTTTTCTCAAACATGCATCATCATCATCATCATCACCATCATCATCATCTATCCATCCATCCATCCATCCATACATCCACCCATACATCTATCCATACATCCATCCATACATCCATCCATACATCCATCCATACATCCATTAATGCATCCACCCATACATCCATCCATACATCCGTCCATACATCCATTCGTCCGTCCATCTTTCCAAACATCCATACATCCATCCATCCATCCATCCATACATCCATCCATACATCCATCCATCCATCCATCCATACATCCATCCATACATCCATCCATCCATCCATACACCCATCCATCCATACATCCATCCATCCATCCATCCATACATCCATCCATACATCTATACATCCATCCATACATCCATACATCCATCCATACATCTATACATCCATCCATACATCCATCCATCCATCCATACATCCTTCCATACATCCATCCATACATCCACACATCCATCCATCCATACATCCATCCATCCATACATCCATACATCCATCCATACATCCATCCGTAAATCCATACATCCATACATCCATCCATACATCCATACATCCATCCATCTAACCATACATCCATACATCCATCCATACATCTATACATCCATCCATTCCATCCATTCATTTCCATTCCATACATCAATCCATACATCCATACATCCATCCATCCGTACATCCATCCATCCATACATCCATCCATACATCCATCCGTACATCCATACATCCATACATCCATCCATACATCCATACATCCATACATCCATCCATCCATCACCAGTAGTTTAGACGGTTTTATAGAAATAAAAGAAGGTAGATTTTTTTTTAATGTCGTAAGTTGGCTGTATGTAATTTTTCCTTTGTCAGTTTAATGTTAGTAAGCAAATTTAAAAAGTTACAGCAGCGGTCAATAATGGTTTTTCATACTTACTTTTATGGCCTAGGCCAAGAAGTAATGTAGGGAGCCATAAACAACAAACTTCATGGCTTCATTTCGTGACATTAACGCATACATTTCAAAGCATGTTTGAGAAAAAACTTTTTAAGATTTCATTTGCCATTTCTGTCTACGTCTAAAAGACGATGGAACACAAAGTACAATCAGCTGCAAAGAAACGTGACCCCCACTCCATATATACTTTGGATGCAGGGGAGTCACGTTTCTCTGACTGTACTTATAACTACAGCGTGTCCCGAACACACTGTATAAATAATTATATTTCCATTAAATTAGGACATCCCTTTATGGGGTTAGTTCGCCATTGTATATTTGTTTCTCTTGTTATCCTGTTTATTTCATGTGCTATGTGGGTTAATTTTTATTTTGTTGTCTGTTTCTATTTATTTACGGTCATATAGTCTATGAAAAATAGTAACTCAAACAAAAAACATTGGACACTTTTGTTTTCCTTGTAGGATCGAAAAAGCTCATGATTCTGAGCAGAAATCAGAAATCACATAAAATTTTACGAATAAATAAAAGTCAAAACAGACAGCAAATCAAAAATTGTTCCATGTAGGTACAACTAGCTGTTTTCCACTACTTCGTCGCAAAGAATTCGTTCATTTATTTCGTTCATTTATTATTTAAGCTATAGACTTCGCGAGCTGGTCCTATACGTTTCAAACCTAATCCGCCATTTTGAAAAATTCCGGAATAATTAATCGCCAAAAATACCCTTATTATTATCGGATCTGTTCTCAAAATTTAATGGTCATCGATTGAGGAATGTGACCTGTAGAGGCGAACAGCCGAACATCCGCCGGACATCCGCTGGGCAGATATTGTAACACGTATACGTAAGCGTTTTTGCCCAAGAAGAATCGGAAACACGCGCTTACGCTTCGCTCGCTCCGTCTAAATGTTATCAACAAAACATGGTGTACCGTTAATACCTATGCCAAAAAAGAAAATGAATTCTTCTAAAATGATTAGTGTCATTGTTCGCAATATTGTAGATATGAGAACAAAATTAAAAAAAAAAATGGTGACGATTGACACCAATTGACCTAGACCCAAACTAATACAACAAATACACATATAACACATACTTACATAGATAAATAAATACTTAAATAGATATTAAACATCCAAGACTCGAGCACAAACACTCGCATTTTTTATACATAATCTGCGCCGTTCGGGGATCGAACCAGGTACCTTCATAATCAAGTTCTCTAACCACTTGACCATCTGGTGGTTAAATCAAATCAAATCAAACAGTCGTCGTTAGTTTATAAATTAATCATTTAATTAATTTCGGAGTCATGTCATGTCCACATTATTGCAAACTCCTTAATCCTTCCCGTTCTGAATATGGCCGATCGAAGTATTTTATAAATCCTTTTTGTGCTTCGTCATTTTTTATTAATTGGGATTCGGCTTTATCCGTGTCGAAACCAAACACCACAAGCCCAGTAATCCTTTATACCTTATTATTATCTCAAAAATGCAAAAGCACGCTTATAAATTCATATAATGACGTAACAGTTTACTCGTGTCGCAGGTGGCGAATTAATCGCAATAATTACTTATTTCCCAAGGGAATTAGAAGTGAGTTGTTGAGACCGTCGAGTCCTTATTCGTATATATAAATTGAGAGTGAGAGACTAAGGTACATTTATTTACACATTGTTTTTGTAAATAAACTTTTCTATAATAGTTTCTTCCAACTAATATTGTAAATATGAAAGTTTGTGTATGTATGAATCTGTGTATGAATACCACGATAGCTCTAAAATATGAAAAACTCGTGTCACGGTGTTTGTTATATTATTGAACTCCTCCGAAACGGCTTGACCGATTTCATTGATTTTTTGTCTATAATTGGTAGGTCTGAGAATAGTCGTAGGCTATTTTATATGCCAAAAGAACGATTGCCAGGTCAGCTAGTATTTTTATATGTAATTCCCTTGATATGAGAATTAGTAAAAACTATAAAATTTCAATTTAACCGCAAGATCTAATGGTACCCGAGGGCGAAGCCGCGGGTAAAGACAAGCTAATACCTACATAAAATCAAGCACCAAATTTATCAAAGCTTCCGAAATGAAATTATGAACATAAAGTGATTTTCCAATCTTTTTCTCTGAATCATTGACGGGTAAGTAAGGTAGTAAGTACTTAATGTAATTATTTAAGTGAAATTTATTTTGTATTTTATTAGCGCCATTAATTTGACCCCAAGAACACACCCGACGGATTACGTACATTTTCCTATTACTTATCTGTTTGTAGACGCGCAACTCTGTTCAGCTGAACGAAAGACGAGTCTTGTCTCCCGAGTGAGTCAGAATTCAGTTTAGATCTTGCCGCCAAACCGCACAGTGGCTGCCCGCTGCTCAGCCGCTGCCGCCCGCCTGTTGCGCGTCGCGCCGCGTCAAACATACTTAGTAATCAAACAATCCAACTCCCGACTTTGTTTTCACTTTTATAGGTACTCCTTTCTGATACGGACCACTTTTTATGAGGTAATTTGAATTAAATCATTGCGAACTTTGTTGGTTCATTGTTGGAATGAGTTTACTTTTAATTTTAGTTCACTTGTTTGATTTACGAAGTTTGATTGCTTAACGTTGTGTTTTGGAAATGGACTAATTAGGAAGTTGTTATCCCTGTGTACATATATTTATGATTTCTGTTTGCTTTAAATGGGACAAAATTCGGTTAGGAGCGCCGAAACATACGAACAAACGTATTGTCTATACTAGTGAAACCAAATGTTGGGTCTACGTGCGCGAAAAAAAACACATTTAAAATCGATTACTTTGCGATAAATTAATATTAAGTACGAAAGAGGTCTACCTAAAATTGAAAAATAGAGCTAGGGTACTACGAGAAATAAAAGTTTGGGAATCTCTGCATTCTAACTCATTTGATTCCTGTCCCACCTCTTCTCACGGTAAGTTTCATATAATGAATTCCTTTATCAAGCAATGCGATGTTACTATAAAAAGGTTCCGCTGTGGGTAACGTTCAATTGCTTTTATAGTAAGCCACATTAAACATGTAAAAAAAGTGTTTTTAAATTGATCCAGAATAATCTAGCAAATGGTAGAGATTTTTAATCATAATTTTTAATTAAAAATGTAGTCACGCCTTTTGACGCGGTATAAATTGAACATTGGTTTAGTGTATAGAAATATTTATTACCCACAATTAAAAATCCAACGGGATCAGGTGACCTAGTGAACTAGTGGTGAACTAGTGTTCGTTTATCTGGCCTCTCTAACATAAAAAAAACTCACAGTTTAGTCAAACTAACTAACTCAATCAGTTGCTGAAATAATAACGACTTGTTTTAAAAAACTATATTACTATAACTATTCATCTTTAAATTTCGTCACATAATCAAAACATAGATTATTTATTATTTTTATTTATTATTTATGTATAAATAATCTAAGAATCAAAAGAAACACATGAACTTCAATCTATGTGAGTGTGTACATATAATTAACCCTCCTAACAATTTAGAGATGCCTATTTTTGGTAAGCCTTGCGTAGTCATGGATTTTTTTGCTTCTCTAGACTACTTCGTAGTTCCTACTGAAACTATGATTAAAATGCAAACAACTTATTCTTAGTATTTAATTTGCAATAGCGAGAGGAAAGGATTTTACTTAATAACTTAACTTGGACAATTAATTCACTCTGGATAAAGATCGTTCTTTCTCTTAGTGTCTCCAAAGCTAAGCATTTCTGACTAAAATTGCTTTTTTTAATCAAAAACCAAGAAGTATCTGATTTCTATTTTACGCTTTTAGAGATGTATGATGAAAGAAAATAGTTAATTAAATACATTCCTTTGTTTGATATAGATTTATTTTCAATTTTAACAAATTATCATGGACTTCGCAACCACACAATTATATAAAACAGGTTGGTCTGTACCATATTATGTACATTGTGATGCAAACTTTCAATTACAATACTAGTGAACCAGTTACCACAAGTGAATCTCATATTAAATATAATCAAGAAAATCTATTTAAAACTTCATTTACCCGCCATGACAACTTAGCGTTGTACAATAAAGTTCCCAACTCGGTTAACACAGGATTAATAAACAAGGAATAAAGTTACGCTTGTGATTAGGATGAATGAGATTTTTTGTCTTTTCATTGGCTAGGCAGAAATTCAGTATTATTATATCGTAAAGCAAAATCAAAGGATAAAGATGACAATTGGGAATGTCAAAAAAAAATTACCAGTGGTTTTTATATTTTTTTCGTATAGAAAAGTCAATTATAAGAAACTAATTTCAATATTTTGTCATTTAGTTCTCTACTTTTTTCAAAATTAATTATTGAAACTATTTTAGTTGATGACGTCAGATTATAATTGAGGGCTCCCACAATGCCAAATTTCTAAATCTATCTAAATGCTTTAATTATTTTTTGCGTAGTGGTACACTATACACTGTGTCACTTTACTGGCACTGACAAAGTGCTAGATGTCAGACAGCGGGTCCAAATCAAACTCCGTAGTATAATCCACGCGTAAATTGTGAAGAATTCTAACCACACAGAATAAAGTACGACTTGAACCGGTCACGCAATTTACACCAATGTCAAATGAAGTTCATTGCTTATTTGTTATATAATAAATTCATTACATAATATTAAAATTAAATAACTACGGAAAACGATTTAAAAAGCATTTATCTCGAAATGGTTTTCGATTTACTATACATTGCAAAAAAATAGACATCCCCAATTAGGAATTGAGCACAAATAAGTAAGTTTACTTAGGGCTAATTTTTCAATCCACAGATAAAAGTATCTGTCAGTTAAAACTGTCGCTTTCCTTTTCTCAAGTCGTAGGAAAAAAAAGGACAGAGCTTACATTTATCTGACGGATATTTTTACCTGGGAGTTGCAAAATCGGCCCTTAGCAATGTGCATTATGTGAGTGTTGTAGTGCTAGCTTAGCCCGCACGCCTCAAAACACAGTCTATTCAATTGAATTACCAGGTGATACCTTTTCACAATCATTTTTACAGAAAATCTTAAATAAATGTTGTTCAATTTCTTTAAATTAAATCTGCAGAGTGCCCGAAGATGCTGGTATTGGGGGAACGTTAATAACAATTTTGTTCGTAGTAGTTATTAGATATGCTGGTATTAGAACTATATCAATTTATAATAATAATAAACACAAGGCGACTTAAAATCAATCCAAAATATCTCACCATATGGTAGGATCAGTTTGGGATTAAGTACATTCATGTACGATACGTTTACTTTTAGTTTACCACTGACAGATGGCTTGCCTTCATTTAATTTCCAACTTTAACACCATACAAATAAAGTAGCTATTACAAAATCTGCAAACGTGGGTAACAGTATTCTAAAATTGACTTTATTTGTAGGTCGTTAAAAATGAATATGAAATGAAGGCAAACCATCTGTCAGTGGTAAACTTTATGTAATTTTACAGTAAATGTTTTTAAGATATTTTTATTTCTCTCGTCAAAGCCGAGACTATATTTTAATCAAAAAATTCGATGAAAAACCTTCATATTGAATTTCTTCGCAGTTGTGTGCAGGTTTCCTCACGATGTTGTCTTTCACCGCAAAGCTCATGGTAAATATCAAATGTAATTTCGCACATAAATATCGAGAACTCAGAGATGCGAGCCTGGACTTGAATCCACGACCCTCTGCTAGAGAAGGCCATAGGTCAAACCACTAGGCTACTACGGCTTTAAAATCACAAGCCCTCTCATCCTGAGAGGAGGTCTGTGCCCTGCTGTGTATGAATATAGTCGAGGATTATGATGGTGATGATGATGATTTTAAAACGCCTTGTTATTCTCAATTATGAGATGCCACATCCAACGTGCTGTGTCAATGGCAGGAATCGTTTTAATTTATATTGTGTAACAAATAAGAAACGGACGTCCTGGTTAACGCATGTTTAACGTCCTATACTTCATTTAATTTAGAATTGAAAACCACAACCTCATTATATTGCGGCTCGTCAACTATTTCTTACCTAGCAAATAGTGCAGTACAATAGTCTGGGAGCCGCAAAATAAAATTGTTTTAATGTCACTTTATTTGCGTGTCGTCAATTGTTACTCTAGTACAAATTGTAAAGAGATTACAGTTCACGAGCCGCAATATAATGTTGTTGTGGTTTATAATTCTAAATTAAATGGAGTATAAATCCCATTGCCCACACGCTGCGTACAGTCAACCAATTTGATTTCTAGGCCGCCATAGAACCTTTGTCATTGTGACATTTTACATCAAATAAGCATTGTTATAGACAAATAAATTTATTTACTATGATAGGGTTCTGTGGTGGCCTAGGAATCAAATTGGTTGCGTACAGTCAAATTAACTGAATTGTGACCCACTGTGGAACCATTTCAAAGAAATGTCACAGTGACATCGCATTTCTTGACATGGAAAATCATTATGACACTTTCTGAGAAAATGTTTCGGGTCAGAAACCAAATGGTTCGACTGTACAAACTAACTTCTCACACGCCAAATATTTTTTTCTAAAACTCGCTCTAGGTACCTAGCTACAGGAGTCAATATCATTGACGTACAATACAACAACTAGACTCCCAATCGCTTAACAAAAGTTCCTCAAAAAACGTCTGAGCGGCGTTGCGTGTACGTATACATCAATTTATACAGATAACATTAACAGCATTCATTCAAATTAACACCGTATTTCGTAGCAGTAATGTTTAATGTCAATTGAATACGATCGTTAGAAGTAGTGACATGACGTCACGCGCTGGAAACCGCCTAAAGAGTAAAGAATGCAGTGGAGTGGTCATGCGAAGCGGAAGCTAGACTGTCTGTCTCTTTTTTCTCGTGAGTTTGATTACGGTGCGAAAGAGACATAAACGAATACGGGGCGAGAAGTGACGTTGTAATCAACGCGCGGTCGAAACACAACTGAACCAAAACTCTGCACAATAGACGCGTGTGCAGACTTTTGCTTCGGACAATTTTTGAGCGTGATTGGGAGTCTAGTTGTTTTATTACAATAGTCAATGGTCAATATCAAAAAAAGTGTACATAGTTAAGGGCTTAATGAAAACAAAATCACGATCGCTTCCTTTGTATAATAAAAGTTAGTCATACAAATTATAAATAAATTAATTAAAATAATTTATTTCAGGCAGAACCCATATTACAAGATAAACAAGTCAAAAGAAAAAATTGAAATGAAATTAAAATAATAACAATTAACAATTAAAATTAAGAAAAATGTGGGTAACCTGCGTTACACGAAGAAATCAATAAAGTTTTGTTTTAATTAAATCCCTTAATTGTGTACATTTTTTTTTTGATATTGAATATGTTAGGGAACATATCGAAATACATAAAACAAAAAGAAATCCACAATGGACTAGATATAATATAACTAACTGTTGCCTATGACTCCGTCTGCAAAGAATAGGGGTATAAATAGCTATCATGGTTCATGAGATACAACCTGGTGACAGACGGACAGACAGACGACGGACGGACGTACAGCGAAGTCTCAGTTATAGGGTCCCGTTTTTACCCTTTCGGTACGGAACCCTAAAAATAGCCTACGACCTCAGGCCTACCAAATATGGACAGAAAATTTCCGTTTCGGAGGAGTTCGATAACAAACACCGTGACACAAGATTTTTATATACCTACTAGCTGATGCCCGCGGCTTCGCCCCCGTTGTATTTTTTTTTTAATTTATTTTATAAGAACCTTCTCCTGACAATAACAAACGCAACAAAAAAAAAATTATCCAATTTGGTGCAGTCGATCGGATGTTATGCGCTTAGCAACACATTCAGCGATTCATTTTTTATATTATAGATTAGAAGAGATTTTCACTAAAACTAATTGTACAGACTTCTTTAGTTGTGTAACCTACAGATCACGGGCGTAGCCAGGTTTGAGTATCGTTGGGGTTTCAGAAAATAAAATGACAGGCAATATTATGATTTTTTTTTAAATTAACAGTTGTTAACGGATAAAAGAAATACCTATCTTGAATTTGGGCTACGCCCGTGCTACAGATTATTTTGTTCGAGGGCGACACGAGTGTAGAATACCTGCCTATACGTACTTATAATGCCATCCATACGTATATTTGTTATGTGATATGACTGATATGCAATAAATACATGAATATGAATATGTTATTGAACTACAGGTTTTCAGTAAGTAAATATAATCATTGAGCTCCGATTTTTTTTCGGTTTCGATTAATAAACGCTAGCAATATCCAACCCAATTAATATAAGCATTTGGAAGTATTGGTGGCAGTGAAAATGTTGATATTTATTTTCGTGTTAAATTTTATTGGCCGGGTAGTCTATAAAGCGTAAAACCAAATCGTTTTAGGATTTACGGTGATGCTGACTAAGCGTGCGCTGATTTTGTTCATGAAATGGGTAAAACGCTTAATTGTGTTTTTCTTTGTTTACCGTGCATGTTGACTTTGAAGCTATTTTTTAGAAGCAAACAAACTCTCGACTTGGATTTGATGTGGACGCAGTTTTAGTTAATTTCAAAAAGTCAGGTGTATTTCTAACACGAATGAGTTTGATGTGGTTGGTTGTAAAAATACTTTGGAAGTAATAAAATAATTACTTAAAGCCACTTGTTGCCTTGCTTCGGTGTGCAAGTAATTTAAATAGTTTGATTGCGAACTTAAAATGGCTTTTGCATTACGCTTGCATTCTAACATAACTGTAAAGCTCTAAAAGGAGCCCTTGAGTATTATTATTTCTAAACGTCCTCGGGCATTGAGGGTTTTTGTTCCCCCTCTCCCTCCCCTCCACAAGTATACATATGAGAAATATGTAGAGCCCTACTTTTTAAAACACATAGTTATTGTTATCAATCCTACCACAGAAAAACATTTATCGAAATCTGTATTTTTAAATTTTATGAAGAAGTCAGATGGATCTATGTATATAACCAGAAAATTAAAAGATTGCCATCTGTGTGACTGTGTGTAAGTCTGAGGTAATCTTAGCTTCAAGCAGTCCAAGATTTTCGTAATTCTCGTATCACCCGTATAATGTACAGAGGAGCTACTACGAAATTAAAAATTCTAAGTTTGTATCATCCCGTCCCTTTCCATGTTCTGTTTAATACTATAAGCGTGAGCGGAACGCCACGATACGGAATTCGAAAATCGAATTTCGTAGTATAAGGCCAGAATTGGGATGCACCAAAAAAAATAACCTATAGTTTTTATATTTTTTTTGGAAAGAATAGGATATTTTAAGACACCATTTTCATCGATTTTGAATTTGGTTGAGTATTTAATTTTTTATATTTTTTTTTAGAAATACGTTGGATGACGTCACAGTGAGAGAGCCACGTTCCATAGCCTAGAAAAATTCAAGTCGTACATAACATAATCTGTGGCACTACCACGGCACTACTGAGACCCTACTACGAAGTGCATAATTCGAACTTCGTTTCATGCCGTCCCTCTCACGCTAATATGATTTGACACGAGAGTGAGAGGGATGATACGATACGAACTTCGAATTTTGTAGTAGTGCCCCTGATTTGTCTTGTCACTGTCAATATTACAAGCACGGCTTAGGGTCCTAAATGAACCATGACAAAATAGCTTTATTTATTTCTCTTCATTTAGCTTTGATTATTCCTGTTTGTTTGATGGTGTGATAGTAAATAGATATTTTTTATTAAAATCTGATATTTAAATTCTTTCATATTTACTTGTAACGTAGTAATTTAATAATTAAATTTGTAAAAATACATTGCGAGTATTGTATACATTTCGGACTTTATGATAAATGACAACTGTTTAAAGCCAGGTGTGCATCATGTGATTAAAGTTCTGTCTTTGTCACTCTTTGCTATTATAAGCAGGACAGCAACATTTCAAACTGTCAATTTGCTTTAGAGTGTAGACCTGCTTTATATCTGCCTTTGTGACGATTCACTGCAGGGGTCAAATGAAGGTCATTACTTAAATTTTCTTTATTTAATTCAGATTATCATATTTTTGGAATCTGATTTCTGAAAACGCTTCACAAAGCCTATTTCTCCAAACGGTTTTCGATTTATTATACGTTGCCAAAAATTGGGACATCCCAATTTTCATCACGTTTGCGAAGGATCTAATGAAATTACAAGACAGACTTACCATTAAACTTAAATTATGCTCAGACCCAGAATATCCTCAGTCTTTGACTTGGAACTTCTAATAAATTTTCATTCGTAATCCCTTATTTACCTCATAAAATTTTTGTCCTGTCATTTTTCTACCCTTTAACACTAATGATCTTTAAAAAGCAATACAACAAATACTATTTCTTTTCACTGTAGTACACTGTAGAAACTTTCTTTACAGTAATTTCATTGGATTTGGGACCCCCTAATACTTGTAAACGAAATTTAATCGAGAAACGAAGATCTAACTTCTTTGTGTGTTAAATTAACCTGCCTAAAACTAATCCGAAAGTGACAGAGTTTATCGTTGCTATAAAAGACCTCGTAAAAAGTAACAGGTCCATAATAAAAAGCAAAATATCTTAGGTATAACATAAATCATCATGTACTTAATAATTTCAGACCATTGGGCTCGTAAAACGGGAAACCATTATCTGTACGGTAAAATAAATGTTAGCTTGGGTAATAAGGTCCGGACTCTTGACGAAATCGGCGTCATAGTCTATTAGTACAATAAGGCGATAATAATATTCGGACAAACATCTTCATTGGCATTTGGTGTTCGCTTAAATACAGTAGAATTTACTCGCAACTAATATATATTTCCTCGGCAGTGTTTTTGAATAGCTTCGACAGCCTCCAAGAACGGAGCCTATCTCTTTTAAAAACTCGTCAGTGACTTCCACAGTCACGAGGGTCAATGGGCTCTAGATGGATGCTTAGAATCAGGTGACCCACATACTTGTTTGTCTACTATGCTGTAGAAAAAGGCAAAATGGAACATTTACCCGAATAGTCTTAAAGTTTCGGACGAAGCACGCACTTGATTTGTACTCACGTGTCCAGTGCCCATGGGAGTCGCCCGGCTTCTTCCAAACTAGCAGGATGAAGTAACTCTCCCCCACTCAATCTATATATAGTTTACTTTCCTCGGACTGGTTTACAAATTAAATACGGGAACGGCGGTTGCAGTCAATAATAGTACAATCAAAGTAAAAAAATCGTAAATAATGTTTGCCATGTATTGTTTTAAAATCATCAAAACTTTACCTTATCACAGTTAACTAGCCGTCCCATAGTGTCAACAAGTGAAGGGAGTGAAAAGCAGTCGATATCTGGATACCAATGATAACAATCAATATTCTAATTACATGTTATCAGGCACTTCACCAGATGTACTATTAGTACCTGATAGCTTATTTCAGCGGTGGCTTAAGATTTTAAAACTGATCGTACTTGTAAATTTAGGGTTTTTATTTTCTCGAAGAGTTCTCGTCGATCTACACAACGTAACTCATATTGTGCTAGCCTTTGACAATATAATAATTTGATAGCCTTGACCTGACGCCGCTCAACACATCGGAACTCTTGAATGAGCGTTAGTAGACATATCGCATTTCGGCAATCTTGGTTCTGTCGCCAACACACAGTAAGTAGCCTTATTCTAGGCGCTCTGCTTTAACCGTGATATTGTGTATGAATAGGCTAATATCGAAGCAAGGCTACGCACGCACGAAACGTAAATACTTTATTCTAACGAGCCCGATTCCTTAGGCTCCATAACTATTTAACCTCCTACCAAAATGGTCTCTGTTTATACACTGGTAAGAATTGGCATATTTCTGTAAAAAATCTTTATTTTGCATGTTTTAATGTTTTACAGAAATTAATAAGGGTAGTAATTTACGTACGTATACTTTTTTTTATAAATATGGTATCTTGATGAGTATTTTAAATGAAAAACGCTTTTTTAAAAAATATTGACTATTACCTACCTATGAAACCAAATCATGTGTTTTTCAAGGTTTTCCAATAAAAAGTCACGTCAAGATCGCTTACTTTCTTTCTAATCATATCGATTTTGTACAGCGTTAACAAAAAAGGGACATGAGACTCGCCTAATACAACGCTATCAGTGCAAATCTTTAAGTCGACAAGCATAGCAGACAATTAGAGGGAAACTAATACTGTATGTATATATACGTATCATTTGGTATCATAAATTAAATGTAATGTGCAGGCGCGAAATCTTAAAAGTGTATAGAAGATTGTTCAACGAGGGAGGAATAGTACTGTAGCGGGGGGCCCTACGCTCTGGAATAGAAAATACTGCCTACGCTAAAATCCTAACTTGAATTAGCTAATTGAAGGAAACTTGGGTTTAACGTTAAACAATATTTATTCGGTTTCACATTGTATTAAAAATGGATCACTCGCGTGGTACGGCCTAATCAAGAATGGCTCCCAAGCTCGTCTGCTGTTCGCTGTTTGTTTCAGGATTCGAATTCCAGAATCCGTACGATTTAAATATTTCAAAATACACGAAACAGCAACACGGTCTCAGTGGCCAGTGCCTACAGTACACATATGACACAAGATATCGTGGCACCCGAGCATTGCGAGACATTAATTCAAGTGTGTTATTGGTGTATTTCGCGTACTAAACACTCTGGTTTTCATTTCGACTGCAATTAAAGTAATAAAATAAGCTTTTATTAAGAAAAAGCATGCTAATTATTAAAAAACTACCCTAAATAAATAGAAAATTTTTTACAATTTACAAAAAACAGCGCAACTTTTTCTCCAGAACTGTTCACGTTGGAAATCGTTTCTAATGAGATGTGTGGTGTGTGTAAATAAATTTTATGAGAAAAATTTAATTTTCATCTCAGCCCACCATTACATAAAATAAGTGAAGATATTTATATATTTTTCTTTTCAAATAAATATTAGGTAAAAAAGTAGGTTGCCTCAAATATTATTATATCAGGCACTGAATCCTAATCAAAACTTAATTCACTCATTGAATGTGTTTATAATTATGACAATAATTTAAGAATAAAAACACAGTACTCACTTTATTGGACGTGTAGGCTGGATATAAGCTTGCGTTCCATTAGCATTAAATGCCTTATTCTATTCCTTTTGAGTAGAAAATTATTATTTTGCTCCTATACGTTAGATATGAATTGCCTCACTTTCCGAGATTGAAGGATTTGCCACACCGGATGCGTTCTGCAGTCGCGGTCAGGTCAAATTTAACGCAGCCCGTATTATGTATGAACAACATTGTCGATCTCTATATATTTTTTATAGATATGCGATCTAGCCGACCGTGCGGTCACCGCACGGTCAGATCGCAGTTGATCGCACACACGCGCAATATAATAGAGGCTGACAATGTCATTCATACACAATGCGGGCTGCGTTCAATTTGATCTAACCGCGACCGCAGAAGGCATCCAGTGGGGCAAATCCTTGAGAGATAATAAATGTTAAAAAACAAACTAGAATAGAACTTTTTTTGGTGTTTATTTATAAATTCGCCACGTCTGTCTATTTGCCTGTCTGTAGCTTAGCTCAGACACTCTAACAATTAGTAGGTACTAAGATACAAAGCTGTAATTTGGAATGGGTAATAAATATCACGCCGACAAAATAGAAAAAAACATTTTATCGTCCTCATGCTCCCCCGATTAAAAGTAAAGTTAAGAGCCGTCTGGGTGACCGGTACATTTTAAATTATGACACGATAGTCATCAAACAAAAGTTTTAAGTGGTTGAGACCTTGTTTTACTCTAGATTTCCCCAGCGACCTAATAGAAAAATAACAGTATCTACCGAACAATTGTGAACGTGGACCTGGTTGGCCGTGCACCGAGTATTCCTTGCAAGATATAAATTTAGCACGAAATTACAATATTTACTTGCCCGGTGTGTGTGGCGGTTAAATTGAATTACTAATTGATTTAAATTCGGCAATATTGCTAAATTTAATGTCTCTTAACTTAAGATTCAAGATTCGATTATTTGGCAAAGTCACAATTAGCAAGTCATTAATACTAAATACATGCGAACAACTTTAATCTAGGTAACTAAATATTTCTAAGATATGATTTTTGGATCGTCCTCTAAACAAGTCTATAAATTAATTTATTGTATACAAAGGTTGCATTTCAAAAAACTGGTTCAATTTTCTTTTAAACTTGTTTAACTCTAATTATGTTATTTCTAAAAGAATTAAATTATACAAATATATTTTTAGTAAGCCTTGTTTGTTTGTTGTTTTCCTTAACTTCGATTTAGGCAAATAAATTTTATTCTTGTTTCTGGTGTTGAAATTATGTACATCTGACCATTTTTTAGAAATAAACCTATTCTAAAACAAAAGCACAACTAAAAAAGTTCGTTCAAATAATAGTCTTATCGAAAATTACATTATGTAAAATAACCATTATTCTTTTTAAGCTCTACGTTCGCAATGTTGGGATCGTCTTGATCTTTTCCTTCACCCACGTAGTGGTAGATTTAAAAATATGATTCAGTCAAATATGCAAGATTGCTTTGCTTGAAATTACTTAGGTAATTGTATTAAATCAATAGTTTTTTTGTGACATCGAGTTAGGCGTTAGTTTTAGGATGCCATATAGCTAGCAGTCGTATTACAAATAAATCTCAGTTTTATACCTTTAGCCACACAGGCCAGAAAGGTTTTAATGGCGAGATCACACGGATAACAAAGTAATCAAAAAAGGATTTCAAACTTTCTTTTTAGGATTCCGGTCGCTAACAAGACCTTAAGGATCCGTTGTCTGTCCGTCTGTCTGTCTGTCACAGGTCTGTACCTATCTTTTGAATTGTAACAGGTATAGATAAATTACCGAGAGCGTGGAATTGCATATGTAGTGGTATTGTGTGTTTATAGGCATGCCACTTTAGTGAGAGAGAGACAACAATATAGAGATCTCTTTCTCTCCAATGGCTATAAACACACAATACCGCTACATATGCAATTCCACGCTCTCGGTAATTTATCCATAGACACTTGAAATTTTCATAGAAAATATGTACGAGTATGACAATAGCGCAGCTGCGACAAGGAAAAATATTAAACAATATTTAAAATTTTCGAATCCACGTACTAGAAATGTGGTGATTTCGACGTTTTTAACACGCTTTTATTAGGTCGTCGTGTATGTATTTGCTCTATGTTAGACTAGATTATTAAAATTTGCACGCAGAATGGTTCTGAGACTTCCCCCCCCCCCCCCCCCCCGCGCGTAGATTTCGAGTGAATTATATCAACTAAGTATACGGTATTTTTAAAGATTAGGAAAATGAAACCGTTAAGTATTCTTTTAAATCATCATTAGCCAAAAGACGTTAAATGTCATAATCAAATTACAACCAGTGGCTTCACACTTCTAGGAATGATTAGACTTTGTGGATTAATTCTCTTTAACCGGAAGCAATTTTTTCACCAGTTATAGTGCGATTTACGATTTGTTACGCCGCATCCAATAATGAAAACAAAACATAAATACGCTTCATTGTTTGCGCCGGCTAAACAAATATGTGTTAATATCATGACGGCCGTGTCATGATGGAGTTTGATATAAGATAAACACAAACAGCCAAGTCACACAGCCGCAAAGTATATCCCGGACAAAATCATACGTAGTCTTGTCGTGTGCGCCACTTGTGGCACTAATGACATACCTATATAACATAGTAGAGAGTGTATATGTTAGAACTTGGCTTACGTAAATTCACAGACCAAAGATTACCGAGATAAAGATTGATTACTTACTTTTACGTACCTAAGTAATGGTCTAATGGTTACCTATACGGTGCGTATTGTGTTTTGTGCTGAGTTCTCACGAGCTTAGCAACTAATGTTTAGTATTTGTTACTTTCACTTTTCACATATGGGTAAAGATAGTGTATTAGTGCTAAGTATTAGCGCAAATGTAAGTAAACAGTTAGAAGTCGATGTTGTTTACTAAGCGATAAAGACCTATCTCTAACAAAAAAATCACTAAAACTTGTCATTTGTCCAGTGGTAGCAAATAGCCAGAATTTGTACTATACTTTAAAGGTTTAGGTACTAAATGTAAACAAACATCAGCTGCCAACACGACCAAAAGTTACGGCGTCGGGTTAACCAGCCAAATACAATATTTGTAATTGACTTTCACGCGTCACATTTTCGACGAACCTACTCTTTAGTTTAGTCGCATAATATGGAGTTTGTTCTTTTACAATTATTTTATTGAGCGCTTGTCCCAATCAATGTTACCTTAGCCAAAATGGCAAAAACGGAATCCTTACGGGCCGGCTACGACTACGCGCGACAGGTAGGGGCGGCGAGCGTTTTCTCTGTTCATTGCGCAACCGAGACGCTCGCCGCTCAGTCTGTAGTTACTGTACTGTACAGTATGCGTAATAAACAGAGAAATCGTCTTGTAAGTATGTCTGTCTATTCGTATGTCTCCAGGAAACTACATAATAAGAGCTATGTCAATCAAATTTTCATGATACACCTAGTTATTAGACGACCGGATCGCCTAGTGGTTAGAAAACCTGACTATGAAACTTAAGGTCCCGGGATAGATTCCCGGTCGGGACAGGTATTTGTGTGAATAATACGAATATCTGTGCTCAAGTCTTGGATGTGTAATATGTATTTAAGTATGTCTTTATCTATGATACCTAAATATGTTTATCCGCTGTCTATTTAGTACCCATAGTACAAGCTTTGCTTAGTTTGGGACTAGGTAAATCGTCCCATGGTTATTTACATAGTATTATTATGCAATCGCTATACATATATTTTGTTAATCACTTGTATATATTTCTATACTCACAATATCAAACGAAAATTTGGAGGGGCCATGGAGAGGATCCATACATTTTTTCGCAGTTAGCCAGATTTTTCTAAAGGTAATATAAAATAAATAATTAAGTATACTTTTTGTGAAGTCTATTTTAAAAGATGATTCGTAATCGTTTTTACTGATGCCATTTAATCACGCATCGTCATAAGAGTACTTTCTAACATAATTTTATTCTACTTGTATAAGGCCAGTCTAAAACTAGATACCGTACCGTACCTATCTGTCGACGCGCCCTTCGCGACAACCGCGCTTGCCTTCGCAATCGTAGCGCCTGGAGTTTTCCATTTTCCAATATAAACTTTACGGCCGCCTCATGATTTACGGCAGCTGTCATAGGTTTTTATTATCATCTTCCTTAGATCTAGTACAAAACAGCTGCGTATAATAATTACGAGTAAATACGCGGTGTAGCGTATCAACCAACCAAAAACTACAAACAATCTCGGACCGCAGATGGTTTGCTTTTAACTGAAAATAGATTAAGTACGTAGTTAATAGAGGAGTTAACTTTTCGGTCAGAGTTCACTCACGATGGAACAGTCTTTAGGCAGATTCCCACCAAAATAAAAAAGTACTAATTTCTAATCCTCTTCAGGAATCAGTATCTTTATATAAAACGTATTTTACTTACATAGGTACGGCAATCTTTTGTCAAAGATGCAACGTAAGATAAAACAAAAGACGCTTACCTGCAGCTCGTGTTAAGCAAGAGCTCAGCTGGTATATTCTGGTTTGCGCTGAACTAAATAATGATGTTAAACCAAAAGCCAAACGTTATAAAATTGTTGCTCAACCTTTTCTGTGCCAGACATAATGAATTAGCGTGAAGACACCATAATATTTAACAGGGGAGCAGTAAAACTTTCAATACACAGGAATAACAAATAAAGCTCATGTACTTATTTGCGTATTATTTACTCTGGATCGCCATAACTCCTACCTCTGGAATGAATCACTCGTCTAGAACAATCTGTACCTACGTATAGCAACTTTTAGCCATCAGAAATTGAATAAACTTTTATTTACTTTTCACTGACTGGCGCTCTGTTCTTCGCAATTATAATTGCTTAGTAATTACAGCCGTCAAATGACATTTTGTCTGCTATATTTGGTTGCTGGTTCCTATTTAATTGTAAAATAATTTTATTTCGATGTATTGCGATCATTTCAGGAAAACATTTTAGGGTTAACATATCTGCGCTATTTTTACAGTTCAATCGGGAAAATAGTAAATACATTTATTAAAAGCTGTGTTATGATAATTATGATAGATTTCAAAAATGAAATCTGGATACGAGTAAAATGAATAAGATACTACAGTCGCGGGCGTGTTTCTGTATACCGTCTATTCAGACGGCCACTGACGATTGTACGCAACAGTTATTTTGTGGTGCTATTTAAGGTTAGCTAAAAGAAATTCAACTAACATGGAGCTATACTAACAACTGTCTTGTAATCTTTGTCTAATAACAAACACAGTGGGAACCCAAATTTAAATTAATTAACTATAAACGAGCGTCAAACATTAATGATATTAATGTGACGAAAATCAAACCGCCTCAGGAGTTCCCAACTTGACGAATCTCGTGCTACGTAGGTAGGTACCCGTGGTGAATTTCAAGTATATAAACGATATATAACATGTATCAAACATTAATGTGAGTCTATAGGGCTGAAGTGGTTTATTGCGGTCAATTGGTATAATACCAATGAGACTTCGTGCAATACTTTTTTTTTAAACAATAACTGCGAGATGTTGTATGTAGTAGTCCACAAAATTAGAGCTAAAAATTTCTTTTTAAATTTGGAACTTCAATTTGTTTATACGGACACGTTGTTGCTATACGTACATAACAGGTTATTTACTTAAGTTTTTCACCTATAATAGTATGTATATATTTGTATATGTTTAAGCAGTAAGCGCCGTTTGTAGTCACTACTATCCGGCACGATTCCATTATGAAATTAAAAAGCCTTGGAAACCGGCTACGTGATAATATTATCAAGCTACCTGCTTCTTATAAAAACGTCGACCAACGCTAAAATAAAGTAATGTTAACTATCTCGAAAAAAAAACATAAGCTATCTTTACACACGAAAAGATTATAGACGTATAGTACCTAAAATACACTTAAGATAACAAAATCGTCAGCTTTACACCGCGCAAGCAACAAGAAAATTGAAACAGATGTTTTAATTTAAACGTTTTCTAGAGAGAGGCGTAATTTATTTATTCATTAGGCGCATTATTATTTTATTGTGAATGAATCATTGTAACGTATTGTTTTAGGTCTTTCCACAAACAGTTGAGTGAGTACTCAGTGATAACAGGTTTTCTTTATCTCTCAACAGTTTTAGATGTCGCCGCCGGGTCGTGCGTGAACACTTCTGGCGTCTCCGCAATTGGACAGCGAATTTCACAACAATGTGAATATCTTAAAACTGGAAATGCTAAATTCAAGTCATACCATCGACAATTACGATCCAAAACTAAAGTTGCTACAGAGCCTTATTGAGGAGTGCTTCTCACAGAATGTCAACCACAGCACGACACACAGATTACTCTCGGAGAGCAAAAACGGTGAGTGACGCTTATCTTGTAGATGTAACTACACTACACATTAGCGCTAATCTACACAAGAATATGACTAATGTACTTTAAACACACTTCTTTCTATTTGATCTTCAAATCTTAAAATTAATAAAATATAACATCTCCACCGCTACAAGTTGTAGCCACAGTATACTCGACATTTATCACCAAATTATCTGCAAGACAATATAGTGACACTTATCACGAATTTATGTGGTAGGTATCACAATTGGGACAGGAGTGCAACGCCGCATTCACGAAACTTCATAAGAGATTGGGTCACGCAAAGCGTACGACGTTAACACAATCATTGACTTAGTGATCGGTAAAAAAGTACTGACCCAAGCTTTATTACGGAACGGTGTACTGGCGTTTCCCGGTTGAGAGTTATTGTTTATGCCGAATCTAGGCTACGTAAAATGACTTTTCATACTCCAGTGCATAGAGTTAAATCTTCATCAAAAACTTAAGCAATGAACTGAAACAATTACTTTGCTCACTCGCTTTCACTTTTGCTTTTAAATGTGTGAGCAAAGTATCTTATTCTTTCAGTTCATTGATATGGACCACCGCAATCTAACGCCTGATTCAATAAATTATTTAAAAACTTATAGGCGACGAACGATAGAAGTTCATAAAATAATGTTTTTAACTTTTTTTATTTGCGTTGTTGCCTGTTTTTTTTAATCCGATTTTTTATTAGTTAATTAATAATACTTGCAATTTTAATAAAGCATAACATCTGACAAGAGAAATATTTCTCTATTGTAGCTTAATTTTCGGGTGGAGTAAGATGGGATATTATGCACTTGTTTTACAATCCACTATTAAGGGTGTGCTATGCCTTTACACTTTTTTCGGCAATATTCACTTCATTTCTCTAATCTAAAAGTGACGAAGAGTGAAGAGTTAAGGATTTGTCACACTGGATGAGTTCTGCGATCGCGGTCAGGTCAAATTGAACGCAGCCCGCATTATGTATTAAAAACTTTGTCGGTCTCTATATATCTCGCGTGCGTGCGATCTGAGCGCATGGACCACACGGTCAAATCACATATTTATACAATTATATAGAGACCGACAATGTTGTTCATACATAATGCGGGCTGCGTTCAATTTGACCTGACCGCAATCGCATAACGCATCCAGTGCGACAAATTCTTTATTTCTCAATCAAACACCGGGTCTGTCTGTGGTGGCATTGAACTGGGAGAAAATTTGACATTTTATTTTAATCGTGTAACGAATTGGATGGTTAGTGAAAAATCGTTTTTTTTTTATTAAATAATCTTACTAAAAGGCGTCCTGTCGAACGTTTATAGTGTGAACCTGAAATAATACGAATATATTCCGCTTCACACGCGCCGCGTATCGTCGATGAGAAATAATTCAATTTCTAAATTAACCGATTTGTCAAATCGATTTATTGGCTCGCTGTTTTCACGTCAGTAAATAAAAACAAGATTATCTGTGGTCGGGAAAATAGCGTATTTGTTTACGTTTTCAATAGAATGGTCTGACACAGGGTATAGTTGAAGGACTGTCTCGCTCCGCTCCCTTAATGTGACAGTGTGACTTGGATCTTAGGTTACACATGATAATAATAATAATTATCTGGTTTTCCTTATTGTAGCATTATTTCAATTTCAATTTGTAGGACTTGCCCACACTCGGGTTTATTTTAATGCCATCAGTGCTATCACCGTTGTTTTGTTTGTACATTTATTTACAGGAATGAGCTTTTATTCTCTTATTAGGTAGTTACCTGAAATCTTCAAGGGACTACATGAGAAGGGAGTCAATTGAAAATAAATCGAAATAAGTTAGAAATAATTAAATAAATTTTGAGTTGTTCCCTTTTTCATTGGAGGCCCTAATTTCTGCGAATTTATTTAGTGTAAATTACATTTTTCATGTGGGATGACCCTAGACCAGGTGGCCGGCCGAAGTTACTTCCGCTGAAAATATAAAAAAATGGAGAGCATTATATTGAAAGATTGTCGAGCGAAGGTGAAATGAATAGCTCAGAGAACCAACCTTCATTCTCATTCTCGTACCGAATATTTATTGAACGCCCCTTGTACCTATATTGTAACATACTTGAGAATTAGATACGTGAGTTTATTGAACACACTCAAAATATTCGTGTGCCTGATAACAATCGGAGATAAATTTTTACTATCGAGTGTGATAGCATTTTTAAGGTTTAAGAATATTTGCCGTCACTCGTATTCCAGGACATAGTTATGTTAAAATAAATGCTTAGTGTTTTAGAGCAGATTGTGGCGGAGGGTCGAAGTCTGATTAATTTGTTTAATTTCAATAAACCCAATGCAAAGCAAATAGACAATGACTCTTAAAACATAAAGACTAAGTTATGAAATAATATGTTTTGCTTGTTAAGTTTCACGTAACACACGACATATTTAACGATACATGGCCACTAGCAGCGCAATTCTGATTAAGTGAGCTAATGGACCATCGTGGTTACGATTATTCAAATACTACATTCCTATACTGAGCTATTTAAAGTTAGACTAATATAAAGGTAGATAAACTAAGTATTACTTTTATTACATCTTAAAAAAGCTGGCAAGAGGCCTTTATAATATAACCTACAGAGCAATATTTCTTTCATATGAAAATTTATAGGCCTTCAAGTTGGAGCAAGTTTCTCCAATTTTATCTGTTAGAGATGATTTATTGAACACAGCGGACGTACCGTGTGCTATCGATTGGATCGTCACTGCTGTTAATTATTTCTGGAATAGCATAATTTATTCGAGAACGATATCGTTTAACAAAGCCCAGCCATAAGTTCTTACTGTACTTTAAATACATTAAAGCTTTTGTACTTAATGAAAATAAATTAAAAACAGATTACCTGAATGGAAATCAATCGTTTCGGAAATTTGGGAAGCACGTCTATGCAGAGGTTGTTGGATATTTTTGTCCTGCAATACAAACAATATTCGTGCCTAATAAATAATATCTGTTTCTATCCTTAAAATAAGCCTAAGTATTTTTTGTGTAATGACTTGTGTATATTTTTTAAATCTCTTTTAAAATCCCTTTATTTTGATACCCTACTCGATAGGTCTGAATAAAAAAATTTTTTTGAAGACTCACAATTTGGCGCCAAAAATCCGCCATTTTGATTTTTCAAGAATTTTATGTACCCAGTGTTACTCGCGCTATCAAGACAAATCCAATGACGTATCATTTATCAAAATCGGTTCAGCCGTTGTGTAGTTACGAGAGGACATAGGAATGGACATACATACATACATACATACGGGTCAAACACATAACCCTTCCTTCTTCGCAGTTGGGTAAAAAGGACTTTGTGCGTCGTTTTATAACTGTTGACGAAACCTGTATCCATCATCATACACCGGAAACCAAGGAGCAGTCAAAACAATGGATTACTTCGGGAGAACCAGCACCGGAGAAGGCCAAAGCAGTTTTATCTGCGAATAAAGTTATGGCTACTGTCTTCTGGGATGCTCACGGTGTAATATATGTTGATTACCTCCAGAAAGGTAAAACAATCAACGGCGAATATTATGCCAATTTATTACAGCGATTTCATGAAGTTTTGATGGAAAAACGACCACATTTGGCGAAAAAGAAAATCATTTTTCACCAAGACAACGCACGGGTGCACACTTGTGCAGTAGAGCTGCTATGGCCAAAATTCACGAGTTGCGTTACGAATAATTGCTGTCGCATCCGTCTTACTCTCCGGATTTGGCACCCTGCGACTATTTTATTTTCCCAAACTTTGATCAATTATAACTGAAGATACACATTGCCGAACAAAATCCCCTTCAAAGAATGTCCGAACTTTTTTATTTGTTAGCATAACAATTAAAATCATCACCTACACAGAAATTTGAACCTAGTCTTTACTTCATTACAGTCGAATTTCGGTTGACACTTGACAGCTAAACTTGACAATTTCACGCAACGTACTGAGAAAAACAAGGCCACTTTTATCAAAGTGGCGCTCATTTGGCTCGGACATTTTCGGGCGCGCGACTGTGGATCTACAGTTATAATTGATCAAAGTTCCCAAACTTAAAGAAATGGCTTGGCGGAAAAAGATTTGGTTCCAACCAGGAAGTCATCGAAGAAACCAATGCGTATTTTGAAGGGTTCGAGAAATCGTACTTACTATATACGGAAGGTATCGAAAAGCTAGAAAAACGATGGACTAAGTGCATTGAGCTACATGGAGACTACGCTGAAAAATAAATTTACTTTTATTGAAATAAAATAAAAATAAACATATTTTTTACCAGACTTATCACTCTGCCCTTTGAGAAAATCAATATTCAATACTCAATTTTTTATTGCTCTTCCACAATGTATGTTACAGGTGTTATATTATTAGGAAACAATTTTGATCATCATGTACCACCCTGTTGGGCACTTGATGTAAGAAAGTGATCTTTCGGCTTCAAATTGATGTTTTTTTAGGGTTTTTTTATACAACATAGGCTTGCGTTTGACCACAATCACGCCTGATGGAAAGCAAAGATGAGGCCTACGATGGAGCACGCTTGCCTATTAAATGCTCATTCACCCTAGACATGAAAGCGGTCAAAAGGGAACACAGTCGCAGGCAGGGAATTTCACTCCTTAGCTGTGCGGTTGGATGGATGATGGAAAAAAAATCTATAATGTTGCAGCGTATTTTTTATTGATGCTCTCTTAATTTAATGGATGTTTACAAAAACAACATAACTGACTAGACTGGTTGACACCTGTTGTCGGTATGATTATTCTCTACAAGTATCAACCGGTCTAGTCAGTTATTTATGTTGTTTTTGTAAACATCCCTTCAATTTCACCTGCTTTATTTAAAGTTATAGTTTATTTATTTAAAAAACAAAATAACATGGTTATACAGAAAACAGTATTATCCGGTAAGCGCCAAACTAGGCTGAGACTGTATCTTGGCACTCACTTGGTAATAAGTTATAAAAAATATTATAAAATAGTCTGGATTTTTTGTAAATACTAAGTATTTTTAGCTTTTGATAATCAAGTTTAACATTTTGGTTGCCATCTTAGTAATAAAAGTGACCTTTCAATTTTAAAAACTTATTTTATCTAACTACTCTGCAAAGACAATAGAAAATGTGTCTCATCACTAGTGCCACCAAGTAATTGCTTCTAGACAATCTAGTCATTGGTGTTTAGAGATAATATCAATTTTTCTGTATTTTCTGAATTATCAAATTACAAGGATTTAATCCAAAATAGATATTTCTTTACACCCAAAAGCGTTCATTTCATTGATAGGTTAAAATAAAATTATTTAGCGATTATGATAATTTTTATAAATAGACCAATAAATTTAATATATTATCTTCGTCTCATTCCTTCCTTTTTTTCCGAAAGTCCACACAGCTTTTTTTCCACGGTTAATACATTCACTCGAAAAGAAATAGTAGATTGTTCAACAAGGGACTAAAACAAGCCATAATGACACAAGATATTTAGCCACCCGAGCAGAGCGAGGGTGGCTATAATTCGCGTGTCATTATGGCAGTTTAGTCTCGCGTTTAACACTACTTTTCACTTTGAATGCGAGGAAAAAAACGATGTTTTAGGTATACTAATCTACAATAAATATTACTTTTATACAACGTACGCTGAATACGAGCAATGGACGTCTGTTCAGAATTCAAATAGCAATTTAAATTTGTTCCGCGGTTTTTTTTTGTTGATTGACGCTTTATGTTTGCATATTTAGCCAACAGATTCAAACTTGAAAATTATTTCATAGCTAATTGGACTAAGCATGCGTAATAAAATGAATTCAACTTTAATATAATTAAATAGAATAATATTCGTAATTATCCATGGTGTTTCACGAAATTATTATTTTTTTAAATATTTTTATACAGTTGTCATTTTGAGGTTATTTCCACGCCCTAAAGGCTTCCACAAACTGAAGCGCAGAGCGCTACGGAGCGCTTAAGAGCGTCCGCAGCGCGCTGCGGTCTGTGGAAAGCTTTAAAATTGTCTATGCCCAGTCACTGAAAATTGCAATAATCCTCCATCCGCAAACACCGTGATTGGCAGTTTAGGGGTTTCCAAAGTAAATTAAAAAAATTTACTTTAATCCCTAGAGATCAAAAAAGAGCTTTAGTCCCGATATGCAGAGACTAAAGTAACATTTTAAGAGCATGAGAAGTGAAAAAGTCGTTATTCGATTAGAACAATTTATCCAATAAAATAATTACACTTAGGAACAATGGCTCTCCCTTGCCGCATTTGACTTACAAAGTCGAGCCTTGCGGCGAAATACTTTCGTTCAGACACTGAGTCACTTCGATCTAACAGCTTTTTGGTTTAATCAAGGTGGGATAGGGAAAATCAGATTATAGTAAGCTATCAGGGTAAGATGAAAAGCAGTGTAAGATGAAACCTACTCGTAGCACCCAAGTGTTTTCATCTTACACTGCTTTTCATCTTACCCTCACTCACCCTACGTCTTTTTAGGTAGTACTATTTTAAGATCTTAAATAAGTAAATTTCTTGTCAACTTTTTTCATCATTATCCAAAGTTAAGAATCTAAAGTGTTTACGATGCAATAATAAGAGGCAGGCAGCCAATAAACATAAGGTATACTCGTATTAGGGTATTAAAAAATAAATAAAAGTAAGAGTCATGAAGTAAAAAATTTGATAATTCTTGCTAGTTTAATAATAGCTAATTAGGCTAAGTAGGTAATCGGTCATTCTAGATCGGTTGCTTACACTTTATCGAATAATAATCCTAAAGTTCTTAGCTTGTACTTGTTTCAACAGAAATGTATTTTCGTCGCCGTGCCAACGTCGAATAAATCTAAATAATGAGATTTAACATGCCAGTTAATGCATGACCCTTGGTAACCTTTGACTATGATGGATAGCTGGCTAGCTGTCGAAATTTCCATACTAATGTGAAACCGAGGGCAATTCAGACGTGACAACATTTACGCCAGAACTTTACGATGCCTTTGCCTCTGTATCTTCAACTATGAAATTTTATATCAGGAGAACAGCATTCAAAATAAAACGAAGCGATTCGATTGAATTATCACATTCGAAATCGGCGGTTAACCACAGTGAATTTAAATCAAAGCGTTGACAATTCGATTCATTAACGAGCTGTCTGTCTAAAACACCATTTTGGTCGATCGTTTTACACAATTCCTGACGGAATCCGCAAAACATCCTTGAACTGAACAACAGTTCATTATAAGTAATCACTTATTACGTCAAAGCGTAGTCGATTTTCATTAATCTGAAATTCAGCGATAATCAAACGCAGTGTCATTCATGCTAGTCCGAGAGCTGAGAGACATTTTAGAATTGGTATTTGCGGTAGCGTAAAAATTTGTACTGTACTTCCTATTATTTTAACACAATAACACAGATCTGGCCAAAAACTTAACAGGAATATGTTTAAAAGTCAGCTCATTTTGGTAGGACATAAAGACATAATAACGGGTGCCGCCCATAAGTGAATCAATAAATTTAAACAATGATTCCTTAGCATATTCGAAGTTACCTTGACCAGGTCCTAATGCGCCAAAATGCTTAATCTCAGAAAAATAGTAATTTAAAGTTAAAATGCATAATCAATGAATTTCATCATTGCGATATTGTCAGTTATCGGTCGTTAGATGTCTTAGTACGGGCATTTCCTTGGTACAGGGGCGATGTTATTTTTTTTAGAAATATTTATTCATAAACAAAGATCTCTACAATCTGCGCCTATTTAAACTTTTTATTAACCTTACGTTGTTGAACTCCAAAAATCTTCAAATTTGGCATAGAAGTAGGTAATTATAGTAGTAAAAAACTATTTTAAGGATTTTTGGATATTCCCACGGGATAAGGAAAAAAACGGGATTTATCGTTTTACTGATCGTAGAAAGCTGAAATTCGGCATGTATGTTGCTTGGGGAGTGTAGAGGAGCATTGAGAGAGGACTTTCTGAAATTCCCACGGGAACGGGAAAAACGGGATTTTTCGTTTTACTGGTCGTAGAAAGCTGGAATTTGGCATGTGGGTTCCTTGGGGAGTGTAGGGGAGCATTAAGAAAGCATTTCCCGGAATTTTTGTGGGATCGGGCTAAAACGGGATTTTGCGTTTTACGGTTGTAAAAAGGTAAAATTTCAAAATTCAAAAGTTTATACTGTAAGTAGGCCACAAAGAGCTCTTTAACCGACTTCAAAAAAGGAGGAGGTTATGCATTTCACTGTATGTATTTTTTTATGTACCTAGGTGTATGTTCACCGATTTTTCAGTCAATTGTGAACCGAAATTAAAATTTTTTTTTTTATTCGTAGCAATATAATATACTTCTGAGATGGTCCCAATGTCATCAAATCAGGATCTGATGACGGGATGTCAGCGAAATTGAGGGCAACCTTCAAATTTTGTAGGCACGCATGACGTTTTTCATATATTTTCTCAAGTTATTTAAGTGTTTGCGTCTGGTAGATATCATTTCATGTTTATGAGCTGATAATGGAAGGTAAAACTCCTTAACGGTTAGGAGTTGACAATATTTTTTCAAATATTATAGGTATGTATAGACCGATAGTTGTATTTATTCAGGTTACCCAGGTGAGCTGATGATGGAAGGTTAAACTCCTTAACGGTTAGGAGTTATAGGAAGTTTCTTCAAATATCATATGCACGTATAGACCTTTAGTTGTATTCTTTCTGGTTATTCACATTTTTAGTGCCCGCTTCCGAATTAGTGAAAAACATTGCATACACAAAAATACTGTAAAGGACCGTATCTACCTGAAGTTTAGTCGTGCTTGCTTGCACGCTTACTTGCACGTTTTCTTGCACGCTTGCTTGCTTGCGTGCATGCATGCTTGCTTGCATCTTGCTTGCATGCTTTCTTGCTTGCCTGTATGCTTGCTTGCTTGATATCTTGGTTCTTTGGAATACTTATGATACACGCGAGCGATGCCGCGGGCAAAAGCTAGTAATTTAAAATGGCATCAACAAAATTAAATCACGATGCACGTCGTGTGAATTATGACGAAACAAGAGCAAATGTAAGCCCAGATTTGAGTTAAATAACGCATACGAGGACCCTCCGATTGATAGTATTCGTGTTGTTGTCACGATCACGGTATGTGATTCTAATTGTGACCGTGGATGTGCAGCCAGCATACGGTCCAAGGGCATTTTCGCTGTAAAAGTACCTACAAGTTATCTAGAGCAGAAGTTACCTGGCGAGATCGGCATAATTTTACTATAGTCAGTGATATGATCATAATGCACTTTTTTGTTGGTATAGTTAAATAAACAGAATAAAGCTATTTTAGTGTTTTAACCGTGTTTGATGAGGAAACTATTACGTGATTTTGAAATAACTGATCGTTTAATTAAGAAATGTGCATGTTTATTAAGCAAAATATTGGTGTATTTAGTACATATTCAATTGAAAACGATAGTAAATGTCAACGTCAAGTACTTCAACTAGACATAACGGTCTTATACATTGCTGGCCCGATTTTTTGTTAGAAAAGAACAGATTCTTTTTTTAATTTAAAATAATTTAAACCACTTGGACTTGATTACTGATTTCAAAGAGATTTCGAAGAGGCTTATAGATACTACCGGTGACCGAAGAGCTGGCAGCTACCTCGCTCAAAGAATTAGCCTAGCGATTCAACGAGGAAATGCTGCCAGCATATTCGGCACAGTGCCGCAGGAACCTTTTTTAGATCTAGTTTAGTTTGTAATATTTAGTATTATTTCTGCTTATTGTTTTATTTTACATTGAATGTCTTACTATTTAATAAAGTGATTACTGATTAGTTAAAGGATGTATAATTTTATTTATTGATCGTGTTACCGGAGACACTCTGTATAACATGGTAGGAAATACATTATACTCGTATTATAATATCGCAAAATTATTCCGGAATAATTCAACCAGTGTTCGACGGTACCTGTATAAGTTTCTCAAGAATATTTAATGTAGGTTTATAAAATTGTTTTAGTACTTTAATTTATTGAATCAGGCGTTACTTTGCGGAGGTCCATATTAATGAACTAAAACAATTACTTTGCTCACCCGCGACCTTACAATAGTTACGTTTATGCAAGAAATGTGTGTTCATGCAGTTCCTCCGCCTCCACACTGTACAAACACACACAAATCACATAAACACAACTATCACCACCACCAAGCTACACTGACGCGTTTCGAACTCAACCAGAGCTCATCCTCGGAGTTACCACAACCGTATGCTATGCTACCAAATATTAGGGTTTAGTACATTTAGTTGATGTAAAGCCGTCAAATAATGAAAATCTCAGTTGGTTTTACAAGTTTTTATTCTGCCTCAAATACCAATTTTAAATGTTTACCAGCTCTTGGAAGACCGAATGAGTAGTTAAATCCGCAAAATTCAATCACAGTGTCGTGTCAAGTACTCTAAAGTGGCACAAAGCAGCCAAGGTCGTAAATGGTTCTAATTGAATTGTTTATTTATGGCCAGGATACAGCGAGTTTTCAATCCAGCTGGCTTGCTACACTACATACAGTTATACAACTCTACAGAACTTCAAAAAAATTATTATTAATGAATGATTTTGCCATCTTGCCGTTTTATCATATCATATCATCTTTGCATATCTATATTCTAGAGTCTAAGGTACATTCAAGAACGTCAAAAGTGTTTTGAATTTTGATCACGCGATTCATTAACATGATAATGACGTTACTTAGTGACTTGTGAGATATGTAAAACATTTTAAAAAAAAATTATTCATTATATCTAAATTTATTTAAGGATAGAAATAAAAAGGGAAGGCTTTTGCCTAGCACTGGGACTCCTAATAGACTGGTAAAAAAAATGGGTAAAATTTTCAAAAGTTAAGAAATATGGAAGTTTACATTAACTTTTTTTTAAGATGATGGTCGTTGGTGTCCTCCGACGTTCGACGGATTCGCCTGCTGGGACGCCACGCCGCCAGCTGCCGTCGCCGTACAGCGCTGTCCGGCATTCATTGTCGGCTTCGATCCGGCACGATTCGTTTACAAGAGGTAATATGTATAAGTAGCATCCTTAGATAATCATCATCATCATCATCGCCAGTATTCATACATTCCACTGCTGGGCAAAAAGTTCTCAGAATAAGAAGAGCTTTATAGTTCCCACGTGGGTCTAGTGCAGATTGAAATGCTTCGCAGATGTATTATGTATGGGTTTCTCCACGATGTTTCCGTTCAGCGAAATATTGACGTTAAAATAACAAACATATGTACTTAACTTCTTCAACTCAGAAAAATTCTGATAAACTCAGAGACGCGAGCTCAGGTTCGAACCCTCACATTCTGTTCGAGAGACCATAGCTCAAACCACTCTGCCAGGTTTTGGGATCCTTTATTTAATTTTATTTAATTTACAAAAGCAACACACGGCACAAAATTAGAATTAACAATCAATTTCAACAGGTTATGGAAGAGGTCAAGACAACCAGCGTTCAACAATATTTCGAACAATAAATAACTGTTCATTCATTCATTATCATGGGTCCCCAATTTTAAAAGCATTAAAAATATTTTTATAAAGACAATGCCCAATTAAAACAATAAACACAAATTGATAACAAAATACACCGGGGAAATAAAGTGTGGAAATTTTCATTGTGGTTCAGCATCTTATCAATTTACCGTCCATTGATAAATTTCCTCAATAAGAATACTTACTACAGATTAAATTGGAACAGGAAATGATTATTCTATTAGCAGTTCTGTGTTTGTTTGTGTGTGTATTCTTGTTTATTCAAAAACTGGTCTGTAGGTATTCGTTACTTCACCAACGTGGAAAAATCAAAAACGGAATTGTCTCGATGCCATATGAATTACGAAAAATCTTATCCATCCCTGAGAGTCACAAGGAATATTTTTTAACCCTGACTCATAAAGAGAAAGAGTATATAAAGGTAGGTATATTGCAAGTTTAAACATGTATCTGTCTTTGGTATCGTAGCCCCCCAAAAAGATGCCCGATACTAACGCGATTTTTTGATTCCAAATTCAAAATTCGGATGGTTCTTAGCTAAATTTCTGATTATATTGGACTTCAAAATAAAAATGTACGTTTTTAGGGTTCCGTACCCAAAGGGTAAAAACGGAAACCCTATTACTGAGGCTCCGCTGTCCGTCCGTCCGTCTGTCACCAGGCTGTATCTCGAGAACCGTGATAGCTAGAGAGTTGAAATTTTCACAGATGATGTATTTCGGTTGCCGCTATAACAACAAATACTAAAAAATGGAATTAAATAAATATTTAAGGGGGCTCCCATACAACAAACATGATTTTTTGCTCGTTTTTGCTCGATATTGATAACGGCAACAGGTAGACACTTGAAATATTTACAGAATATTTAATTATATATTGACTTTCAAAATAAATCATTAAATCAAATAAAAAAAATATTTTAGGGGGGCTCCCATACAACAAACGTGATTTTTATAGATAATTGTACGGAACCCTTCGTGCGCGAGTCCGCCTCGCACTTGGCCGGTTTTTTATTATTATGAGAGGGAGGCAAACGGCAAGCGGGATGTGGATTTTCCAGTTTCCTTTTCGCCTAAAATTTTTAATTCATAATATCTTATATTTATTTATTTATTTCGGGGATTTCGGTAACGGCACTAGCGATTACAGTGAAATATACCTACTCTGTGGGGGATTTCGGGTTTTCGGAGGTGAACAATCGATTTAGCTTAATCTCATCTCTGGGAAAACGTGTGTTTCCGAGTTTTAGCCCAAGCGAAGTTCGGTGACCCCTGTACCGTTTTCGTTAACGAAACAGTAATTATTACGTTCTACATGATAACGATTCTCAGTGGTCTTCATACTAAATCTATCCTTTATCGTGAAAAATTAATGAACCAGGAAATTAACTCCAAAAAATACATATACATGTGAAAAAAACAGTTGAATTTAAATTTAGTAAATTATTAATTCTGTGAAGTATTGCTTTTAGAGAAAAGACGATTTTAATGTTCGGTTGTTATTTGCTTCCCGCAATGGAGTATGAACCGGCTAAGTTTCTTTTGAGAGAGTAATTGAGTTATTAACACTTAATCAAAGTAATGATCCTAGTGTTTGCCTATAAACAAACCGAATGAGCGCGCAGTATACGCCTGGTTTTCATCTGTCCAGACTCAAGTATGCAAGAAGCTAGGCATCTAATGAGCAGTAGATTTTCTTAAACTCTTTTCACGAAGGGTGACACTACCAACTACATCGGAAGTATACGCTAGTCACTTCACCTGATAACGAAAAGCTGATCAGAAAAAGAAACTTATTTACGCTAAAAATAACAAACTAAACTCAACTTCTTCTATTTTATTTACATTTACATTAATTATAAACATCCGTAGCCATAATTTGTCTAGGCGCTCTACTACAAAATATCTGGCAAGCGTAAGTCTGAGTTATTTAGAAATTAAATTCAGATTTCTTAATGTTAAATAATTCCATAATTTTCAGAGTGACTGTTGGTACGCACGGCTCGCCTTGCGCATTTATATTAAAGAATTTAAATCAACTCTTTCTTAGATTCCATACACGTAGAACGCGCTTACATGTAGCGAATTGAAATAATCAAACGACATGAAATATGACACAGCATTTCCCTCGGCATGCTAACCAAAACTCTTTTTTATTGACTAGCCGAACTGACTCAAAAGGTTGATTCTAACATTCCTGACCAATGTTTTTATACATTTTAAGGTATTTATAGGTAGATGTAGTGAATTAATAAAAACAAAAAGAAACGAAAAATTATGACGGACGCCGAGTCATATAGGAGCTCTTGGCACAGCAATGTCCTCAGGGTGTTCACCGCAAATCCTTATTATTGACTTGTCCAACCTTCTCTAACATCGTGACTGACCAAAAGGAACCGGATATGTGGTACTCTTTAAAAAGTTCTGATATTTCTGACCTGTGTTTAATTAAATACAGCTATGTAACTCATTAAAAATCACAGCCACTAAAATGTTTAAATGTATTTCATCTTCTTACGAATGGATACTTCTTGTATTGGGAAAGCTTCAATTTATAGCACTATTTGGTAAATATAAAATACTTTGCCACCGTGTTAATGTGACCCGTAAAACACGATAAAGCAGCGACATATCGCACCCCAAGGATGTTACATAATAAAATGATTTTATGGTTCCCTATTGTTGGAAGCCTTCATGCGATTGTTCGTATTACGTAAAGGAAATGTCTATTTGTATGCCTTCACTAACCAAGAGAAATCAGAAGACGATTTAGGGCAGGCGAGAAATGCCGCCACGTCAGATGCTTCTTCCTTAGCGCCCTCCGGAGCATAAATCATCTAAGTATCCCTCTTACCCACGTACTAATTTGAGAGAACGGAAGCTGTGTCCGCGACAAACAGCACAGACTGGATTCGTTTAAGTTACAAAAAAACCGTCCAAGTGCGAGTCGAACTCGCGCACGAAGGGTTCCGTACCATTATCTATAAAAACGGCAAAAAAATCACGTGTGTGTATGGGAGCCCCCCTTAAATATATACGTTTTATTTTAATTTAATTATTTACTTTTAAAGTGAATATATAACTAAAATTCAGTATTTTTATTCTGTGAATATTTCAAGCGTCTACCTGTTGCCGTTATCAATATCGAGCAAAAACGAGCAAAAAAAAAACACGTTTGCTGTATGGGAGTAAATTTTTATTTTATTCTGTTTTTCAGTACCTATTTGTTGTTATAGCGACAACCGAAATACATCATTTGTACAAATTTCAACTGTCTAGCTATTACGGTTCATGAGATACAGCCTGGTGACAGAGGGACGGACGGACGGACAGCGAAGTCTCAATAATTACCCTTTGAGTACGGAACCCTAACAATTTCAGAAACAATTGTACCATTTTATATCGAATTTCGTTTTGCTACAAACTTTTAATTACGGTTGGATTTATTATAAAGTTTTAAGTACGGTACGTCGGTTTAAAATAAGAACAGAAATCAAAGCTTCCGAAAGCATCCAGTCGTTCACAAACAGGATAATTTGATTATTCACGAAATTCAGTGAATGTTGTGTCTATTTTCACAACCGCATGCCGATGGCTCTCTGTACCTACCTGTATTGCTAATTTGCTACAGATTGTTCTTGAAATACGATAGTTATTTTGGCTACTTTTAAGCTTTGAACTAATAATTCTCTTGTTTTATTTTTAGAAATAATTTTTAATTACGAGTAGTTAATGGAACACTTTTCAGGTTTGTTAGCTTAAAATTTTGGTAAAATAAATAGATATTAAACCATAAAAGTCTTGTTAGACTATGGCTTCTCAAGCAGACCGTAGATTCAAACCTCAGCTCACACCTTTTACCTCTTTAAGTTCCAACATTTTATAACATACAATAGCACTTTAGACCGCGCCTAATATTCCTAGTTTTGTGATTTTCAAAATTGTATCAACGTATAGTAGTACTTTTTCACTTAACTATTTTTTTCCACATAGTATTTATTCTTAGAATTGATCCGTAGTTTATAAAGTATACTAGGACATACGAGGTTTAAATTTACTCACCATAAACTTTCCGGTAGAAGAAAAACAATTCAGTGCTCTTTATGAAATTTCCAAACCACACTACCCAAGCCAAGGCCTGGAACCTACAGTGAGAAGTAGGTACAGGTTGGAGCTCAGATGATGATGCTATGTAGAGGTATGAATACAAATCCATACTGCCATACTAATCCTTACTTTAATATTATAAATGCGCAAGTCTGCCTATCTGTCTGTGTACCTCTTCATTCTTAAACCACTGAACCATTTTATATGAAATTACGTATATACCTAGATAGTTTGAGTCCCGAGAAAGGACATAGGATAGTTTTTATCCTGGAAAATTGCATAGTTCCCGCGGGATAGCGATAAACGAATTCTTTGCAGACGGAGTCGCTGGCAACAGCTGGTGCTAAAATAAAGCTACCTCTGTGTTCTATGTCTGTCTACTGCTTAACGGACAACTTTGACGCATACTTAATCATTTACCCAAATAAAACATTTTCATTTTCTACGCACATCAAAAGTGTCTAGGGACCAGTCACATATGAATTCTTATACTAACGCATTTGAGCTCAATACATTTTTGAGCAGCGTAAGTGCCAAGCACGAGCTAACACGTCTATTTACACGGCAACACTAGAGGCACTTATTACAGGAGATGGTAGCGCACTTTATCCTCTCTCAAGTCTTTCGGTTTCTAACCCCCGACACAAAAAGAGGGGTGTTATAAGTTTGAACGTTATATGTGTGTGTGTCTGTGGCATCGTAGCTCTTAGACGGGTGAACCGATTTGGATACGGTTTTTTTATTTGAAATCTAGTTTTTTTCGACATGTATCATCAAAATTGGGGTCAGCCGTTTCAAAGTTATCAGCTCTTTTTTAGGTAGCTACGGAAGGGATCTTAGGATGGATGTATGTATGGATGGATGGATGGATTGATGTATGGATGGATGTATGGATGTATGGATGGATGGATGTATGGATGGATGGATGTATGGATGGATGGATGGATGGATGGATGGATGGATGTATGGATGGATGGATGGTTGGATGGATGGATGTATGTATGGATGGATGGATGGATTGATGTATGGATGGATGTATGGATGTATGGATGGATGGATGTATGGATGGATGGATGTATGGATGGATGGATGGATGGATGGATGGATGGATGTATGGATGGATGTATGGATGGATGGATGTATGGATGTATGGATGGATGTATGGATGTATGGATGGATGGATGGTTGGATGGATGGATGTATGTATGGATGGATGGATGGATTGATG
Source organism: Archips xylosteana (assembly GCA_947563465.1). Lineage (NCBI taxonomy): Eukaryota > Metazoa > Arthropoda > Insecta > Lepidoptera > Tortricidae > Archips > Archips xylosteana. The sequence goes on from OX387343.1 coordinate 38,923,723, forward strand.
TATGGATGGATGTATGGATGTATGGATGGATGGATGTATGGATGGATGGATGGATGGATGGATGGATGGATGGATGGATGTATGGATGGATGGATGTATGGATGGATGTGTGGATGGATGTATGGATGGATGTATGGATGGATGTATGGATGGATGTATGGGTGGATGTATGGATGGATGTATGGATGGATGGATGGATGGATGGATGGACGGATGGATGGATGGTTGGATGGATGGATGATGATGATGATGATGATGATGATGATGATGATGATGATGCATGTTTGAGAAAAGCTCTATACAATCCTCGGCCGGAAGAGGGATTGCTGGACTCGTTTTATCCCCTAAATCTCGTCCATCAATCCCTTACTTCACGGCCTCTGCAGTAATGTACTATTAATGTTTGAAAAATATTTATTTTTGTGTTTCTAGGAATATAAGAAATTTTAACATCAGCGTAGTCGTGGTATCCTAATGGTTTCAATGCATTCAACTCCAGAATTGCACCTCTGAGTTTTTCCAAATTAATATGCAAAATTACTTTTAAAATTTGCTTGAGCTTTTCTGTGAAGGAAAACAACGTGAGGCAATCTTTATGCACACATGGCCCGCGTGAGAACTACAATTAAATCCTTCTCATTCTTTGAAGAGGCCTATGGTCTGCAGCGGGCCGTATATTCACTCACCTGACATGTGAATCCAAACAAACAACAACAAACTTAAGGAATAAATTTGATTGAACGTATACCAAGCATGTGAGTGGATATTGGCCGTAGATGTTCTTACAGAAGAAATGTTAGTAAATATGAGTGTAGTTGTGCTGCAAGTGTTACGTGTTATAATGTCTTGTAGCCATATATGAGTATACAGGATGTCAGCTATTATTTATATTCAGGCGGCATTATATTATGGGGCGCCTTTCAAACCCTACGCCCCGCGGCGCGCCATCCCCGCTAATAGCCTTTATCAAAATCTGCTTTAAATGTATTTTTAATTCACCCTCGTGATTGCTTACATTCTCAATTCGTTTCAGGGCAATTCAAACATTTTCACTAATGTCATTATATTTTTTTGGAGGTTATATCAATGAAATACAACTTTTTAACTTGCTCTTCCGCTTCCACACGTGCGAGATAGCTAGGTATGTGCGACGTATTGAAACACATGGCAGTGTGTCAGCCCAGCGTTAAAAAATATGTGATCATACAGATCCACCCCCTCAACTTCCACAATAATCAACATAAGTCACGTAACCTAATTCCCGCTAAATAGCGGTTATCCGCTAGTTTATGCTCTTTAGAATTGAGAATGAATTCGTATAAGTACAGGATGATTTTAAATCAGTGATCAGGAATAAATTTTTCTCGATCAGAATTCGGTCGCGACTACGCAGTTACATGAAACAAAACGTCTTTTTTTTTAGTAGTGATTATTTGGAAAATTGCTTTTAATTATAATCATTGTTACCCTACACATGGTTTAATTTATGGGCCTAATCCTAAAACTTCTTTGACAAGTCAGTTTTTGAAACAAACTTTGGCGTCATCCCTGTCAAATTCTCCTACAAAGCGATGATACTTAATTACAACAAATGTAAGGTGACCATACATTCGTTCGGTGAATGGAGGAAGTTGTAGCTATATCGTGTCCTTTTCACCCGACTGTCGAAGGAGGGTTAGGTTTTTAGTTAAACAGCGACTCAATTTTTTGAGACCTGGGGCCTGTTGCATAATAAAGTACAACTAATATTACAAGCGGAACTCTCGCTTCAGTTATATTAGCTAGAAAGGGAGTTCCGCTTGTAATTTATGTTGTACTTTGTTATGCAACAGGCCCCTGATCTTAAATTTCGTTTTGGCTTGGGATTACTATTTTTCAACTCCTGATCACCGGTTAAAAATCAACGTATGGAGAGAGAGATTGGATTGCATTGGCATCTTGTGTGGTACGGTCAGCATCAAAAGTAGCTGGTCACTTTTGTACTTTGTCGTAATAACACAATTGTCAATCACGTATGACGTTTTGCACCTAACTGTAGAGCGACAAGGTACAAAAGTGACCAGCTAACTTTGATGCTGACTGTACATATTTGTGATAAGCATTTGAGTAGGTGTGACATATGTTGATCTATGTTGAAGTGCAGGAGGGCGGCACATACCGTACCAACTTAGCAGCCTTACACACGCCATAACCGAGTAGCAAGTTAACGTATAAAGTTGTTCTCAGTTCTAAATTCACATGACTATTGAAATATTTTTAGCTGTACTGAAAATGGGACGTGGTACAGGCGTCCCGAAGCCGCGAAGCCCTGGACGAATTACACCACTTGCGTCGACATGGAAGACTTAGATGTGAGTATTTAAATTTGAGTAGGTATTATCTTAATATTAGGGGCTACTACGACTCGTAGGGATCGTTTGTGTATTTACCCCTGCTTCGCTCTTAGCCCATTTCTTTGACCACCTCGCCCATAAATTGAAGGACTTGCCGTAGCGGTAGAGCTTTGAACTCACCTGGTAAGGGGTATCCATCTTCAAAGAGATTCTTAATGTGGCGAGGGCATCACATTCACACATTTCTCCCACCATCCCATTATTATGTACTCATCGCCACATATTCTGCAATCTTCTGCAACTTGAGTACCTATTACTTATAAGGTCAAATAGTAAAACGAAACTAAGGGCTGGGAAGTGATTTTGATCTCTCGATAACGGGTGGATTCTAAAAAGTAGGACCACGTTAAAACATAGTTACCATACAAAACGACTCATGCGACAAAGTACCGTTGTGACACGAAAATTAACCGTACAATTTATTGAGTAGGTAATAGCTGTTGCTAGTGATTTCGTCTGCAAAGAATTCTTTTATCGCTATGTCTCTCAGGAACTAAGCAATTTTCTGGGATAAAAGCTATCCTATGTCCTTCCCACTGTCTCAAACTATCTTCATTCAAAATTTCAATTAAATATTTCTACAGTTTATGCGTGAAAAGGTAATAGACAGATAGAGTTCCTTTCGCACTTATAACATTAGTAAAGATTTTCGTGTCACAATGGAACTTTTTACTATACTATACTACTTTTAACTAACAACGTTAGGGTGTCCAACTTTTTCTGAATTCCACCTTAATACCATTAGAGGGTATTGAAAACTTGTGCCACATTGGAAAAAAGAGTAGAGTTGAAGAAAATTACAGCTCTAATAATGCAATGTTGTCATCTTCTTGAAAATTAAATTTGACTTCCAGCATCGTTTCAGCTGCTTTTAAATGGTATTTTCGAGTCACGTGGTTTCAAAAACTAATACCCAGGTCGAAACATTCTCGTACTCGTACATTGATCTTAGGTTAGCAGAATAAAATATATATTTTTCATTTAAAGCGTAGATTCGTTATGTCTATTATGATTGAGGCCTCCTGACACAAGTTTATAACTTAATAGGAGGTCTCAACCTTGTTGTGTGCTAAGCACTTTTGTTTAAGGAAAATAAACTATTATTATTATTATTATTTATTCGTTATGTCGTTGTGCCAGTTTTAAGAACTTAATTCAGATTTACCCCTTATTCATAAAAAAATAGAACACTTTTCTAGATAAATTGTGTTTTGTCTGTATGTGGCAAGGCTAAACGAAAGATAAACGAAAGATACTTTTGAAATTCTTTCTGTCCGGAAAATTCACTTTAATTAGCATAACTTCAGTTTACATAAGAAAACAGGTATCACTGACAGTTCTATAATGCTTATTTACCTATTTAAATTCATCAGAAGCAAAACCATTAAGCCTTTCTAATTATCGAGATTAACTTTTGAATCAACTTTACATTTCCAACTTAAAGTACGGAGGGTATGTCGATACAATTTGAGTTTTTGAGATCACAGCTTTTCGTCTTTGACAATTATGCAAAAGAAAATTCAATTCAAATTTGTTTTCGGAAAATGAAATTTCACGGACGGAGAATTGAAATTGTTAGTCCTCGGCCAGTGTCGGCAACCGTACAAACTAATTTTTTGGTGCTCTTTAATTTCTCAGACTTGATGAATCCTCTCAATTATGATGAACAGAGGTATTTCTAAATTAGATGCAAAAGATAAATGTACCTACTCGTTTTACATCGGGGAAAATTACTGTTAATGGTTTTAATAGCTCACTGATTCCACACCAAGTGTATTCATAGTGGTGTTATGAAACTATGTTTAAAATGACTGTCTAAATCTATATTTAGATAGGGTTCCTATTGACGGCGCTTACTACTCTCACGTACATAGGTACGTAACCCTATCTATGCAAATTGAACTTGTATTGACACGTACCGTCGACCTTATTGTGCGTCGGCTATCGAACGTGGGTTTTGCAATGAATGGCATTCGCTGGTATAAATTAACCCTAAGCACATGGTTCGTACAGAGCCATGTCCTGTTTTATGTTGTGATACTTGCATTGGTCCAAGATCCCAGAGCCACCAAATATAACTTATGTTTTGATGAACCAAACCTGGGGTATTATGTAATGGGTATTAGTATGTACTCTGAACCTGCTGACTTGAGTAGACGACCAATTTATAGATATTAGAGAGATATCAGGTGAGAAAGGTACTCTAAGGTAGAGTCTAAAAATGAGGCCCACATAACTTTAATTCTAATGGCTGATTTTTTCATTAGAATTGTAGAATATGATGACAAAATAGGTAATATTCAATACTCCTATTTCTGCAGGCCATTACTTCTGCTAGATGCTTTAAAGCTCACAAAAATATATTGAACTTTACTAACATTCTGATGCTGGATTTTCATATAACATATTTATGCTTCTTAGGTAATTAATTCTATATGTGATCAGCCAGACAAAGCAGAAGGGTGAAACAACCCACAGATTCAAAAAATATGTGCCGCGAGTATGAGCGCATTTGGCCATCGCGCTCATGATGGTGATTCTTTTATTTCCAAGTTAAGGTTTCAAAATTCCGATTCATCTGGTTGGAAATAGCTGCCTATAAGTAACATAAATGAAGATCAAGCACCAAATTGTTAATAAAGTTTAAGTTTTTTTCGGAGCTTTAAAGCGTCTAGTGGAAGTTATGTCCTCCAGAAAGTGTAAGGGAGTGTTGTCAACTTAGCAGATATACAAGCATTCAAAGTACACACTACATTATCCCATAGTTTGTCCTACAGAAAATAAATTATATCTGGCGGCCTTGGGATCTTACACTACATTCAAAAATCCAAAATAAAAACTGTCTACCTCTCTACAGTTTTAGAAATCAGAGCTTAGAATTCAAATAAAAATAGTAAATGGTATTTGAGCATCAATGAAACTACTCTGTTTGCAGTTCCGGAGTATCATCAACAACGTGTACGTGGCGGGATATTCCATCTCAGTTGCAGCGTTGCTTCTCTCTCTAATCATCTTCGTTTATTTCCGGTAAGACATAAAATAAGTCACTTCATTTCGTGAACGAAATCGGTTTATCGCAAACAATAAAATTCTTTCGATTTAATGATGTAAAACAGACAGCAAATTATATAAATAATATGTTTTCTTTACATTGCGCGGTTCTATATGTATTAAATTTGGTTAGTGCTTTTCCTCTTTATCCGAGGAAAAGGCGATGCGTGCCGCGAGCCGCAATAACTTGGCCCGGCGCGCTTGCCCGCCCCACAAACAATTTCGGTTAGACTCTTTGAAGTAGTGAACCTACATAATTTTGTTACAAAAAGAAATGTGCGTTGTGAGATAATGCTTGTTTCTTTCTGAAAAAAATATCTTTCTAAAATGTTCGACGCAATTTCTCAGTATCCTTGAATAAATTACTGTCTTGTTTTCAATCTAAGTTTTGTTTTTAAGTATTCAGACAAATATACTGAAGAATGTAAAGCGATTATAAGTAAGTTTCCTCTTAACTCTAAGTTACAGTGAAATTGTTATTTCCTTCTTCACTGTGGACGTAAAACGTTTAATTTTTCTTTTACCTTCAATTCTTATGAAGTAAACAAAATCGAACAGTAAGACATATTCAACTCACTGACAACATATTCCAAGGGCTGTTTGGGATTAATTAAATATCTTCAAAACACTTTTTAGGTCGCTCCAGTGCACAAGGATCCGTATTCACATGCATCTGTTCACGTCTTTTGCGCTGAACAACATCTTGTGGATAATTTGGTACAAGACTGTCGTCAACGAAGTCACTGTCGTTCAGGACAATGAGGTAATCTGATAACTACTTTTTTTACACTATAAGCAGGAAAATTTAATTAGAGTCGATATTTGATAAATACTATAAACTAACGGTAGTCATGACGGTGATTGATATTATCTACATACAAGTAATGAATGAATATTCAGGAAATAGTTTTGAGCCGTTTTTTTTCTAATGGGCACCTTTTCATACGATTTGAGTCGTCATTTTATCCTATGTTAGAAATCTTATGATTATCTATGGATTCTCAATCAAAACCTGTGACACGTAACTTGATAAAATTTAACTTATCTTCACTTACTTGCTTCCAAAGCTTCATTTTTACGGTACGAGACACACACGCGTACGCGTACATTGTATTGCGGTCCCGCACGATTGTGAATTTTTAAGTGATCGAGCAATGACTGTAGTGTACCGCAACTCGCGCGATATTTCGCGCACCGGGTAAGTAAGGCTTTAAGGGCGACGCAGACCAGATACGTATGCGTGTCACGCACCAGTTGTAATGAATAAAACTCTAAGAAAGATGGCATACCATTTGCACGCATCTATTGCGCCATCTTTCTTAGGCGCAAACCACACAGAAGAAACGTGAGGCGGGGGCGCGTCTCAGTCCGCTTCGTTTGTTCACAGGCCGCGTCTCCTTAAACCCATTCAAATAAGTTACAATGTTTTATTAAAATTATAACTTTAATGCTATGTAGTTAGTGGATGCCATTCTACAGGACGTAATAATTCTGTATACTTAGTCATAATTTTGGCATAATATTACATATAAAAATGTTATGACCTCTTCGTGACCAATTACGCGAACAATTTCTTAAAGAATAGTTTGAATGTTAACTTTAACCGGTGTTTCAAAGTGTCAATGGCACTTAAAGTATTTTATCGTGCAATTTAAAGATCCTTGATAAGTACTGCTTGGATTTATGTTTAATTTTTTCTTAGGTATGGTGTCAAGTGCTCCACGTAGTCACCAACTACTTCATGGTCACGAGTTACCTGTGGATGTTTTGTGAAGGCCTACACTTACACATCGCTCTTGTAGTGGTAAATATCTCATCTCACTAATATTATACTTAATTATAAACGTGAAAGTTTGTATGGATGCATGTGTAGATGTTTGTTACTCTTTCCAGAAAAACGGTGTGACGAGTCTATTAACATGTAAGATACTTTTTATACCGGAAAATTCCATATTTCGCAGGCGGAGTTGGTGGCGACAGCCAGTAACTTCAAAAGGTTTAAAATTCCAATTTAATTTGTTTAATTAATAATGAGCGAGGTGGTAAAAGGCATGTTTTACTTTCCTTAGTGCTTACCAAAAATTTTGCTGGATTCTCCTTTGAAGTCTACATAAATTGCTACTTGTTGATTCTGTATCAAGAAGTTAATTATGGCCTTTATATGGAGTACGACTGAGAAATCTATTATATAAAAATCTCGTGTCACGGTGTTTGTTACCGAACTCCTCCGAGACGGCTCGACCGATATTTATGAAACTTTTTTCTCTGTATTCGGTAGGCCTGAGAATAGGTCGTAGGCTATATATTATTCGCAGACGGAGTCGCGGGCAACAGCTAGTATAAGTATATTTCGGCTATTTCAACTACAATTATTTAAAGGAGTTGTTGGATACAAGCATAGCGACTTTGGAAACACAAAGCAAATAAAACTTGTACGTCTGACGCAAAGTCTAGGCCACGTTTGTTTGTCTGTCTAGCTTCCACTCCACGGAACTTATGGATGGAAACAGTATCAAGGTTAATGTCGATGCAGGAAATAGACGTAGGTATGACCCAATACGACTGTGTCGCGAAGCTACTACATATATCGCTCTATGAACGACTGAACTTCTCAGTTAAACAACACTCACTATAAGGCTGGTTTTTAGGCCAAGCACGAGTTATACTTGCGCTTCGAGGTTTCCGTGCCTACAAGTTTAAAAGCAAGTGCAAATAACTTTTTATCTTATGTCATTACTAGCTTGTGCGTGCGGCTTTGTCCGCGCAATGATGAATTTTATGGTAAACTCCAGATGAAATAGATAAGGCCACGTTAAAACGAAAATTAAAGGCCCTACCGAGCTTTTGGCGCATTTATTGCGTTCATTTAATCTCGAGCTGTATCATTACTAGCAAAACTCAATCTTGAAATTCATGTAAAATAAATAAAAAATAAATATCACGGGACAATTCACACCAATTGACCTAGTCCCAAAGTAAGCTAAGCACTGCTTGTTTTATGGGTACAAGGCAACGGATAAACATACTTATATAGGTAGATACATACTTAAATACATATTAAACACCCAAGACCCGAGAACAAATATTCGTATTATTCATACAAATTTATTTAATCGTATGGCGTAAAACATTAAACAATTACACTAAAGAAAGAATCTACAAACCTGCTATAAATCCACATTCAGGGCCCCAAGCCACGAGATATTCATACAAATACCTGCCCCGACGCGGGAATCGAACCCGGGACCTCAAGCTTCGTAGTCAGGTTCTCTACCTACTAGGCCATCTGGTTGTCAAAAGATGTGTAAGATATTTGAGGATTCACTCTAATGACCAGTGTTTATCGCAACACGATTACTTGTATTTCGCTCGATAGAAAAAAAATCCAAAGTCGTCGGTAAAAATTATCTCTAGTACGACGTAAATACTGCACGGCAGATCATGACTTTTTGAATTTAATAAAACAACATGTTGAATTTACAACATAATTTTGAATTTGAATTTGAATTTGTATTTGTTTTCTAGGGCCTAGTGTTGCTAAATTTTTAAAATATCTATTTGTTTTAGTAATACAATGAAAAGACCTAAATACACGCGCAGTCTAGCCAACCTATCTTGAGCCATCGTGCTTCCCCCTTGTCCGATAGTTAGTTGCGTTAGTTCTCCTTCGGCCATCGGACGGGGAACTCATGTCGCTTGCGCTTATGTCATTATAAAGATCGAGTTAAAAAGACCGAAAAAAACGCGTTTCATGTTAAAGTTATTGAAAATAATCTTTGCTTGTTGACCCCCTTTAATTTTTAATTCCATCTTATTTTTAATATTTGTTGTTATAGCACCCAGAATAATACATAATCGGTGTAAATTTCAAGTGACTAGTTATTACGGTTCAAGAGATAGAGCGCTGTGGCAGACAGACGGACAGATAGCGGAGTCTAGTACTTAATAAAGGTCCCGTTGGTACTATTTGTTTACGGAACCCCAAAAAATGACAGCGGTTCCAGATTTCTAATGGGCATTTTTTGGTGCAGGTGTTCGTGAAGGACGAGGTGGCGATGCGGTGGTTTGTAGCGGTAGGCTGGGGCGTGTCTCTTGGAGTCGTTGCCATGTACGCAGCGGTTCGCTACCAGACTCCCGGCGCCACTGAACGGTAATTTAACCTTTTTACAAGCATTTATTTTCTTTGCAATATTTTTTTTTATTATAGTTCCATCGGCACATGATTCAACTAATATCGTGGATGGAAAACCCACTATCGGCGGGCCGTTGTTCGGTAGCCTTGTAATGTTTGTTGTTTTTGTTTGTCGATGTCAAATATCGCGAGTGAAATTTGATTTACTTCCTTGAATTGTAATTCGTTTCGTTTAGTAAGTAAGGTACATGAAAACGTAAGTAAAATCAAGAAAAACAACTACAGTGGAATCCGTTTATTATGAATCCGCTTATAATTTACTTAATTACAGTGCGAGAGAGTTTGGTTTCCATACAAAATTCTTTAAAAATATGTCGGATATAATGACTTCACTTAAGATTATGACCTATTTTTAAGAAATGATGTCCGGTTTTAGTGATAGTACCTAATGTAATGTAAACAGTACATACCTTATGTATGTGTTAAGGGGTTCCTAGACGGGCCATATTTTCACAAAAATGTATAGCTGCAATAGTGTGGCTGGCAGCATCAGCCAGCATTTACGGCCAGACTATGCAACTCTCTGCAATATTTTTAGTATGGCCGGGATATGTTGTCACATATTTTTAGTGTGGCCGATGAATGTTTAGGGTCCCAGCCATATTTTCGGACTAATCGCTTTGCAATCGAAAATACTGCAATATTTCTCAGCCACTTTCATTGTTGTTTCGCTATACGGCATAAGTGCGTCCCTTTTTCATGCTACGTGAAGTTAGCTGAGATTCGTTCGAGTAGCATAGCTATGTTCGTGTTTATTTTTGTTTGGTTTGTGTTTAAAGTTTGAGGTTATAAATTAAAATACGGATCAAAATGACTGGTAAATGGTCAAATGCAACAATGATTGATTTCATCAATGAAGTGCATTTGACAACATTTCAAAAAAAAAATCATTCTTGTTATTTTGCTTTTATAATAGCTGGTTAAAAATTAGACTACCCGTGTTTCTCGGTTTTCCTTTATTTTGCTTAAATTGGTCGTTAATAATTAATTAAAGAAATGATCATTAAAAAGTCCGTATATACAAAGATAGGAATAATAATGTCGCAGTCTTAGCATGATATAAAATTTAAAAAAAAATAACTGTCATAATATGTCATTATGTCAATTCGCGTCACATATTTTGTCAACCATCCGTAGCAAATTCACGAATTTGTTATTTTCTGCGTTTGTTGCTTTGAGTTTTCATATATTTCTTTATAATGACGACCGGAAAAAGTAGCATCAAGATGCCTGGACCATTTGTTTCTTCTCAAGTTGCAAAAACATGGCATTAATGGAATTGGATGGAATTGAAAATTGAAGAACTTTGAACTGTAACCAAATAAAATATAAATATTTTTTACATAGGAATAAGAATAAGAATAGTTTATTGTTCAAACTGTGTACATTTGTGGTAGTATTTATAGCTTAAATCGTCTCAACAGCTTGTCCTTTTCGGACGTACAATGTCATTCATTGGACTCAAATAACTTTAATATTTTTCACAGAAGTATTCATTTAAATCATAAAAACATTTACAGAGAAGAAATTCTTTAAGCTTCTTCTTGAGTTGCGCACCATCTAGTGATTTGATATCTTCCGGCAAGTGATTGAAAATTTACATAACATGACATGCATTGTTACTTTTTGCTCCTAAATACATAGTAAATAAAACACTGTAATCTTTATTTGTTTATCCTTCAGACCTACCGGTATTTCAAAGTTGACATAGGTAACCTACCACTGACTACTAAGTCAGTAACTTTAAACAGGTAACTGGGGAAAATATTCAACTAAAACAGTATAAGCAGGTACCTACTGTTGTGAACTTGAATTTTCTGAAATAATTATAAAGTTACTCGTCTTTGTGCAGTACCGTACAGGTACAGGATAAGTTCCCTTAGCTAGGTATGATAAACTGTCAGTGAATTGAAATTGCAAACAATGTAAACAAACCTTGTACCTATTTAAAATGTCTTTTTCCATTTTCCCTCATCAAATACTGCTAAATCCATGTGTTATTTAATCAATACTTACCACAAGACCACAACACTATCCTAAACCATTAAAACAATAAACAAGTGGTAGAATATGGATATGGTTTATTTACATTGTTCACAATTTCAATTGACAACGATTTTAATGTAAACATAAGGGTTCATGACTTGATGTGATTGTAATAAAAAACTTGAATTTGTGGGTTAGTATTGTAATATAAAAGTAACACTTTTACATTGTAGTAGAATCACACTTTTTTCTAGTATAAATACTCTCCGAGATTCTTCTGCACCAGTTAACATATATGATTGATGTTATGAAAGCCAATAATGTTTGATTACTTATGTTCTCTCTAAACTGGGATCAACCACACGAGATCATGTCTTACTTTTTCCTGTAGCATGCATTTGTATTTTGTACTGGTTTACTGGTTACGAGCGTAGCGTGAGAATGTGCTAGAGGAACCTTCGCTCCTTAAGTTTCCGCAACATTAAAACAGTCATTTTTTCGCATGAACTGTAACAACATCCATTCGTCGACATTGGGCAGATTGGGACTATCAGCTTTTACGAATCTGCCAGTCACTTCCATTTGAAAGTGTTATCAAAGCATAATTCAAAACAATGATATTAACAGAACCGAAAGCGTGTCGCTAGAATAATAAGTAATCCGTCAGACAAGACAGATAAAAAATGAACTGACAGTTGTTTTTTTTTTCATTTTATGGTAATAAATGGACTATGAGCCGCTAAGTGTATGCCTAACATTCACAATCCAACTTTTTTTACTCTTTTTCCTAGATATAAAAAAAAACTACTGCATAAAAAAATCCCAAAATATTTTTCCTGTAATCAGCAGTGAAAAATCTACAAACGGTTTTTTTATTTTACTTACTTAGTACATTTGAATTGTTGTCAAATTGTCAGCCATTGTAGCCATACTAGCCATGTATGTAGCCCATGTAAAGACAAAATAATGAGCCATATACCGCTGCAGAAATATTGCTGAGATATACATTTTCCAGCCATATGCTGCATCAAAATGTTTTTTGTATTGCCGGGATATAGTCGGCAATGTTGTAGCCACATATTTCATCAAAAATAGCCCGTCTGGGGGCCTCTTAGTCATCTTTTCTGTTTCTATTATATTTGTTTTGTAAGTGTCAGGTCATGTGTCATGTTCGGTTTCCTGTTAAGAGTGAGTTCCCTGACCTTGAGAATTTATTTTTCGTACGCACATTGACAGTTTTCACTTACACAGAACCATTTTGCGTGATACGCTATACAGCCGTCAGCTAAGGGTGGAGTCCCAGTGTAAGTACTTACAAGGGAACATTAAAGAGTCGCCTTCCGATTTTGTACAAATGTAATCTACATTATTTTGATGACTTTCGATATTCAAACTTGGTGTAAGTACAAATAAAACGATTTTACATTATTAAAGGATCTTTTTATTAATAATCAGAACTTTAATAACATCAAAAAAATATAAACATCGAAAATGTCTTTATTCAAAATTACTATTATTGTTGACCTAAAAAAACTGAAAGAATTACATTGCTGACCCGCGACCTTATGATACTTACGTTTATGCAAGAAAAGCAAAATAAATGTATATGCTTATATGCAGCTTAGTAAACGGTTGCGATACTTACTCTGAAGATGAGCTCTGGTTGAGTTCGAAACTCAACTAGAGCTCGTGTAGTTTAGTGGTGGTGATAGTTGGGTTTATGTGATTTGTGTGTGTTCGTACAGTGTGGAGGTGGAGGAACTGCATGAACACGTATTTTTTGCATGAACGTAATTATTATAAGGTCGCGGGTGAGCAAAGAAGTTGTTTCAATTCATTGATATGGAGCTCCGAAAGGTAACGCCTGATTCAATAAATTATTGTTGACCTGTCCGTGTATTTACAATTCCAATTCCAAATCTCGTAGAGGAGATATAGTGCGCAGTTATTGTCAAGTCATCATCAGCATCATCATTTCAGCCGAAAGAAGTCCACTGCTAAACATAGGCCTCCCCAAGGTTCGCTAAACAGATTGGTCCCGTGCCATCCGCATCCAACCCGATCCCGCAACCATAACCAGGTCGTCTTCCATCTTGTTGGAGGCCTACCTCACTGCGTCTTCCGGTCCATGGACGCCACTTGTGAAACTTTTTTTTTCCCATCGGCCATCAGTTCTACGAGTGATGTGCCCTGCCAATTGCCACTTGAGTCTGGAGATTCTTCGAGCTATGTCAGTGACTTTAGTTCTTGCGCGGATTTTATAATTTCTAATGCGATCCCGCAGAGAAACTCCGAGCATAACCCTCTCCATCGCCCTCAGAGTGACTTTGAGCTTTCTTATGAGGCCCATCATTAGCAGCCACATCTCAGTGCCATAAGTCAGCACTGGCAACACAGACTGGTCAAAGACTTTTGACTTGAGACATTGCGGTGTATTAGCTGACAAGATATTGCAAAGCTTCCCTAACGCTGCCCAGCTGAGTCTAATTCGTCGATTGACCTCTTTCTCGAAGTTAAACCCACTAATTGGATTGTACTTATATCCCAAATAGTTATAGTCGTAAACAACTTCGAGCGTAGAGTCTTCAATTATGACGGGAAATGGTACAACATGGGCGTTCGACATGACCTTCGTCTTTTCTATGTTCAATTAAAGTCCAACTCGGTCGGAGATCGTCCCGAGGTTAGAAAGCATCGCACTTAGGTCGAAGGTGAGTGATGTATTTCACCATTTACATTGATGCCTCGCCCTTCCCTGTCAGGAGTCTTGAAAGCATCCTTCAGCTCCAGTACAGCGGTGAACAGTTTTGGAAAAATAACATCTCCTTGTCTGACTCCCCGCTGCAATTGAATACGCTTCGACATCTGGTCCTGAAGTCGGACGGACATTGTGGCGCTATTATATAGACACTTCAACACTTCGATGTAATGTACTGTACCAGTAGTCTACTTGGCACCGTTGGAGGACTGCAGTGCAGCCCAAGTCTCGATCGAATCGAAGGTTTTCTCATAGTCTATAAATGTCAGGCGAAGGGGGCGTTTAAACTCCTCGGTTTTCTGTATAACCTGCTGCAACGCATGTATGTGGTCTACGGTGCTAAAGCCCTTTCAGAATCCTACTTGTTCAGGAGGCTGGAAGTCATCTCACCTGCGTGCGAGACGATTCGATTGTTTATAAAGTACAACACGCATTTAATTAAAAAGTTGACATTGTCTTGATACAGACATCAAATAAATAGTAAAAAGATATAAGATTTAACAATATTCTTATAATCAATCAGGTGCAATGTGAGTTTGACAAAGACCAAAGAACTTTCCTATCGACAAAAAGGACATTAGTAAAGAAGATGGCACAAGACATTCTGTTACAAACTTATTTTTAATTTTTCGTTTTTTTACACATACCAAATTTCAAGTCGATCAGACCACTAGAAGCGGGTTAAATAAAGCTTACAAGATTTGGCCTAAACTAACAGGGCAATTTAAATAAAAGCTTGTAAAAACGTGTTAAAAACACACATAATTATATACGACGATTGCAATAATTACAAATAAAAGCTTGTAATTATTAAGAAAACTTACTTACTCTAGTAAAAGTCTGACCTCTTTGACAGCTGAAATCGAACAGTCGGGATCCACCCTTACCCTACCACAGGAGTAGTATTTTGTGCGAGTGTGTGCGTGCGCGGCTACAAACGGAGCGTGCTCTCTCGTTGGATTCCTTGACAGCACTGAATATTTTTCGGCCGCGATCGCTATTTAAAAATCGAATTACGGGAAATGTTCGCTCCATAGTAAAAAGTATGTAAAACGGCAAACATTTTTGCGTAAAAAATAGATAATGTTTAGATGCATATTATCATTATAGAGATTATATTTAGCCTAAAATGAAACGGTGATAATATTTTTCATACTTTTGTGTTACGATTCAACCAAAGAGATTTTCATGAATTTGTTTCATTATTATCTAAAAAGCTTAAATAGAAAATGACGATTTCGATGATTTTGAAAGATTTTGGGATTTTATTTCTCGGAAATTAATTATTATTTTACAAATGTAGCGCGGTGAAGCTGTAGATACATCACTTAAGTTTCTAAAATAATTTTTGTAGTATTAAATATACGGTGGATTTCGTGGCATTATTGCAAACCGCAAACATCTTTCAAGCGTTTTTTGGGGACTCACCCCTTAAATAGATACACATTAATTGTAGTTTATCTCTTTATTAAACTAAATAGTACCTAAAATAAAGGCTATGCTTTTTATGACGTCCGCTTAGTATGACATGTTTGTCATTTCCCTTCAATGCCATTATAAGTGGATTCTATTGTACTTTAAACAAAGGTTTTTATGCATAGACTTATTTTCTAAGACGTAGACAAGGGCAGATGGCCCTGTGCAGCGCCACTCTTCACACATACTATAACAGTACTTAGTAGGCACCAACAGTCGGTGTGCCCGTAATTGATAGAGAGGCATTATCAGGGACGTGACGCACGTCTAAAGTCATGTAAAATGCACAAAAAAAAATTAAAGAACTACAAAATACTTATGTAATTTAAAACGGCAAACTATTTTGCTTGTTAATTGACAACATTTCATATTTCTAAGACTATAATTTGATTCATTCTCTGTATACTGTTTGGAAAGAGAAAGACGCTGATAGTTTTAAATTTTCACTAGGATTATTAATTAATTTATTACAATTTTATAAAGATGTGCTTATTCTAAAAGAGCGCAACGATAGAATAGATCCATTACTTTTGTCTAGTCTCTATTAAAAAAAAGTGATGACGTAAATTTGACATTAAGGTTGTTATCAAATTTAAAATTATGACAGCTCTTTTTTCTAGTGAAAAGGGTAAAGGAAACAGAACTATTCTGTGGAGGTACAGGTAAGTACACATATGTTTTTTAAATTTGTTGTATTTTTTTAAATATGAGGAAATAAATTATAATAAATATTTTTCCGTGTTCAGGAGGCGAAACTCGTTCGATTCCTGTAGTAATTTTCAGGTGTTAAAAAAATGAAATGTTGTCAATTAGTCTTATTTTAAGTGCATAAATAAATAAAGGAAAAATTATAAGAGAGGATCGTACGACAATATTTTGTTGCTTCGCTCTATTCACGCTTAATGTGAGTAAGCCTTGAGTAAGCAGCATTTGTCACACAAATTTCTATTTTGATTTACATTGCTGCTTGTTGGTCTGATTTTTAGGTTTGCCAAAACGAGATTTCCTTTACATTGCTTGTGACCGGACTCTAGTCGCACTAAGTTAGAGATACTGAATAAATAGAATTATACTACAGTAAAAATAAAAAAAAAAAATAGACTGACCACAATATAACTCAAGTCTACTAAAAGTTTTTAACGTTAGTCGGAAAATTTACTGTGGGCATTTACCTACCCTTCTGAAGTCCCAAGTCCCCTTCCGGAATAGGCCAACTTGAGCGGACAGTTAAGTATTTAAATAGATGTTTAAGCTTCTAACTAAGCTGACAAATGACAAATTATACGGTACTCGCAGGTCATTATAATTTAGCTAGCGATTTGTTACTTATTTGGGGATGTACCAACTCTACTTTAATTAAATAGTAAGTCGAATGTTCTTTTTAATTTAAGTTAAATTAAAGTTATACTTTTAAACCGGGTTTTATCTCTTGTTCGATTGATTTCGCTAATATTTTTCTGATCAAAACAAGAATGAAAACGATCACAACTAGAAATAAAACTAATATTTACAAAATGGCATAGTTTTAATAAAATATTTATCCTAAATTGACACCAATTTTAAAAATAATAATTAATTAACTACCTATTTAAATGATTTTCGTTTACAAACTTTGATACTAACATAAATATTTTTTTAACATGGCCCCACCTAACAATAAGTTTAGTAAAAGGGCATAGGCCATCAAAGAAGTCTTTAAAAATACCTACGTTCTTTTTTTGTCGCGCGTGAGAAAACAATCGTCGATTTATTTTGCAATAATTAATATTTTTCTTTCTATCAAATACATTTTTCATTACAAATTCAAAACCATAAGGTTACCTATGGCGCCCTGCTACCTACGTCAGAATTACATCTACGTAATACGTAATATCTAACACTAATATTAATAATGTATTGGAAAGATTTGTATTTTTGTATGTAACGAATAAACATAAAACTACTGGACCGATTTGAAAAATTCTTTTGCCGTTAGAAAGCTACATTATGTATCACTGTGACATAGGCTACTTTTTACCGCGGGAAAATACCTTTTTTACGGGAAAATTAATTTATCGCGGGTGAAGCTGCGGACGGAAGGCCTCACCTCATAAAACTTACCTCATAAAACTGTAACAGGTTCGTGTGTGCACATGGAAAATATTTGAAAAAAAACTATTACTTGCCAGGAAAATTTATTAACGCAATAGAACCCAAAACAATAATACCTAAATATTAACGCATATTAACACAACTCTTTCAACTCAACACAATGAGAAGGCCACTTGCACAATTTTTACTACTTTAACAATAATAGTTAGCATACTGTTGATGAATATTAATGAGCACTTATTGGTTATCTTTGCTGCTAGTCGACATGAGACGAAGATAAATTCTACCAAACGCGGTTAAGCTGGTAAAAGCTAACATTTTTCATTTTAACTTTTATAGCACTTTATGTGGCTTTGAAGAGTCCGTACGGCAGTGGAAACGAAATAAACTTATGTTTATAAGGATACGGAAGCAAGCAATTTTCTTTGCAATTCTAGTTGAGGTTTCCTTCTCTGAAAAAATTATGCAAGATGTATTTGGATATGTTAGTCAGAACTTACCTTGAAACGCTTTTTATTTGATTTGTTTGTATTTTTGTTACGTTTTAAGTTACTTTAATATGTCTTTCCACTTTCACCGCAGAATTTCATTAGCTTCGTACTTATTACTTTTCTATGTATTGCCAATTATTAGGTACAATGTAAATTGGTAAAATTAAAAAAAAAACATGATACCAACTTCATCTTTAACGAAGAGTTCATAACTAGGTAGGTATATAAAAAAATTGTAAACAGATTCCAAAACAAAATAAATATACTGTAATGCACTTTATCAAATCTTGGGTAATAAGTTTTTAACTTCAAAGATATACCTAATTCTATCATAACTTGCTAATGCGAAAACAACTGCCGTTGCGAAATATTTTTCGTTGCTGTCCGATATCCCTTTGTATCTTTGTTTTGTCGTTTAGGTATTCCGAATAAAAAGTGGCAGTGGCAGTGCAACTCCAAATTTTATTGTCTTTCCGTGGAAGCGTGTACCAGCGAGGCGTTTTTGTTTTATCGTTCAGTTACGTCCGAAAATGGAGACAGATAAAACTTTACAAAGCAATCATAACGACGAAGAATCATTAGACGGCCTGATAGCCTAGTTGATAGAGAACCTAACTATGAAGCTTGAGATCCCGGGTTCGATTCCCGGTCGGGGCAGATATTTGTGTGAAAAATATGAATGTTTGTGCTCGAGTCTTGAATGTTTAATATGTATTTAAGTATGTATTTATCTATATAAGTATGTTTATCCGTTGTCTAGTACCCATAGTACAAGCTTTGCTTAGTTTGGAACTAGGTCAATTGGTGTGAATTGTCCCGTGATATTTATTTATTTTATTTTTATTTTATAAACTGCGATGGATCCCCCCTCCCACACATGCTAAAAGCGACCCCATTTACATCCACATACTCCGGTTAGGTGGTCATTTTGTACCCGCATTTGCGAATTTAATAAATTGCAGGAATATTTCTTTTAAAATGTTATTATTTTTCCTTTGCGTTCCAGCACGTCATTGTTCGTGCGATCAAATTTCCAACGAAAATTTAATTATCGAATAGATCAAAGCATCCAGTATTCAAGGTCAATTTATTTCAAGGTTAATTTAATTTATCCTGGTAATTATTCAATCACTCAATCACTTTTTAATGATAGATTATCGAGTTAAACACGATTATTTTATGCCCTCATAATAATACTGTAGTTATAGTGAAACTTGAAATTCTGAGAAACAATGTCATCACTACTTTGAAAAAATAATGTTTTTCAAATATGATCGGTAAATCGAGTCTTGAAGTACATTCTGACGACCCAGACGGCCTAGTGGTTAGAGAACCTGACAACGAAGCTTGAGGTCCCGGGTTCGATTCCCGTGCCGGGGCAGATATTTGTACGAAAAATACGAATGTTTGTTCTCGGGTCTTGGGTGTTTAATATGTATTTAAGTATGTATCTATCTATATAAGTATGTTTGTCCGTTGCCTAGTACCCATAACACAAGCTTTGCGTAGCTTATTTTGGGACTGGGCCAATTGGTGTGAATTGTCCCGTGATATTTATTACATTTATTATTTACATAAGTTAAGTTCACCTAAGGCACGGGTCCAAACCTAGTTTAGGGGTCGAAAGCTCGACCACTTATTTAAGATATTGTTTGTACAAACTTAAGCCTATGTTACTTGTAACACTTGTTTTTGAGTACAATAAATATTTTTATTATTTATTTATTTATTTTTTATTACTTAGTTTAATAAGTGGTTTAAATTAAGTTCCATAATTTTGTAACATTTCCAAAGTCTTCAACGATTCGGTAATAAGACCATTGTAAGGTAATCGATTTTGAAATACCTTGCTTGCTTTTTTCAAAGTAAAATTATGTAACGAGTAGTCCCGGGACTCATGCATGAGGCTTAGCTATCAAGGAACTTTCTGGGCCATATTTCTTAGTCATGTTTAACAGATTTTCAATGCATAGGTACTCGTATAATAGATGTTTGTATAAGTATAATAAATTGGTTACTTACAGGTCGATTCACAAGAGCTGGCACGAATTATCTAATGAGCGAATGAAAGTATCTATGTGTTACCTATTTGAATACACTTCACACAAATATGGAAATGATATGCATCATTCATTTTCCAACAATAAAGTCAAAGTGACATTACTTTTGTTCAATCCATTCGTGCCAGCTCTTCTAAATCGACGTACGTTTAGGGTGGGATAGTTAAAAACACAATTAATTTAAATTTTGTTGATCCTTTGCAATAATATTTTAACATATTACCCAGAAACGTAGCCTTAACCTATAATATTTGATCCTCGGAATAGATCCCAATTCCCTCAGTTAATCCTACACATTGGCACGTAAAGTTTTAATCCCTGAAGTATCAAATGAACTTATTTTCGGGCCTTTGTACACTCAAACTGTTGTACATTTGAATCAGAATCGTTAAATAAATCCCACAAATTCATCATGTTTATTTTCTTTGCGAAACAGTGTTTTTGGACCGTGCCGTTGCTCAAACAATTTTTTTTTGTTTCCATCTTGTAGCAATATTTGGTGTTTAACTGAACAATTAACGAATATTAGTTACTTAAGTGATCGTTTACGCAAATGTTTATAAGTCAACGTATCCACATCGCCATTGTGACGTTAATCTCTCATCTCATCGAAAAATGAATTGGATTAATTTCGCCTACGCAAATATTTTGTAAACTTAACTTTGACAAAAACTACCATAAGAAACCGCATTGTTCACGAAAAATATTTTACAAGCCTGAAATTTAAAATAATAATTTACTCATGTAAAAAGCATTGTATTTGGTAAGCATATGTATAGTCTCACCCCGACTATACCTATTCTGTTTCAGTAACTAAGTAAAAAGTAAAAGGAATTAAACTAAGTTCCAAATATAATACATTTTGTCATAGATTTTCTGAACGAACCTTCCTCATCAAAAAGGGTCGTAAAAACGCAAGTCATTTTAAAAACCTAACCCAGTTTCATGGAGTAAAGACTTCCTTACAATGCTGCAATGTTACAATACGCTCCATGACATCCGTAGACCGTGAACGAACTTCTTCGAATCAAAATGGTTCCTAAATTATCGTCGTTATGTATTCAAAAATAACGTCGTTATGTATTTAATTGTAAATAACATGACTGGCGTTTTTCTGCTCTTGCTCATCAATACACATACCTCGTCCTTAGATTGTGTATACACGTTTGAACATTTAAAAAATTGACAATCGGAAGAGTAAAATCAAATGTCTTATGGAAATCCCGCAATTTATCCATACTAATATTATAAATGCGAAAGTGTGTCTGTCTGTTACCTCTTCATGCTCAAACCGCTCAACCGATTTAAATGAAATTTGGTATGAACATAGATTGAGACCCTGGGTAGGATAGTTTTTATCCCGGAAAATTGCATAGTTCCCGCAGGACAGCGATGAACGAATTCTGGGCAGACGGAGTCACGGGCAACATCTGGTTCGTATATAATTACGTTATATTGCCCATTTTTACGGTTCCGTAGTCAACTAGGAACCCTTATAGTTTCGCCATGTCTGTCTGTCTGTCTGTCCGTCCGCGACTAAGCTCAGAGATCGTTAGTACTAGAAAGCTGTAATTTGGCATGAATATACATATCAGTCACGCCAACAAAGTGGTAAAATAAAAAATAATGTTTTTTTAGGGTCCCATAGACGTAAAGGGGGGTGATTTTTTTTTCTCCTCTAACCCTATAATGTGGAGTATCGTTGGATAGGTCTTTTAAAACCATTGTGGGGTTGCTAACATGATTTTTCTATTCAGTGATCTGTTTGCGAAATATCCAACTTTAAAGTGAAAATTTTCATTAAAATCGACCGTCCCCCCCCCCCCCTCTAAAATCTAAACTGTTGGGTGGAAAAATTTGAAAAAATTCAGAATGGTAGTAAATATATCAAATTTACTAGGAAAATTATAGCGGCTAAGATTGCTTGGAAATTATTTGTAGTTTTAGAGTAAATAGTAGCCTAAGGTATAAAACATACCTTAACTTGGATGATTCCGTACACATACGAAATCCTTAGAAAAATATTACTTGATTTTTTCGTAATGGCTACGGAACACCTTGGGCGTGTCCGACACGCTCTTGGCCGGTTTTTTTATATACATGTATGATAATAATCTATAGGTGTATTCATGCAATGTTGCCTCTAATGACAATTTGTCGTATAAGAGGCATTCCTGTGGTAACCAGTTTATTTTATTTCTGGTAACTAAGTCCTTGCGTGTTATATATAATTGGGAGTTCAGTTCATCTTGAAATTTTTATATTAAAACTAGCCTTCCGTCCGCAGCTTCACCCGCGATAAATTAATTTTCCCGTAGGAAAAGGTATTTTCCCACGGTAAAAAGTAGCCTATGTCACTCAGTGATAATGTAAATTTCTAACGTCAAAAGAATTTTTGAAATCGGTCGAGTAGTTTTTAAGTTTATTCGTTACAAACGTAAATACAAATCTTTCCTCTTTATAATATTAGTGTAAAAGTGTAGAAAATCAACTATTTATACTGAAATGCTCAGGTTTTTAAACGCTTTATTGTTTATTAAACAAAAAACATTTTGTACTGAGGTGGTTTTCCACGGCGGCAGGATCATAGCTGCTCGGTGTTTATTGAGGACGCTATCACAACAACTGGCACCAAGATAAACATTTATTTAATTATTGAATGTTTCTTAACATTTTTGCCTAAAAAGTACACTTTTATTTCATTTGTTTATTAAGGATTACAGAAGATTTACGTTGAATAAAAAGGTGTAAATTTGTCGTTGTTCATGCTGCGTAGTTTTAAGCAATGTCTAATTAAGTATTAAGTTATTATTATTATTAATTAAGTATGATGTCCCCGTAGGTGCTGGATGGACCAGAGTGATTCATTTTGGATAATCGTCGTGCCTGTGCTGGTATCGCTGCTCTCTTCTTTTGGTAAGACTGCTCTCACTACCCTGCTTTGTTTGGACTAAATTCGGTTAGTACGTGTGTGAAACCCCGTAGCATCGTGGATATAAACACATTTTCCTCGTACCTGCATAAATAAATCCCAGAAGCACATTCTCAATTCAAAATATGTACCTTAGCTTATATAGATGTAAAAGCATATTGCGAATAATTAATTGAACAACATTTAATATGGTAGTATAATGTATACAGGGTGTCCTAAAACTCAATGATAAACTGGTACTGGGCGAGAGGTCCAGGTATACCAGTTCTGGAAAAAATAATTTCACTTAGTTCAGCGATAATAAAGTCACATTACTAGAGATCGGCGACTGGTAGCAATATTTTGACGTAAGTATTAGATGGATAATGATTATATTTAAATGTCGTGCACAATTTTTATACCTATTAAAAATGTAGGTATGTTTTTTATCAAGTTTTACTATCGTTGATAACATACATATAGAGGTTTTAACATTTCTATTACGTTTATGAAGTAGGTACAGGTCACTTTTATTTTCGTTCTCTTTATATAAATGGATCCTCAATGTTAAAAGGAATCGATTGACAATTCAAGTATAGAAATAATTATGATAATTTACTATAACAAATTAAATTCAGTGAGTTTATGACAATATTATGCTTTTATTTTTAACAACACAGACTTATCCATATTAGTCATTTCATTACGTTGGATGTCAGTGACATAAAATGCTACCGGTCGCCAATCACTACACATAACATATCACTTTTAGTATTAGATAGTGTCGTAAAAATGTCTATTATCGCTTAACTAAGAGACACGGATTTTTTTTTTTCATATTTTCCAGAACTGTTATAACATGGTCTTTCGCCCGATACCAGAGGCCGAATTTTCTAACGCTTCTGTCGCTTGCGTTCGCTTTCACCGTCTCTTTCTGTCATCCTTTTATACCGTTTGACAGAAAGAAATAGTGATTTCGAAGGCAAGCGGCAGAAACATTAGACAATAAGCCTGCTGATTATCGTTGAGTTGTGAGACACCCTGTACACAGTTTTATAATGAATATTCTCCTAAGGTTCTGTTATAGAAATTATCAACTTATTCAGCCATTTTTGGTTTAAAATTTGAAATACATAACTAAATCGACCTGATTAAGTACTCCGTGTCGATTTAAATTGATCACACCACACAGAGCTGCGAATGGTGAACAATTTGCGCTCAAACCTATTAACCTTTCGTATGCCGGAAATAAAAATAAAATAAAGTCGTGCATTCTAGTCTCAACAGTTTCATATAAATCCAATGATACAGATTTAAAAAAAAATACAAAAAGAATGCCTTAAATTGGGTACGGATCCGGTACAAGACATACGAAGGGTTGAGGTTGGATTTTATCAAACTTTTATTCCGAGAATAACGCTTACTGTCAGATAGTAATGTCAAACCGCCATAGTGATTTGACATTACTATCTGAGAGTAAGGGTTACTCTTGGATTAAAAGTTTGGTAAAATCCAGCCTTAGTCGTTATTTTTGGCTGCTCCATTACTGAGATTGTTCTCCGCATAAATGTTACAACGTACGCCCGCAGCTACGAACGGGCAGCGTATCTAATTAAGTACCTACACTACCTCTGGCCTCATGTTGCTTAGGGAGAACGAGGTTAAAATAATCGCAATTAAGTACACTCTTTTTCTTTTACTCGGTATATAAATGATGTGCTCGAAGCTATCCGACCGTTAATTGACCATCCGAAACCAACTGATAGCCGTCGATCAAATGCAGGCAAGTAACTACTGGATCTAATTTCAAGAAAAGTGTGCAGTAATGCGAGAGCTATTATTAAAAACCCCTTGTTGTCCTGGAAACCGTTGGGTTAGGGAGAAAAGCTCAAGTAACTGGAACAATTTGTAACTGTACGCCAAAATCACCTGAGTGCGTAGAGGCTCACCTTCAGAAGCTACCATTTGGACACCGCGATAGCCACGACAAACTACTTGGAGTTTTGAAGCTGGTTGTTTTAACACCTTGATAATTTACAAATCGCTCTAAAATACGTTTTTAACAACCACCTAAATGATAAACCTACATAAATATAATCGATGTATATTTTTTTTAACCCTTACGTTAATACAAAAAACAAGAAAACCATTTCGCAAATTGGCTGTTGTACTGTGATATCACGTATAACGACACTTTCCAAAGTGTTTTTACGAGGTTCCAAGATCCTACTTTACTTCTTAGGGAGAAAGTGGGGGAATGGCAATAACTCATTCTATCTATCGTTTTAGTTGTGTTAGCTTAGCCAGTATAGGGCCTTATAAACTGCATTCAATGTTATTCTGTAAACTATAAAAGTTGAGTAGGTATACTTGCTAAACATTTTAGCTAAGCTATTCGGACAGGTGTTACCAACCGCTTTTTAAGTAAAAATTTTTAGTATAAAGTAAATCGACAAAAAAAACTAATTTATTCCTACATTCGTACTGATAGTAATCAGTCAATATTTCGGTAGAACAGAAATCGTTGTGATTAGTGCTATAAATTCATTTTTAACTTGACTTGATACAATATTAATATTGTGTGTAGTTAGGTACGGAAATACTCTACGTAAAATAAATCCATATGGGTCAATCAACCTTTCTAACGTTTCTTTTTCGTGATTATCCTCTCAATAAATATTGTTAAAAGAGATGATCAGAGTTAACTTTTTATGAAAACGAAAGACAATACCGATTCTGGATCAAGATGGATGGATGGTAATGATCGTGGGAGGAAAACGACGTTTGACCCGGGCGGTGAATTATACTTAAATATTCACCCAGATGGATACTTAATATGTTTCCGGGAATAAACTACCTGCCTGTTGCTGCACGCCGACACGACGGTAGCCCTGTTTCGTTTTTATTGGATCCGTTCCCCGGTAACCCACAAAAACGAGGTTTCTCTGCCCGTAAATCTACTTAATGAAACGCCGGAGCAGGAACTTGATTGCAATGCAAAGTTTATTTTGAAGTAAGCAGTGGTCTTGATTTCATTACTACGGTAAGGATTATATTTAACTGATCACCTGATGGCTCTGTTAATTTTAATTAATAATACGTTAGAATTTCAATTTTTATATATTTTGCATATTGATGATTAAAATGACTTTTAGTCGTGATCAATTATTGTTGTTTCTAACGCAGCATTTTAAAGTAAATTCTGTGCATTATCTCAAGAAGCAATCAAATTAAACCTCATTTTATTAGCTTTTATATGTAAATTTAAGTACTGTTAAAATGACCAACCCTATAGTCACCCTATTCCACAAGATTACTGTTATATGAAATCTTTTTAACGTTCCCAGCCATCAAATATACATAAGTTTAACGTATATTATATGATTCGATAAATTTAAAATTAATTATTTATAACAAAGTACGTTTTAGATATTTGTATATACGTACAAGTGTCTAAACTAAAAATACATGAGGAGGACAAGGGGAGTAAACATTGTATTTTTATTTGTATTCTCTCACCTTAGAATTAATTCATGTTATTGCCTGGTAATACTTACCTACTAAGAAACGTTAAAATTCAGGAAATTGAAAATTGGAGAATACTCTTGTACGGTAAATAGTATACTTGTACAAGTGCGTAATATAATGTATAATGTAACAGTAAGAAGCAAAAACCTTAACAAATTTAATAAGCTAGACCTGGCTTTAGCAAATTTATAAATAGAAAAACACAGAGTGTCCCGAAGGTTGCCAGCTTCACCAAGATAATCTTCACAAAATTATTGTACAATTACGAAAGATTAATTCGTGACGATCAACATTCGCGCATAAACGTCCAAGAGTTTTACAAAAGACCAAATAATCCATATAAGCCTACTGCGGTGTCGGGTCCCAAATTATTCCAAAATAGATAATCCTTTTATCTCATAATCCAATTACATAATGTAAAAGTTAAGTTTCCGAGACAGGATAACATAAATTATGATGAATTTTAAACGCACCGTTGTGACCAGAATTTAAATACTTCAGGCCGGATGCCTTTGTATTGTTCAGATTCACGGATACTTATGTGACATACTTGTTGGAACAATGTTTCATTTTATCCTCTTCTTTTTAATCACGACTGTATGATGATTATTTTTATTTTCAGTTGCCTTTTGAAAAATGTTAGAAGATTCCTGGTTCCCATCCAATCGCAATCTCGTTAATTACTTAATGGCGGTGTATGTACGATGGGCTGCAAAAGTGCATGGACATCTCGGGGCAATAATCGCGTGAGCAGTGTTTGATCGTTTGATGTTATTAACATACCCGCGCGCGCGCGCGCGCTCACGCGATTATCGCCCCGAGATGTCCATGCACTTTTGCAGCCCATCGTACGTTTCAACCTTGTTTTATTGTAAAGAAGAACTGACACAAACAAAAACTTTACTAAAATTTTGGCAACGAATTAATGCTCGTATAATTACTTACAGGTCTTCAATGTCATTAAAACAGAAGTTCTGCTATAGTTGGAATTTTTAAGAACTTGCTCTTATTTCACCTGTTTTCATTCATAATACCCAGCTAATTAAAAAAAGGAAATATATATTTTATTTGGTTGTTCATATTTTATACGGTATTACAGACCGTATTGCATAATTCGAAAGGTCATCGTGATTCTCTCTTCCGTTGGGCTACCCCGGAGGCCTTATAAGGAAAATGAGATCTAAATATTAAAACAACGAGTTCCTATCGAAAATCGCTATTCCAATTGATATTCCAGTTACAAAATTATCATTGAATTATAATAAATTAAGATATTAAAGCGCCACTACTACATTTCACAGCTATTGTTGGTAGATACTTAACTTAAGTCATACAGTCATATTAAAATATGGGACTGAAAGATTAAGTACTCAAACAAAAAAAAAAGAATTAGAAAAAAATGAATTAGAAAAGGCTGGAACAAACAGTAAAAAAGTATGGAATTTCATAAAAAATGTAACGTATATATCAAAACAGCGGGAATCATCTTCAGGATTATTTCAAGGTCATGCCTCACAACTGACTTCTGCAAACAGTGCAAATGAGTTTTTCGTAAACATAGGTAAGAATTTGGCAGAAAAAGTTCAGAGTCAGTCGCTTATGACGCCTTCAAACCAGTCGCAATCAAGTTTTAGTGTTAATTCATTTGTGCTGGCTGATACAGATGAAGCAGAGGTAGAAAGAATTATTATGGGCCTAAAAGACGTTTCTGCGGTTGGTTGGGATAACATTTCA
The DNA here is from genome assembly GCA_947563465.1 of Archips xylosteana. Taxonomy (NCBI): domain Eukaryota; kingdom Metazoa; phylum Arthropoda; class Insecta; order Lepidoptera; family Tortricidae; genus Archips; species Archips xylosteana. The sequence goes on from OX387343.1 coordinate 38,952,394, forward strand.
AATAAAATGATAAAACGTTTCAAGCATATCTTGATCTCTCCACTTACTTATATTTTCCGTAAATGCTTGGCCGAAGGAAGCTTTCCAAAATGTTTAAAAAAAGCTATAGTCGTTCCTGTATACAAAGCTGGCAGTAAAGACCAAATAACGAATTATAGACCTATTTCGTTATTACCAGCAATTTCTAAAATACTAGAAAAAATAATAAATAACAGACTTGTTCAATATTTGGAAAAAAAAAACAATTTTGTCAAAAACTCAGTTTGGCTTTAGATCCAATTTATCGACTTATGATGCTGTGCATCAACTGACTGACTATGTTGTTCAAGCTCTGGACAAGGGGAAGCGGACGGTGGGAATATTTCTAGACCTTGCTAAAGCTTTTGACACAGTTTCCATTCCCATCCTTTTGCAGAAGCTTGCATCCTTGGGTATAAGAGGCACCCAGCTTAAATTATTCGCAGATTATCTGGACGAGCGTAGTCAATGCGTAAAAATTGATAATATTTTTAGCTCTGACCTGAAAAATACCTCTTTTGGGGTTCCCCAAGGAAGTATTTTGGGCCCCACTCTATTTTTGGTTTACATAAATGACCTCTGTAATCTAAAATTAGATGGGGGTAAAATTATAGCATATGCTGATGACACTGCTCTACTCATTTCTGCTGACTCAGATCAAGAGGTCTATAAAATTGCACAACAAGGCTTTAATGTTGTAAATAATTGGCTTCAGCAACATTTACTGACTCTAAATGCGGTAAAAACTAATTACGTACAATTTTGTATGCGTAAATCAAATTTAACTTCAACTAACCCAAAGCTCTATGCGCACCATTGCAAGGACTCTGCAAATAACTTGTGTAAGTGTTATAATTGATGAAGCCCTCTCATTTAAATCCCATATCGAAGCTTTAAGTGGCAGAATCCGTAAGTTAATATTTGTTTTTAAGAAACTACGCACTATCGCGGACTCAAAAATAATCAGGCAAGTTTACTTTGCCTTAGGCCAATCTATATTAACTTATTGTATTACGTCATGGGGAGGCACATCTAAAATCACAAAATAAATAAATATCACAGGACAATTCACACAAATTGACCCAGTCCCAAAGTAAGCTTAGCAAAGCTTGTGTTATGGGTACTAGGCAACGGATAAACATACTTATATAGATAGATACATACTTAAATACATATTAAACACCCAAGACCCGAGAACAAACATTCGTATTTTTCAGACAAATATCTGCCCCGACACGGGAATCGAACCTGGGACCTCAAGCTTCATAGTCAGGGTCTCTAACCACTAGGCCATCTGGTCATCTAAAACGTCATTACTAACCCTTGAAAGAGCTCAGCGAGCAGTGCTTAAGGTTTCCACTTTCCGTCCGTTTCTCTACCCCACTGATCTTCTCTACAAAGATTGTAAGGTACTAACAGTTAGACAAATATTCATAATGAGCACAGCCCTCAAACAGCACGCTGCACTCCCCTACAGCGTTGAATCTACTAACAAAAGGCGGAAAGATATAGTTTGCCCTCGAAATATGGAAAAAAAACATGCCTTCTCTTCCAGATTTTACGTATTCTTAGGACCATTTCTTTACAATAGATTAAACGCCAAGTGGGGCATATATCCTCTTACTTATAAAATAACTAAGAAAATTCTCCAAGATGAACTTCAAAAACTATCCTACGAAGATACAGAGAAACTATTGATTATTTCGAAATGAACATTTTTCATATTTTGTTATTTAAAGTGTTTTGTAATTTAGCTAAGTTATTAAGAACTACTGTTTTTTGCAAGTGTTAATTTAAGTCCTTTTCGCCTGAAACACAGGAACATCCTAGTTCAGGCATAAGTGTTTCTTACCTTTTGTATGTTTAGACTATAGATGTTATATTGTAAAAGTATTTTTGAATAAAGATTTATTATTATTTATTATTATTATTATTAAAGGCCAAAAACTATGAGGAAATAGAAGCTCCGCCGAGCGGTGCACCGTCGATCTCGCGGCAGTCACATATATTTTTAATCCAGGTTTTTCGTCGGAATTTTCACTAGATTTATGATTTTGCAGTATTTCTCGTGAACGTAGTCCGGGTTCTGCTCACTAAGCTGCATCCGGCGCCCAACCAGCACGCGCGGCTCGCGGCCCGGAAGGCAGCGCGGGCAGCACTCATACTTGTGAGTCATCCTCACAGTCGCCATCAAAGTAACAGCGGTCCAGCTGCTCTATGTTAGAACGGGTGAGGTTAATGTACGCCCGAGTAATTGTCAACCTGAAATGTACGACAATAATGCACGAAATGATCATCCGTGTACTGTACTTCTATGCAAACTACTTTAACGGCGATTCACGCCAAATTTGAGACGGTCGATTACAGAGCGGACATTAACCGTACTCGTATAAATTATTACAACGTTATTATCACATCGGGACTTTATCATGAACATAATATAATGCTAAAATTACCATTACTTTACGATTCTACTCGTAAGTCCCGGATGTGATTTTACGCCACCGTAACTGCTGCTTGCTTAAACCGTGCTTTTATTTCGAAATGATTACTATTGTTAGCCTCTGATGGTCTTACACTTTATTGAATAGAAACAATTTTATTATAGAAATAGGCAGCTCACCCGGGTAGTTTGCTTAGGTTGCCAAAATTGATCTCCTCTAGAGGTGACCCGGACTTTGAACGCTAACAGCCAAGCCACGACTACGCACGATCCTTTATAACCCTCAAGAAATACGTCTGCCAATCAAGTCTAACCCTAGAGGTTTTTAAACCATAAATAATATCAATACGCAAGATCAACTATGAGTCCCGGTATTAGCAAAAATATACCTTGAATGTCTTAAGACGTGGACAAGAGATGTTATAAGAATTTTGAGAAAACTTTCAGAAACTTGTTATCTCTCATTCCGCGGTGGAACTTATATGTAGCCTATTTCCTAAACAAAAAGAAAAACGCTCACCATACATAGAGGGCAAGCAATTGATTTTTTGCGCTACTGGCGTTCCGAAAACATTGTTCATATTGTAAGTACATTAAAAAAAAAAATTATATTCTAAAGTTACCGGCGATTGTCGTCTATCTCCTCTGATGGTAAATCCAAATGAGGCCGAAAATTTACCTCACGGGTTCCCAGCCTTTTTTTACCTACATATAACTCTTAATTATACCTTGTCCAGAAAAACAAACGACGGAAGCGAATTCCATTCCCTAGCAATTCGCCCTCTGAATGTTTTTTTGTTTACTGTCGTCGCCAGATTCCCCTTTTCGGGCTGCACTTCGTCCTGATCCCTCTACACCCGTCGCCAGGCGCCAGCGGCGAGAAAATCTATCAGGTCGTCTCCGCCTTGCTCACTAGTCTACAGGTAAAGTATCCCTATTGTACAACAAGAGACGTTTCATTGACACCCTCATTATTAACTAAAACCAATTACTTACCTAGGACCCTAGGTACTCTCTTCGCTACACTTGTCTTGTATGTTTTATTGCGAAAACGCACCCAACACAAAGCTTTACACGTAAATCAATTTATTTGTTGTACAGAGGTAACTATTATCAATGTCACACCCCTCTTACACTTGAACAAATAAATTATCGTCATCTCCCATTTATCCCTTATCAAGGAAAGGGACTCTTTGTACAGCGAGCGACCTTTGCCGCTAGCTTAGACTTGAGTTTTTATTTAACATAATGTTTTCGGAGGAAATTTAAAACATATAGGTACCACTCAAAGAAATTAGTAATGAGTTTTGTTAGTAAAAAGGAAAACAATTATGAACGGTTATTTCTAACATTCCTTATCTGTAATACAATACAAATAGATACCTATCTTTTTTTGATCCAAATGGCAAACAAATTCACAATAGATAAAAATGCAAATTATTTAACTATTTGCATCTATACCGATGAAACTCCAAATGTCTTTTGATTAGTATTATATATATTATTATTTGCGGAAAAGTACAAAATACCTACAAGAAAAGTTTCTGTGTTTTGTTGTCGTGTGTTGTACGATCGGCCACCACTTGGTCTACCAGTTTTGACAAAAGTTTCTATGAGATCTATATATCGTTAAGGTTTACTTTTCTAACTGATTGAAGTCATTAGTCACTGTCATCATATTTTTGCAAAGAAAAACGACCTCGTTGTATCATGACTATGACGTGCAAATGAACTTCAACCGTAGGGTGGTAGACCATATTTTTGATCGACTACATACGTACGCCTTTGATCTACTGAAAATACTCAAATATAATGCGTCACTTTGTGCCAGCATACGAGTTTTTGCGACGATATTATATTATCATTAGCAGCTAAAAAGGGGCAAACTGGTAAAAAATAAGAAAAGGTAAATTGGTAAAATTAATGTAAACTAAGAGGACAACAAAACAAAACAAAATAAAACAAAAGACACACACACACACAGAGATGACCAAAATAAAATAAATACTATAGTAAACGATTTCATGAACCAAACCCACATCAATAAATAAATCTTTGCCGAAACATAATGTCACCCCTCTCCCCAAAACTTTTGCGCCATATTTTGCCTTGGCAATAAATAGGGATTCAGAATTGGGCAATGAGCCAAGCAGGGAAGAATCGTAACTGACAATGCTGCAGCTTCCATCCGTTTCATATTCAGTAATAGTAGAAGATAAAGAACACGTTTTCGTGCATAAATGGTTAACCTAACCACGACGTACTTTTGAAACTACAATTTTTCTGCTTAAGTACCAATTATTATTGTTCTGCTTCCTTCGGCACGGGAAATTGGAGTTCCGAACTCAAATAGATCATTTTATTTCATTTGATATTATTATTAGTATACTTACTCGTAGTTATTAGGTAAATGTTTATATCTAATATAAGTAAGTTTTCCAATCGATCAAATTATGTTACACATACATACTTGCTTCAAATAAATAGTTTGAGTTAAGCATAATCTTCATTAATTGTCATAATAGAGTACTAACAATAATAACCCAAAAAACCGGTACCGATCGGACTCATGCACCGTATGTTCCATTATGCAATCAGAAGCACTATTTTCAGAGTTGTATTTTTCTATATTATTTTAAGACCATTAACTTCATACGGAGTTTCCTAAAATCCAATAGATAAATTAAATACGGAATATACATATATACTTATCCATAAATGTTTTTCGCAATTTTAAGCTTAGTAGTTCCATTGACAAGGTATGCTGAATGATCAATTTTCATTTATTTCTCAAGTAATTTTAGACTAAATAATTAAAATTAAAAATTTACACCTAAAACAGTCACACAATACCCAATCAATTGATGTGCCATACTAGAAAAGATTTTGGCAAAGTAAGAGATAAAAATGAACCAGGGAACTTAGAAAAACTGTTTGTGCCAATATCTCATTTGAAAGCCGTAAGCAAGTGCCAAGTATGCAGCAAACGTGCACACAATATGAACGGTAGTCAGCTTACTAAGCGCAGTGAAGTGAACCCGCCCTTCGATATCTTAGAGGCCACAGCTGTTCACACGACCGCGACGTGCAATATCGCAATATTACAATTTCGTTTTTACAAAAATAAATCAGACCAGTGGTGACAGTGCAATACATAAAAGTATTCAACAGAACATTCAAATATTGACAATACCTTAAAAAATCTTTATTAAATGTACATAGGCCAATGGAGTTATAGCAAGAACCTTAAAAAAAGAAAAACTTTAACGCAGATCGTCTTGATTACCAATTTTCAGTGTTCTCTCGGGTCACTTGATCCTGAATATTGATAACTGAAGAGGGCCCTTCGTAGCGCCGTGGGTATAATGCTATTATTTTAAGGTATTGAAGATCCCAACGTCGATATGCGCGGTTATTTGACAATTTCTGATTGGGGACATTTAGAGTTCATAAAATTGGACAACTTTGATTAGTCACGAAACTCGATTGCAATTTATGTTTATTTTTTCTAAAACGTGATCTTGAACGTGTGCCAAGTCGTAAGAAGAATAATTTATCTGTAGTAAAGTGGTGTACTGAAAGATTCTAATGAAATATTAGTGGCACTTTCATAATAGTATCCAAATAGTTGCTTGCCTTGCCCGAATCAAAGACGCCCACTCTGATTTCTGACTGCATTCACAGATTGGATGTTCAATAATGTGTTTATATTAGCAAAGCGGGAGCTAAACAACATATCTAATTTAATATTTAGACTCATATCAGTTTAAATTCAGAAAAAATCTTTTTCACTCAAAGTTCAGCTATTTGCACACCACACACATCCTGGTTGACGCCTTTGTTCGTCATGCTTCTGACTCGGGGTCTTAAACTATTTAACTATTATGTCTACTGTCTACTTTATTTAAAAGAACCATTACCACAATTGCATAGGTCGGTAAATAAGCTTGATGGAAGAATAATAGTAGATTGTACAACAAGAGCATAAAACGAGTCATTTTATCCGAGCTGTCAATATAGCCACCCGGTCCGGTACGGCGAGGGTGGATAGACACGTCGAGTCGTCGAGAGGTAAAATTGGTTTAATGCTCGAGTTTTACACTCTGCTTTTCACTTCGACTGTTAGGAAATTAAACAGCAACATTTGAAATTAAATTTAAAAGCTCTTATTTCTCATGCATTGCAATTTCTATAATAATGTACTACATTTGTCTAGTTTTATTAATTTCGTAATATAAAACACCAGTTTTAGAAAAAAAAACAATAAACTAGTAAATTTAATTCAATTTCTAAAAAAATATTTTCTACTGTTTGTGGCTGTTTGCGGCTGATTCCCTTGGTCTTAGACGAAGATTTTACTTTATGCACAAGAGGATAAAACGCTATTTTATGCAGCATTCTCTCAACATGAAGAACAACTTTACGAACAAGAGAAATGAAAAAAACATATTTTCAATGCAGATTCGGTTCGATAGGTTCGATAGCGAAGTTGATAGAATCGTGCATACCTTTTTACAATATTACCAACTCAATCATAAATATAAATATTAAATATTAGGGGACAATCTTACACAAATCGACCTAGTCCCAAACTAAGCAAAGCTTGTACTGTGGGTACTAGACGACGATAAACATACTTATATAGATAAATAAATACTTAAATACATAGAAAACATCCATAACTCAGGAACAAATATTCGTGCTCATCACACAAATAAATGCCCTTACCGGGATTTGAACCCAGGACCTCTTGCTTCGTAGGCAGGGTCACTACCAACTAGGCTAAAGCGGTCGTAACCGAAAAATTAGTTAAATGTACGTTTGGTAAGTTAAAAATCAGATGAGAAGGTAAAGAAGCACGTTCGTGATAGGTATGTCAATTGCCAACCGAATTTCGGGTGAATTTGGTCAATTGATGCAATAAATGAGTTGCATTTTAGAAGTGTACTCGTGTTTGTTTACCCACCATTGCTAGGATTATCAGACAGACCATTGATATGTTGTTGCGTTGAACCCATGTTGTGTGTTGCAATCTCGAACTACAGAAAACTTATGCCCAGGGCCTGTGCGTCGCGTTCCTCTTCTGCTTCACCAACCACGATGTGATGGTGGCTATGCGCACACACATGACCCGCGTGCTGCGCGCAAACGACGCCATCGCGCTTACAGGTGCCAACTATCCACTTCCTCCTAAACCTATCTACATTTTCAGCTTAATATTGATAAATATAGTTGTGGCTTAAAAAGCTTTGTATAAATGTAGCATTTGTTACGCGTAATTTAATGACTATCGTTCAAAAACGTTTCCTGCTAAATTTATCAAAATAAAGCGATAGAATAAATTCGCCGAAAAAATTTTAAACGAAACGAAGTATTCAACGGAATTGTAATTGAGACACAAAGACGCACAAGATTGGCAAAAATAGCCACTTACTGTACAGATGCTTTACTGTAAATGCTTCATGGGTTCTACTCGTATGTCATTTGTTTGCATTGTTTGTCACACGCACACAAGGAAGCGGCGGCGTGCGAGTACGTGGTGTGTATTTGTGTTGAGGCCGATAGACTACGACACTCGCGTGTTCTGATGAATGAACATCGTAGTGACTATGCCACCCTCTCAAGGGCTTCTGTCTATTTAAATGATTTTAATTTCAGCATCTTTAATTTTGTATACACATTAAAACGGTCTCGGTTGGAGCAGATACTCGTGTTTTTCATTATGAGTGATTTAATTGCGCAGTTTTGTAAAATATAATATTTGTTTAACCGAATATTTTCATGTTTGAATAATGTTTGTCGTTGCGCTTTGCATTTAACGCTGTAGTATATTAAAATGCAAATAAGTGAAAGAGAAACAGAAAAAAAGGCTCTACAATAACAAATAATATTAATGATAATTATTAGGATAACGTTTAACGTGTGCACCCTAAATTAGGACGCGGAGTAGGCTTCTCGTAAGCCTGCTTAAATGCGATCTTTCGGTAGCTACATTTTGATTGATATTATTTTTAGTTTAAATAGAGTTGAATCCTAAACTTGTTTAAGTATTAAGAACTTATATTAAGTCACGAGTACCTATGATTTTAATAGCTACAGCTGGATCTTTATTTACCTAGCGTTTTGTGACCATACGATGTATTTTATAAAATCTCTCTCTAAGTATAAATAATATCTCATAAATCTCTTTTCTCATAAAATCATTGATACGACAAATACTCGTAATGTCATGTTCATTTGCTAAAAACCGATCGCAGTGCTACATTTTTTGCAATGTCAAAATGAGTTAGGGGGCGTCAATTAATTAAGTGAGATATTCAGGGGGAGGGGGTCAAGCCAAATCTCACCAAATCTTACTTGAGGGAGAGGGAGGTCTCAGCAAATTATCAAGTATTTTTTCTGGCAATAAATAGTGCCAAAATGCGAGAAAATTAAGTTAAATTTAAAAGTTTGGAAAATACACGTTTCACACGTTTGTTATAATTCAATAATAATAAAGTAATAAACCAAATTGCGTCTTTTGATTAAAATTTTTGAAAAATCTCACGTGAGATGGGAAGGGGTCACGAGGGGAAGGGGTCGAAGCGAAAGTCACGAAGGGGGGGGGGGGGTAAAAATTCACAAAAACGTCTCACATTGTTAATGGACGCTCCCTTATGCCGTGGGAGATCATAGTGGGGAGGGTTTATGTGCTAGCTTCAATAAAATTTTAGCCTAAATTGAATAAAGAATTTTGACTTTGACACTCCAGCTCTCCATGTTATTCATCTGAGAGTCCACTTAAAATACGATCAAAAAAATTGAGAGTCGAGACAAACGCAAGGCAATTAATGAATTGAGGTAGATACGAATCTTGCACCTTATTTTCGTCAAAACACTTGTATATCTACTAGGACCAATTGTAGGTATAAATTATTAGGTAAAGTGTCAATTGCGCTGAAGTATAAGCTATTACAATATTTGTGTCGTAGTCTAGCCGGCTGTAAGTGTTTGTCGCAAAATGTGTCGCGCTCAACGAAGCGCTGAAGATGACGATAAGCCAAATGAAAGCTAATAAATTAATACAGTTCACTGAGAACTGAGCCAGTTGATGCATTAGAGCAAGGAGACGCTCGCAAGAGGGAGGTTGCTACCCCGACGAGCGTGTTGCCTCGCGGGGGCACATACTGCTAAGTTGACCGGAGAAACTCATGTTAATCGGCAATATGACATTATCCACGATACCGCAGGAAAAATTCGAATAGTACGTGTCGTTTCCCAGAAACATGACTGTTTTTTTTTAGGTCACTATCGAAGTCCAATTACACTAGCCTGGTTGGACTGGTTGTTTTATATTCTAGATAAACGAAGCTACAGCGCCGCTACTGTAGTACCGTAAGGTCAACTGCTTGCAGCTTGATTGGTGTAATTGAATCGTTGTTGTAATTTTAGTATCTTAGTTGTTGTATCTTAGTTTTGAAATACTGAATTCATAAACGGCAACTGGCTCATAATAGTGTAAACCGAGAATACCGAGATCTTTAAATCCCAGACCAATGTTTCAACGTGCTTTTTTATAATCCTAACTCTTTTTTATTTTTTATTTTATTTATTTATTTATTTATTTTAGGGATAACAAAGAACTATACAATAAAATTAACAAGCATAAGGTACTAGTAGTACAGTCAACGACATTATCCACATATTACTAAGTATTATATAATGACAAAAATATCGTAGTGCGGACATTGCAATCTCCGCTTTTTAACAGTAAGTACCTTTCACACAAGGCAAGTACAAGAATAGTAGAAAAAAAAACTAATAATAAACTAGTAATACTGAATTCATGTAGATACTACAATTATACCATTTCTAAGTTAAAAATTCATTTGAGGGTATCTAAAATGGCTTTTTTATAGGGCGCTGAAGACAGGTGAAATATATCTACATCGGTAAACAATTCGTTATACCGTAGAAACGTACAACTTTGCCCGCTTTTTGCGATCTTTTACTTTTTTTAGAGTCAATTGGTCTATATTGTGCAACTTTATCTGTGGCACTCACACATTGACATACTTTTCTTTGTGTCGATGAGAACACTACATTTAAAATGAGTTTCCGTACTCTAGAAAACGGGCCTCAAACAGGCGGGCCAAAATATTGAAAAAATTTCGAGATTGCCCACATTTGTTTACACTTTTATAACTTCGGGATTATCAATTTTATGGTCATGATTCTTAAAGTCTAATAATCTAGAATAGGCATACGTTGTGTCGTATTATTAGTCCTTTAAGTAATATATTTTACCTCCAAAATCGTGTGGGCAAAGTCGTAAAATAAAATTTGAAATCCTTCATACAAAATCCTGGATATGCTAGGGTTGTCAATTTTTACTTATTGCTTTTACCCGACTACGACTAAATAAGGTCCAGTATGATATTAATAATTTTAATTTGGTCTTTAACGGCCCTGGCACCTAATTTTTTCCTTTTTTTTGTTGAACGTTGCATACCGAAAAAAAATATTTAGAATTTATTAGGCTTGTTTATATTCAGTAAAAGAAAATTAAATACGTATTATTGCATATCATTTCAAAATATCCCGCGTGGGAACTACGGCCCAACCCCTCTCATTCTGAGAGGAGGCCTGTGCCCTGCAGTGGGACGTATATAGGCTGGGATGATGATGATGATTTTATATAACATACTAGTGACAACCCTAAGGGTAAAATTATGCTGGGCAAAGTTGAAGAAAGTAATATGAAAAAACGTTCATGACATTGCCCAATACCATAATTACAAAATTAATAGAGATAAGGTGTTGAGATTTTGTCTACATCGTTTTTAAACTGAATATTAGTTACAGTTAAAATTAAATAATTGTGGGACTTTCCTGGCTTAAAATACACTCGAAGTTTTTCGTCCTAATTTGCCCGCCAAAAAACACGTCCGCACTCCAAGCCAGCTCACGCGTGACAGAAGATAGATACGCGTCAACCGATAGGCCAGTGTTGCCAGCAATATGTTTAGCTATAAGCCACAGATTATAATGTAAGTGTATTTGTAACTATTTTTGGTACATTTCGCTTTTACTGAAATGTGACGCGGTGGGCAAAGCTATAATGAAAAGGCAAAGTTGTAAGTTTTTACGTAAGTGGCAAGACGCCGTCGAAGAGGCGCTCGCGCACCGCATCTTTCATAAAATTAAAGGCGTCTTTCAAGCAAAGTTATTCTTTCCGTGTCGCACGTCTTGTTTACAGTCTCACAAGGCCCCGTCTTCTCGCTAGTGCCCCTAGTACAAACTAAAATTCACATTCAGATTCTGTGTGCTTCCTACAAAAAGAAATGAATAACAAAAATAATGTTATGAATTCAGAATGTTGAAAAATCTATTATTTATTTTATTAGCAGTACGGCTGCTCACGGGTGTTGAAAAATCTGTTAAGGAATTCTAACGCAGCTCACTACTTACCTACCTACTTCCCACTGTAGTAGTTTCACTATTCGTGTTAGGATTTTGAACTACAAAGTACATCTCCCTCGCTCACGTAACGAACGATAAAGTGTATTTCTTTTGCTCTCTTGAATACATGATTGCGATCTGATTGGTCTGAAAAATTTAAATATAAAATAAAAATAAATAATATGAAAAATTTATATGTATGTGCCCGTTCCCGACTCAAACATTTGTATCAGTATCTTTAAATTAAGATACCCTGTTTGCTGGTATCGAGAACACAGTGTGCTAAATGTTTTTATGTTCGAACTTGTGAGCCGAGTCCGATGAAAAGTTTCACGAAGTTGAATTAAATTTAAAAAGTTATATTTTTTTGAAATATCTATCTTATAGTTAAAAAAAAAACTGATTTTATTTTCATTAACTGCTAAAAATGGTTTTTCTGAACGGACTCGATTCATTTGTACGGGTTAAATCATGTTCAATCAAAATGTTCATTTCGATTTGTACTTCCGTTTCGAGCAATTTCGCTGGATTACATTTCAATCCTTCAAAAATTATTATTTAACATTCACCAGATTTTGCTAGACTAAGTAATTTTTATTTTAAAATTTAATTTATTATCTTAATTTCGTCATTCTCGTAATTGAATGGCTGTTAATTTCAGGTTTAACGGCGGGCGAGAGCTTGGCGAACACAAGGGAAAACGTTGTTTGAAGTAAACCGTTGAACAACACTACGAGTGAATAAACCGATGATATTTAAGCTGAACGGACCATCTATAAATAGTACTATACTATGTGAATAAGTTATTTATTATGTTCAAATATTACACTAATAGTACTTTATACCACACTATTGTCGCCGTCCTTTTGTTTTAAGAAGTTTCTTAAGTATATTTTTCTGAAGGCAACTCTTTTTACACTTTCAACAATGTATTTAATTCATTAAACGGAATTGCTTTGTAATTAAGGTTATTTGTACTGCCGGTAATCTGAAAACTGATTATTAAATAGTAGCTGAACGAATGGGTGCATTTAATTAAAAAAGCGTCAGATTTTTGTACGTTAAGTTTTATAGCTACATTTAAACTAATATTATAAAGAGGAAAGATTTGATTGTTTGTTTGTTTGTTTGTTTGCATTGAATAGGCTCCGAAACTACTGGACCGATTTCAAAAATTCTTTTGCTCTTAGAAAGTTACATTATCACTGAGTGACAGGCTACTTTTTACTGCGGGAAAATACCTTTTCATCTCTCCTGTTTGGAAAGTTAAATTTTCATGGGTAGATAGCCGGGTGGAAAATTGCGTTTTCATCTCAAGGGTGGAAAGTAATTTTTTTTTAATTTTTACGATTAGCCTCGGAGTCGAAGATAATTCAGTTACGTCGGTGACACTTTTTTTCACGTTTCGGCATGGCCATCTAGATGCACGTCGTGACCATGGAGCTTATATACAACACTGGAGGTTGTACGCCGAACATCCGTTTGAAACTTAGTTTGAAACAAAAAATTAGATCTAACTTTTTGAATTTGCTTACTAATATTAAACTGACAAAGGAAAAATTACATAAAGCCAACCAATGCGGATGGATGGATGGATGGATGGATGGATGGATGGATGGATGGATAGATGGTTGGACGGATGGACGGACGGACGGACGGACGGACGGATGGATGGATGGATGTTACTTTCCTCACAGTCGACATGAAAAGTAGAGCGTCTAACTCGGGTGAAATTACCCATTTCCCCTCGAACTATTGGCGCTCTCACTTCGTTCGAGCGCCAGAAATATCTCAGATTCAATGGGTCACTTTCCACCCTTGGTTATCAATCTACTATTTCCTACGGGAAAATTAATTTATCGCTGGCGAAGCTGCGGACGGAAGGCTAGTACATAATAAAATGCGAGATTGTGTTTACTTAACTATAGAAGCTAACTAACGGAACTACGGAACGAATTTATTTATTTATTTATTTTATTTATTTTTTATATTTGGAAAACAAACAGGCAAACATAGCACAAATACATAAATAATTTAAACAATTCAAATAAGAAAAAAAAATTTAAATAAGCATTCATACCTACATTTGCACTTCTTTTTGGACTTGTAGATTTTAACGATCATATTAGGTTGGTTGGTTAGGTTGCCCCAGCAAAAGTACATATTTTCGTATCTTTCATACAAGGGAAAATGTTTCATACTAAAAACCTCATCTTTCACACTAAAAATTCCGGACTTGAAACGCTTGAACCACATTTGTGCTACTCTTATTGATACCGCATTAGAAGTTTAAAATGTACTGAATTTCTTCGTCACGTACGTTCATTTTGCTTGCTTGAAAAACAATTGAAAAATGGCGGGAACTAGTTTTTTTTATTTATTTATTGCATCTTCAGAATGTCAACATTTTTAATGGTATTAAAACCAGCCAGTTACATTCAGCACAGCCAAAAAGGTTTGATTTCTAATAATGCATTAAAAATACGAAAATACTTTTGCCAAGACCTATTATATCGTGTCCTTGCGTAAGACGTCATGCCACCAATGAAAAGAAGTCCTAAATCATAGTCGTTTTGTTTGTAACAGACATGGGCAATTCTGATTACATTGAATACTAGCTGAGTAGCAAAAAGCCCGGTGATTTATCTAACGTTCATAGCTACAATGTTCCGTCACAACAATAACACGGTAGAACAACAACCGTGTTTGTCGGGGGTTCGCAGGCTGTTTCTCGTGCCGACAGTTTATCCCGCAAGCCAGGACATTAATAACTCGGCAACAAGCGTTACTTATTCAATGAAGTACGGCTGTTGTGCACGAATAAATAAATGCAAACTGCCTTTATAACAAAGAGAAAAATTTGGTAGTACGAACGCGACGTCCTATTTCTCTTTTGTCGTTGGAGCGTGCATATTCAATAGTTTCTTGAGGAACGTTCCAAGTTCTAAGCGACGAATAATAAATCTTCACCACTTTGAAAAATGCTAGCAAAATGGAAACCAAGCAAAACCTTAAGTTAAGTACCTACACGAAGCTAAAGTTCTCATCGTATGTGTATCGGGTTCTAATACGGGGTTTTTAGGGTTCCGTACCCAAAGGGTAAAAACGGGACCCTATTACTGAGACTTCGCTGTCCGTCTGTCCGTCCGTCCGTCCGTCCGTCTGTCCATCTGTCACCAGGCTGTATCTCACGAACCGTGATAGCTTTGAAATTTTCATAGATGATGTATTTCGATTGGTGCTATAACAAAAAAACCGGCCAAGTGCGAGTCGGACTCGCGCACCGAGGGTTCCATACAAATTTATGTGTATCTATGAACATCCAGTCTTAGCAGACCCCTGCTCCTGAGCAAAATGTGCGCAGTGTGGGATCATTGTAGATTGGTTACTGATATAGACAGACAGACAAAAAAAAATATGCTTTTCGCAATTTTTCCTTTATCTGTGCTATAAGGCCGTTGCTTTGTACCAAATTTCAAGATTCTGAGTTTACGGGAAGTACCCTGTAGGTTTTGATTCCCTTGCGAGTAGTTGTGAGTTTTAACAAAAACACTCAAGTAAACTGACAACTACAACTAGCGTCAACTGTCACTGTCAGAAAACTATGGACAGCTGTCTGTCATGCCTTAATGTAACAACGTTGGCTAGAACAACAATTTAAATTAACAATTTATGGAGGTATTAGTGTGAAAGTAATAAGAAAAACCGGCCAAGTGCGAGTTGAACTCGCACACCGAGGGTTCCGTACAAATTTATATGTATCTATGAACATCCAGTCTTAGCAGACCCCTGCTCCTAAGCAAAATGTGCGCAGTGTGGGATCATTGTAGATTGGTCCTGATATAGACAGACATACAAAAAAATTATACTTTTCGCAATTTTTCCTTTATCTGTGCTATGAGGCCTTGCTTTGTACCAAATTTCAAATTTTGAGTTCACGGGAAGTACCCTGTAGGTTTTGATCCTCTTGCGAGTGTCGAAAATGTGCGTTGGTTACTGATATAGACAGACAGACAAAAAAATTTATGCTTTTAGCAATTTTTCCTTTATCTGTGCTATAAGACCTAGCTTCGTACCAAATTTCAAGATTCTGAGTTCACGGGAAGTACCCTGTAGGCTTTGATTCCCTTGCGAGTTTCGAAAATTTGCGGAAATTTGCGTCATAAACGGCTGTATCTTTTGATTGCGTTGGCTTAGATGTTTGATTTTTTCACGGCTCCAAGAGACAGTAAACGTGAGTATTTGATATAAATTTCAGCTTGATACCTCCACGCGTTCCAGAGAAAAAGGGTCTTGACAGACAGACGGACGGACGGACACACGGACGGACGGACAACAAAGTGATCCTATAAGGGTTCCGTTTTTTCCTTTTGAGGTACGGAACCCTAAAAATACTAAAAAACAGAATAAAATAAATATTTAACAGAATAAAATGGCAAAAAAATACGTTTGTTGTATGGGAGCCTACAACAAACGTGTTTTTTTGCCATTTTGATAGATATTAGTACGGAAAGCTTCGTGCGCGAGTCCGACTCGCACTTTGACAATTTGCAAGCTCTCACATATTTTATTTAACTTGCAACGTTTGTTTGTATGTTTGCTAAGCATACATTTTGCAAGTCGAATTTCACCCACTTCTATTGGGTAAAGTTCGATGAATAAATTATTTGGATCGCGGATTTTGTGTCACTTGTCTTGCGGATGGCGCGGGGCCGGTCTGTTTGGCAAACCTTGGGGGAGGCCTAAGTTCAGCAGTGTAGACGTCTTTCGGCTGAAATGATGATGATGATGATGGATGACACTTTATGCAACAAAATGTATTAGTTTTTATCATCCCAACAAAAATATGCTGTAAAAAACATGCAAAGTCTCGATTGACATTATAACATTTATAAAAAGTAGTGAAATCTCATAAACAGCCAAGCCTAGGCATTGGAAGTAAAACAAAAAGAGTTTAGGTTTCAGTCCATCAATGATTCCATCACATGACGACATTTTTTATCAATGAAACTATAGTGACCCCTATTTTCTTTTCAGTACCTGGTCTAGTTTATAAGGGTACCTATTGATCGTTTTCTTTATATTGAGTCATAGATTAATACGTTGCGATTGTGAATAGCATATTCGACGGTACTCTGATTCAACCTCGTATATGAAATCTTACGAATTTGGAATAACAACTTTAAGCCTTGTGTCTAAAGTGGTTTTTCCAATTTAGTTAAATTTCATATACGAGGTTGAGTCAGAGTACCGTCGAATTATATTTAAATAGGTAGCATTGTGGTTTTAATAATCATGTTGACGTTGACCTCAAGCGAGCGTTTGTTCTGTCGTAGTTTCATCTGGACACTTGGCCCGGGGGAGATTTCTATATACGAGCCACATACATACCATAATCATGTCGCTCTAAAAGCACTAAAAGATAAAACTTATTTTATATTTACTACTACAATACCATCACAAGTTCTGTTGGGCTACGTGATATACCGTTATTATTTTGAGAGTGCTAAATTTATATCTTTTTTCTAATATTTAAGAGTTACACCTTGTAAAAATCGGTCAAGCCGTTTCGGAGGAGTTCGATAACAAACATCGTGAAACGAGATTTTTATATGTGTATTAGAAGATGATTGAATTAAATTTTGGAGTACATATGCAGTACTATATAGTTTTGTAAATAAATTAGGGTGGGTATCATTCTCTCTCGCTAAAATTTCAGTAGGTACTTACCGTTTTTCTTCGTTACTGAAAAGAGTTTTAATTTTTGCAAAATTCTTCGCTACATGCCTGTTTTCCATGGATAAAATCGCGCACAAGAGCTAGTGTTGCATATTGTAGATATATATGGCATATGACTCACCAACACCTTTGATGTAAGTAGATTTACTTGTCGTAGAATGCGTAAATATGTTCTCGCTGCGTCTTTACTCATATTTTATTGCGAGAACGATGAGATATGCTATCAATCAAAATCAATCACCAGTTGGAAGGAGGGCCACAAATAGAAGATCTTGTGAAGAAAATATCTAAGGAATAAAATGGTCGTGCATTTTCTGATTTAAATTATTACGTGATGCTTGATATTGTGGCGATGACAGGTAATTGGGCATTTAAAACGTACCTATCCCGTAGGGTAATAACCTAATAAGTTAATACCATCCGGAGAGAGATGTACTAATACTTAATCTCTTTACTTTACTATCTCCAGAAATAGCTTCATTGAAATTGTAAGTCGTATTTAGTTCTCCTCCCTCACAGATACCTATGTAAATATTATGTTGATATTGTTGTTTATTAATTTTCTGAACACATTTTGACTTGTCTATCTTTGTTAAATTTTCTTCTCTCACACTCCTTTCTGTCTATTATTGTATTTCTAAAGTGTTAGCTTCAATGAAGACTTTACCTTCTGTCATTTGGTAAGGGGTTTAATCAGTCGATACGGCGAAGCACATTCAATTTTAAGTTGCAAGGAGTTGAACGACGTATTTGAGTGCGACATTTTGTCATGGAACTTCAAAGAAAGACACCTATTTTCGGAGTGTTCTGACTGAAGCAATATTCCAACTATATTGCTTCCAGATCCTTTGTGAACTACCCCTAAGTAAAAAACAGAAGGCGCAGGGTGTTTCAAAAAGAGCTGTCCTGAATGCAGCTATGAAAATAGAGTGAAAAAACCATGTAATTTTATAAGATAGATTAGATAAGGTAGTGGTAGTGAGTGCCCTTATCTTGTGTTTTCATGTTCGCAAAACGGTCGGTATATCCCATTTACATTAATTCTCTGGTCCCGCAAATAGATGACATTAGTGTCTCTCATTTAATTTGGGTCAGGTTCGTGAAAAAATGTGTCTGGTTTTCCATCGGCGTATATTGCCTCCTTATATCATATAATTAAATACGTAGCTACGCGCAATATTGGGAGAATCTCTCTTATTATTTGAAGAACATAGACTTCTTAAAGTTTTTCCTGTAATTCATAGGTAAATTCTATTATAGAGGCATTTGTCCAGCAGTTGGCGCCTTTTTTGCTGATTATCATGACAATGATGATTAATTTCAATACAAAATTTCTAAAACTTTACTGGGCCTTGATTTAAATATTAGTATAAATAGGTATTTTTCGCACGTCCCTAAACTTGAATGTATATTTTTCGAATAAAGCTCATTCAACAAGCGAAAATCGTTGGCAAAATCGCTAGTTATTTTTTGGTTCACAACCCCATTTTAATAGCGTTCATTTTCAGTGTACTGGTGTTAATAAGATTCAATTAACAAAATCGTTCAATTTATTTGAGCTCATTAATTGTAACAATAGATTGATGTTGGTGCAATTATAATTTCTCGTTCATCGTAGGCACCAGCCACGTGCATCACAATGTTTCAGATAATTTAATTCCTGAAATAATTAAATGCGTTATATGTAAACAGTCGAGGTCATAAATGTCACAGCCATCGCGTTAAATACACGTATAGGCTGACCTTATTAGTAGAATAAAGGTGTTATATGTAGATATTTTTGAAGTCTTAGTAACATACATACGTATATATTTAGAGTAAACTACCCGTCAGTGCCCATGCACCAGTGATTGACCACTTTAAGAAAAACATTGTCAAGAGCTAACTTTACTGTCTACCATTTGCGTTTGATTAGCTACACAATTTGACTTTAAAGTAACCAAAGCACCATTTAGTGAATGCTTATCAAACGCAAATGATAGGCAGTTAGCATTTGACATTTTTTTCTCAAAGTGGTCAATCACTGGTGCATGGGAAATAACTGGGTAGTTTACCTTATATCATTACCTGTACGATAATTTTAGTTATCGTCCTCATGGGATGATGGGTCTTCTGCTACTCGCATCCATTGACTTCTCGCGATCTTTACCAAATCTTCCATCATCTTGCCGATATTTACCGATATTTTGTCCTCCGCTACGGGAGCATCCATAAATTACGTCACACACACATTTAGGGGTGGGCGATAAATAATTGCTATTTTCATAGTAGTAAGTGTAACAAGGGAAGCGGGAGAGTCTAGAAATGATCACAATCGCTGTGAAGTAATTTATGGACGGTCCTGCTCGGCCGGCACTTCAGAATCTTATGGCCCCAACAGGCAATCAGATCCAACAAACAGCATGTTGCCCGAGGCTACTGCCACATACGGAGTCTATTTGCTATAGGTAATATATATCCAACTATAAAAACAAAAATGTATGATTGTGTAGTGAGTACGTTTGCTTGGGTGAGTGTGTTTGTAACTCATTCACGCTAAAACAGTTAAGTACACGGATTTGGATAAAATTTGGTATGTAAAGAGCTGGGCATCTGAAATAACACATAGACTACATTTTAATCAAATATTCTTGGGGGTCCATGTAAAGTTCTAGAATCTTAACCGCTAAGTCTAGCGACATGAAATTTTACTCAAGTGTTCGTCATACAACGTAAATGACGACGATGATGTAAATTTTGGAATTCCTTTGGGAATTTAGTAAAATCCCGGGATTTCAAATCGACTGCCGGCTATAATGGTTTACGAGGGTGAAGACGCGGATAAAGCCTAGTTAGGTTCAATTAGGTTCCAAGTTTATCTAAGTCAAGTCTGTTTAATAATCGCCCCCGCGACGTAGCATTTTACCCGACGAGTTCAGGCAGTTGCAGCTCGCTGGGCCACTAGTGCCAGCGACAAGGTAACCGCGGTGACTAACGTCCCAGCCACGACGGTGTCACGTTGCATGCGATTTCCCTGTATATTGCACGGTCGAGGCACTCAATAGAACAAGCAATGAATTAGAAAATTGCCGATTGTTCGCAGTAAAGCTGCCTGACATTAGGCAATTAGTGACAATACTGGCCTAATGTGTTGAAGTTTGTCCACTTCCTCACTTTTGTGGCTAGGACATATCGTTCGAGCGCAGAGTTCAACAGTCGCGGATTCACGCATTTCTAAACCCAACACCACACGGACTAATTTGGAGTAAAAATCGGAAATAAATATCAAAATAAATAAATATCACACCAATTGACCTAGTCCCAAACTAAGCAAAGCTTGTACCGTCAAGGACTTTAATTCATGAGCCACCATGGAACCTTTTCTAAGGAAAAGACATTACGATTTTCCTTGTTAATTAATGCTATGTCACTATGACGTTTATTGTGAAATGGTTCTATGGTGGCTCATGAATTAATGTCCTTGACTGTACTATGGGTACTAGACAACGGATAAACTTACTTATATATAGATAAATACATACTTAAAATACATATTAAACATCCAAGACTCGAGCACAAACATTCGTATTTTTCACACAAATATCTGCCTCGACCGGGAATCGAACCCAGTACCTCAAGCTTCGTAGTCAGGTTCTTTAACAACTAGGCTTTCCGGTCGTCTTGCTAATTTGTCCAAAGCAACCAATGCGGATTTGCAATAGCTCCGACGGTATGTTTGATTGTTACAACTTACTAGCTACCAGTCATTGGTAGCATTAATAAACATTTGACAGAAAAAAATTGTTTTATTTTCCAAGATTAGATTGTTTTTCATAATTACCGTTTATGAAATATTTTATCAAATAGGCCTTTTATTTAGTTAAAACGTTTAAGATAAAGCTCTTTAAACTTTTTTTGACTAAGTTACATAATTTCCTGGAAACATCCACTTACTTTGGCATTTTCTAAAAAAAAGTTTTTTGAACTTGAGATCAGCGAGATATATTTTCAATTTAGTACCTGTATGTGAAATATCCCGCTAATATTCCTACTATAAATAATAAAAATACGTGCTTATTTACTTATCTATCGGGCAACAATTTTGTAGCCTCAACTGCCACTTCCTTTTTTAGAGCAAAATACTACTTAAGTAGTTCCTGCTACTTGATATACTTATTTCTAAGGCTATAAAGTAATAGAGATATTACCTTTACGTATACGTACGCCCACACGTTAACATTTCAATAGTATTACAATTAAAATGTGTAGCTTACTTAACTTACTAACCACTCAAACTTTTCTTTGCTTGCTTTTGATCAACAATACCAAAAATAACTAAGGATTTATAAAATGAATTTTAAAATTTAAATGCTGCCTGTTTGGATATGCCGCGTTATTGAGTTTTAATCTCAGTCTAATAATAACTATAACATCTGGTGAAAAGGTCACAAACCTCCAAAATACTTAGAACAATATTAGCGTTAACTGTCAGGAATAATGTAAAAAAGACATCACTTTAAGTGAGCTGTTGTTTATAAAAACGACTTTTAAACTCCTAATCTTTGGTATCATTGTTCAAAGATGCCCGCAAATTCCTCAGAAGTCTTAAAAAATATTTTTGTCAAATTGTAACAGGTCAGACCTTCAAGTACTACATAGTTCCATAACTTACTGCTCATTAACAATGCTAGAGCCTCGTTTCAATTCACGCCATTCTGTCCATTTGGCACCGTTTACAAGACCACATCCTACTAAATCATGTAAGCATTAATACTAAGCATGCATGTTCTTACATTAGTGTCAGTGGTCTGTTTTCATACAACATGTTGCCTTACGGGCATTATAGCGTATTAGCAGAAAGCATCCATTCGGTCCAAGATGATGCCCAACTCAACTAGGATGGCGAAGGTGATGAAAATTAGATACAGAACAGCTAGTACAGCCCCGACGCTCTTTCTAAGAGTAAACTTTCCTATGAACAAAACGATCCACAGGCAGGAGACAGCTACGAGGAGAGAGCCAATGACGAAGTCGATGCCGTTAGAGTTGATGTACACCACAGCTTCTTCGCCTTGAGCGAGTAGTGCCAGCGTTTTGATGAGCCAAGGCAATCCCAGGGCAAACAGGATCGCCAGCGAGTTCGCTCCCAAAGCATTTGAAACCCCAATACCGCCCTGACCTGAAACAAAAAACAAACCATTACCTACTTAAAACCGCTGGAAAGAAAAAATGTGTGCAATAAATGTTGATTAATTATGTTCCAGATATTAAATGTGAATTCGCTTGGCTGCAGAATTGTAAGTTTTTGGGTATGATAAAGGAATTAAAAATTATGCTATCCGATTATCCAAATTCGTTTTCGGTATACCTAAGTGCGATCAAAGTACAACCGAAATTTTATTACATGGTCTTAAAGTTAATCCTTTTTAAAAGATTATCACTGCAAGATTTGATTCGAAATTTTGACAACGTACATTTTAAAGATCGACCAGTATGGAAAGATTTGACAAACTCAACTAAAAAATCCTGAAAAAGGTTCTTGCCCAATCATCTATTGAAGTATACCGGATTAATTTTAAGACTCGGTGTATATTTTTATAGTTATAACTGTAGAAAACTTAATTAAACCGATATGGCACTAGCTATAAATAAACAGTTTGTATTCAATTCAATTCAATAGGTAATAATTTTATTTCAAATTAGATATTGTGATTCATTGTGTCAGTTACATAAGTCCCATGTTCATTATAAGTCATCAATTGTTTTGCTTATGTTAGTACTTACACATAAAGAAAACATGAAAATTTAAAATAGTGTTTTATGCAACGTTGTATAAGCGAGGTCTTAAAAGGCGAGTGACGTGAGTTGCGATATGAACAAAGTGAATATCGCAATGAAAGACGGCACTAGCCCTTTTTAGACCAAATCATACATCGTTGCATACAATATTTTATACTTCATCCATGTTTTCTTTATCCCTCTAAGTATTCCTTTTCGTGGATTTTTCCTCGCACACCGCATAGCTACCTTGCACGACTCTGGTGGAAAAGCACCCTACCTCGCAAGCTACACATAAAAAGGTCGCGATATTTAGTTTTTTTTCAATGACCATGGATTTCGTCACTGGAAATCAAATCTGAGCACATTTATTTCTTTGACCATAATGTAAGAATCACTGTTTAAAACTAACAATTAACAACAATTTTTAATGAGACAGGACTTACATAGATGAATTCCCAATCGATAAGTAACTATGAAGTAGATAAAAATATTACTTACAATAGGACCAATAAATAAAAAAAACAAATGATAATTATGATGATTTTATCAAATCATTAAAGTCGATAACGACTTAATACGCGATCACGATTTAATTCGCTGAGCATTACGGATATCCTTATATAACTAATCGTTAATCAAATAGTACGCTTCAAGTCAGTATTAATAGATTTTCGTATGACTACATGTTTGGCTATTTATCTAAACAATGCGTAAAATTACCCCACGTCATAGTAAGGATACGTACACAATATATATTTTTTTTATCTCACGTCTCATTTATGTTTTTATAAGCCAATTCTGAGAGGAGGCCTGTGCCCTGTAGTGGCACGTATATGTATAGGCTGGGATGATGATGATGACGGAACTTATAATTGTATGGTCTACCTACCTAATTTTTGTGCAGATTAATTTGTCCGAGTCAACAAACCGAAGATTTATTTAAAAGGGCCGAAACTTGGCCAGGCATCCCACGCGCCAATGTAGACTTGACTAAAAAAAATTGACTATAGACCCTTAACTTTTGCGAGAGATGCGAAAAAAATTGTGTATGACCCTTAAAGCCTTGCATTTTTGTGAATTACACACAACGCCCCACAAGCCGTATATCGCTACACTATTTGTGTGCACTCGCACAAAGCAATTTAGGTACCTCTTGCGCTACTCATTTGGCGCTCTTTTCCCTGCCTCTCTTTTTGTTACTTGTCTCTTGCGGTGCTACTAGTATAATTTACGAGTTGTATCTAGTATAAAGCATGATACTAACCTTTTCTAGACATGATAAATATTGAACAAGCTTCAGGCAAGCAGCCACCAAACGCCAAAAACGTCATGCCCATAACCGAATCGGGAATGAAGAACGTATGACCTGAAATATATCAAGGGTTATAGTAACAGACGCAACATCGTTAACTATTAAAGTTTATGTGACTAGATGTCATCTTTCTATTAATTGGAACTGAGACAGCAAGAATTTCAATGTGAACTTCACAAGTCCATAGGATAAAGGACTAATTAGGCTGAATAAATGTATTTTCAATTATGTAGACGTTAATTTTAAACCACGTATAAAATTAAACCAGTGATTCGAATATAATTCCAACTTCGTCCGCCAATTTTTACACGCTTTATATTAGCTTCACCTGTATGTTTGTTTGTTTGTTTGTATGTATGTATGTATATGTATGTGTATGTATGTTTGTAACCGACTTCTTAGGGCGCGATTTTGACCCACTTCCCGGTTTCTGATTGGGCTGAAAATTTTCCACGTATGTGTAAATTGGATGACAATGCAATATTATGGTAACATGGAGCTGATCTGATGATGGAGCTGGATGGTGGCCATAGGAAGTCTGTAATAAAACGACACAACCCCGTCGAGTTTGGGCTCTTTTGATTCGTCTTGTCGAGTACTTTGATCCCAGATGGTAACTAGGGTCTGATGATGGAGCTGGAAGATGGCCAAAGGCACTCTACAATAAAACGAAACAACCCCATCGAGTTTGGGCTCGTTTGATTCGTTTTGACGAGTACTTTGGTCCTAGATGGTAACAAGGGTCTGATGATGGAGCTGGAAGGGGGGTAGGTGGCGGGGTGGGGGGGGAATGGGTGGGGGTAAGGGGGTCGGGGGTTTAGAGGGTTGGGGGTAAGGGTGTGGCGGTTGGGGTTAGGGGGTGGGGGGGGGTTTGGGGGAAATAGGGTGGGGGTGTTGGGGGGTTCGGGGTTAGGGATTTTGGGGGTTGTGGGAAATGAGGAGGGGGTAAGAGGCCTAGATGGTAACAAGGGTTTGATGATGGAGCTGGAAAGGGGGGTAGGTGGAGGGGTGGGGGGGGGGAATGGGAGGGGAAGGGGGTTTAGGGGGTTGGGGTTAAGGGTGTGGGCTGTTGGGGGGGTTCGGGGGTTAGGGAGGTTGGGGGGTTGTGGGAAATGGGGAGATGGTAAGGGGGTTAGGGGTTGGGGTTTTAGGGGGTTGGGGTTGGGGGGTAAGGGGGGTTGGGGTTAGGGGTTTGGGGGAAGTTTGAGGAAATGGGGTGGGGGTCCGGGGTTAGTGGGGTTGGGTTTAGGTGGTTGGGGGTTTGGAAAATGAGGAGGGGGGTAAGGGGGGTTTAGGGGGTTGGGGTAAGGTTGTGGGGGTTGGGGTTAGGTGTTTGGGGGGGGGTTGGGGAAATAGGTTGGGGGATGTTGGGGGGTTGGGTTTAGGGGGTTGGGGGGTTGGGGGTTTGTAGGTGAGGGGGTAAAGAAAGACGTTTACATTTAGTAGTGTAGAGCAGTGCGCGCGCACCAAAGACCAAGTATAAGATAGACTGATTCTATTTAAGACGAGCAAAAAACCGTTATGTGTCTCTTTTTAGCACATGAAAACTACTTAGCTTCGCTTTGTATGGAGAGAATGTATGGGATGTTACAAATTCGATATTTTCACACTGTTAATCCCATTTTATTTTTTTGGAAAAATATATGTTAAACATTATTAAATTTTACATGAAATATGTAAATTTGGTAACTGTCGCTATCTCGCAAGTTTTTTTTTTCTTTAAACTTTCAACTCAAATATTAACTATTTTTTCAAAAGATAAATCAATCATATTTTTTTCAAAAAGCAACCTTGATTATATCTACAATATATCCAAATTACAAATAAATCGGGTTAGTAGGTAGTTTGGCTAAAAAAAAATAAAAATGTTTTTTCTTTTTATGCATTTTTTTAAGCCAGAAGCATTTGAAGCTTAATTTTTGGTGAAAGCACTACATATATGAAGGCTAATAATCTGGTAAACGGAAAATCATTTTTTCGCTAAGGGCAGTTTACTATGATTACCCGGCTACACCCATTAAAAATCCTTGATTTTCGCTACAAAATTTTCGCTGGAATTTAATTTCGGACTGGCCATAGAACGAATTTCAGCGGACGTTTTCTATACAACTCTTCTCGTATTTCTTTAATACGATTTTTTATCATTTGTGAATGAAATTTGCAAGCGCTCGGTTCCATAAAATCACCCCCTTGTTTACGTATAGAATTTCAAAGGTCCATACCAAGTCAGAGCTGAGCTGAGGCGTAAGTATTTAATGAACACTACTGTTTCTATGACAAATAATTATTTGAACTACAAAGGAAGAAACTTTAATCGATGAGCCACTTGCCACTGTTCGTATTTTAGCCGTGTAATGCAAATCGGGTTTAACCGCTCATATTCCTAAATCCTGATTTACAATACACGGCTAAAATACGAAATGTAAAAGTATAAATAAAAGTATAAAGTCCGTGGCTATACTTTGGCTCTGTCATCATGCAGCCCATTTGACGTTTCACTGTAAAAGCGTTAATTTATTGAAAACACAGCGAAAATTGGCAATCAACATCAAAGCAAAGGTCAAAAAATGTCGGAAATTTCAAATCACTTTGAAAGGAGCAGGAGATTCTTAAAAATTAACTAGGTAAGTCTTTTTTATACTCTTGTTTTATTTATAAACCTCTTCAATCTCCGTGTTTTGGCTTTTATCGGATTTTCACATCTTGATCCCAAATAAAGCAATAACTTTAATTAAAAGTAGTTTCACGTAGACAATGGAGTTTAGTCTGCATCAAATGCATGCAACACGATAGCAGCCAGAATACAGGGATTGTGAAGGTTATTGATGAAATTTAAGTACTGTACTGAAGTGTGATAATTAACAAAAAATGTTAATTAATCTAGGATTAGCAAATAGATTGTAATCAAATCAGATAACATACCTATAACAGTCATGCTCCACGTGACGCAGTAAGACGTAGTTCCAATCCAAACTATGCACATGAAAAAGGCAAATGGGTAGAACTTGCGATACGTCACGGGCGAAGGCACGGTGAACCTTAGCACTAGCTTGATGGGCCAAGTGTACATCCACCAAATTATATACAAAAACGACTTGTCCTTTGGAAATCTGAAGATGTTTTTCTTTGGTTTAACAACATCGTCCTCTGAAATTTAAAAGGAAAATGAATTTAGCTTTGTGCTAAATCAGCGCAGTGCCCCGTCCTTATTCATTCCAAGGAATCTTTATCCAAAACGACGTCAACGACATTGGAGCTTTATGTATGAAACGGATGTTAGGGTGAACTTCCATTGAGGCGGAGCGAAGCGGAGATATGCGGATTTGAACAATAAAACAAGCAAGGAGAGCTGAGCCAAATATGATTTCAACTAAATGTAATTGGTCGATTTTTCGCGTCCCTGCTCTGCTTTTCATCAATGGAAGGACGACTTTACGTGACTTAAGCATAACCACGACTTCATTTAAAGCCTGAAACTAATTAAATTAAAATCCAAAAATGTTTTATATCCAAGTAATTAAGTAGTGGTAAGTAGAGCACAAAAATAACCTAAATATCTATCAAAAAAAAAGTGTAAATTCTTTATTCAATTTAGCCATCAATTGATGCTCCTATGAAAGTCGAAAATCTACCACCGGTTCGGAAAAAACCCTGTTGAGAAGAAACCGGCAAGAAACTCAACAAGGTATCTTTTTTTCAATCAAATCTACATTGTTATTAAATGACATACATCTAAAGTATTTAATACAATTAAATCGAACTACAATATAAGTATTGTTGTAAAATCGTGCGGCATAATCTCATGATTATTATAGGTATCAACCGGGACTTTATCTACTCGTAACCACGGCAGCTGCAATTTGGTCGAAACGTCGAAGTAATTACAGCAATAAATTCACGCGATAAGTCCTCGGTGTAATAATAATTATTTATCCAGCACCCAATTTTATATTTTGTGTGAGTAATTAAATGAATGCTGGTGAATGCTGGTAGTCGATTTAAAGAAATTGTAATTGAATTAAAAAGTCAGGCTATGAGATATTACAATATTAAATGCACTAAAGGACTATAAATCAGACTCATATTGTCGCGATAAATAGTAGATTGTACATCAAGAGCATTAAACGAGCCATTTTACCCGAGACGTTCATATAGCCACCTGAGCTGGTACGGCGAGGGTAAATAGACACGTCGAGGGGAAATTGTGCGCAAGTTTTACACTCTGCTTATCACTTCCATTGCAAGGATACAGCAACATTGGAAATAAATGTTAATTTACCTACAAGATTTTACTTTTCATGCATTACAATTTTTATAATATCGTACTAGATTTACTTAGTTTTATTAATTTCGTAATTATAAAACACAACAAAACAACAAAATTTCATTTTATAAGTTTTCATTGTTTGTGGCTGTTTGCGCCGTGACTTTATGCACTAGAACATAAAAAAATAATTTTATGCAACTCACATCCAGCATAAATACGAACTTGACGAGCATGAGAAGTGAAAATAATATTCAGTAAATTACCGTCATCTAAAGTTTTCCCGGTAGACCCATTGGTTTCACTGCTGTCGAAGGCCTTGTTATCGATACCCTCTTCCACGGGTTTATCGGATTCTGCGTTTTGAATACTTGTCCGTTCGTTAGCTAAAAGATAGAAATATTTATTTGAGATATTCTTTAAAGCACTGCTCTATTCTTTGAATTAATACTACCGCGAGACACAGACATAATTATTAAAATAAGACACACGAGTCACTCAACTGTCGTTTTTATTCACGGTAGTCTTCCTTTACGAACCACCTTTAGAAAGAACCACAGATTGGTTCGAAACATGTTGGGCATACCTTGGATTTTAATAAGTACATAGGTACTGAGTCACCCGTGTATCTTATTTTAATAACTGTTCTATAACAAAATCAGATTCACGATCGTTGGTTCGAAATTCGACACAATAATAGTACTTTACAAATAATCTTACTAATGTTAAAAACGCAAAATTTTTATGGATATCCATCCATATGGATGTTTGTTACTCTTTCACATTGAAACGTGTTTCTTGGACCCGAAGGAAGATCAGCGCCGTTCGCAAGATCGGGACTTTGCTAATTTGGGAACATTTCATGATATGCGCTTTTTTTATTTTTATTCCTGTCTTATTTTTGAAATGGTCTGATATCACGAATAAATGTTTTCTTTCTTTCTTTACCTGGCGTATAATGAAATGAAATTATTTATTCACAATGAATATAAGGTTATAAGGACTTAAATTGTTTAATATTGCTTCCCATGCCATGTACAGCCAAGTTAGGCATGTGAAAATTTGAGCTGAGTGATTAATCACTCGGTCAATAAAAATTCAAAACAGTTTGACGGTTTCTGATGAAATTTGCCACATATATTGTTTAGAACGTGAATTAACATATAGAATAATTTATACCCGCAACATTGCGTTCCCGCGGAATAGCGATAGACGATTTCTTCGCAGACAGAATCGCAGGCAACAGCTAGTGTTCTACATTCTCAAACCCCGATAACGATTAACGATACGTATACAATTTCGCGCTTGGCAGAGTTCTAATTTACTGATTTGTATCATCAAGGGGTAAAAATACAGACGCTGAAGTCTAAAAAAATTAGTAACCAGTGACCTAGCAAATGAATCGTGTCTGTGTTTTGCTAAAATATAAAAATATTAGCTGATGCCCGCGGCTTTGCGCCCGTTGTATTTTTTCAAAAATTTCTTTCAGAAGAACCTTCTCCTGACAATAACAAACGCAACAAAAAAGAATTATCCAATCTGGTGCAGTCGATCGGAAGTTAAGCGCGTACATACATTTCGGCGATTCATTTTTATTTAAGGTAAACGTACCAATGCTCGACGCCTCAACGCCCAGTAGATGACACCCATCTGTCCCCTCTCTTACTATGACATAAGATTGAAGGTGCCATGTATTGGGTCAGTGTCGAGCACAGGGATGTTCACCTTATATAAGAAGATTTGTCTCTGACTACTTACACTCCCCTTTGCTTTTACAGCAGCTTACAAGCTGCCTTTCTATGAACCCGAACAGTCGTATGCTGTTAAACATGAGGATGAAGTAAAGGATGTACAGGATCGCAAGGACCAATGCCTCGTACCAGTCAACCTGGCCGTCCCAAACTACTGCCACCAACACACTAGCGTTAATCATATAAATCAACACATCCCTCGTGACAGGCGACATCTCAATTTTAATCGGCTGAAAGAAAAAAACACGATTTTAGTCGCTAATATCGCGAACGAATATCTTATCAGTAATTAAGCCTTTTTAACACTTAATTATCATAAATAATTTGATACTAATCAGTTCTTGAAATGTTTATGTAAGTAGTTCAATGATAAAAAGAATTATTTGAAAATTTATTCTCGCAAAATTATACGTATAATATAATGCGAAATTTCATGATATGAAAAAACAACACACACACACAGTACATTGGCTGTAAAAACTTAATTGCACTATCAGCCGAAAGACGTCCACTGCCGAACATAGGCCTCCCCCAAGGCTCGCCAAACAGATCGGCCCTGTGCCATCCGCATCCAACACGTTCCCGCAACCTTAACCATGTCGTCGCTCCATCTTGTTGGAGGCCTACCTACACTGCGTCTTGCGGTCCATGGACGCCACTCGATAACCTTTCGACCCCATCATCCGTCAATTCTACGAGCGATGTGCCCTGCCCACTGCCACTTGTGTCTGGGTATTCTTCGAGCTATGCCCGTGACTTTAGTTCTTGCGCGGATTTCATCATTTCTAATGCGATCCCGCAGAGAAACTCCGAGCATAGTCCTCATTGAGATTCATTTATTATTAAATGTCAAACTTAGTTTAACATAGTGTATCTTACCCTAATGGCAGCAAGACTGCCAATCGCACCGACTCCCAGAGCGTTGAAGATGGCCGACCCGACTATAGTCCCAATTCCCATGTCGGACTCCGTAACGAAAGTAGAGATCACATTCACGAAGAACTCAGGGAAAGAAGTGGCCACCGCCATGAACGTCGCTGCCGCCACATTCTGTCACACAGCGAATACACTATTCAAGATTTTTTTGTTTTATACAATGTGTCTCTACCCTCTGGACATAGACGAATAGGCTATGTACAAAGCCATAATTTTTATTTATGTACAAAGCCTCGCACCAAGCGCCTCCGTATTAACGGAGAAATGACTGATTTACGGTTTAATACTTTGGAACAACCTTTATGTAGATACAAGGTAATTAAAGAGTATTTCATCTTGATCAACCTCTGCGAACAACTGATACAGTATGTTCCTACTTATTGTTGATTTGTTTGTGGGTATTAATTGTTTTTTTTTATCTAATCTAATAATTTTGCAAAAGTAGAACATTCCTGAGAAGGAACTCTACTCAGGATTTCGGTCTGTGTCCAGAGAGTAGAGACACGTTGTACAGAGGCGCGATCATGTTATACAAAATGTTCTACAGGTCAAAATGACGAAATCTTTCTTACATGTATTGTTGTTGGGGAATTTACCCAATATTTTTCATGATTAATTAATTATCCACTATCCAGAGATCCGACTATCTGCACTAAATTTTTTTCATTCAAATCTGTCCAGCCGTTTTGGCGTTAAAGAGTAACAAACACACACACATACTCTCAATTGTTCACATTTATAATATTAGTATATTAGTACTAGTTTACACAAACACATTGGCGCTGAGTTGGTACATTATGCGTAGGTAGCTACAAAAATAAATGGTGTTTTCCTAAACGAGATTACTTCTTGCGTGGGGTAAATTGCCCCTATTTTATTTCGTCTAGCAATATTTTCAGAACTTACTAGCTAGGTTAACTTTTATTTAAAGACTAAGAAGAAATTAAAGTTGAAAATGTTATTACTCAAATTGGATTATAAACATACCCCGGGACTTTCGGGGCACGAACGATTTGCTAAAGAGTAGACATTAATAGATAGGTTATTCTGACAAAACATCATATTAAGCCTAATGAATAATTCATCATATTATACCTCACTGCGAATTGTAAACTATACTAGTACTTTAGGTTAAGTACCAAGGCTTGTTATGAGATAATAATAAAAAAACATTAATTAATTACCTGCAGTAAATTTAGTAGTTCATTTTCGAAATAAATTATTAATATATTTTCTAAATTTGGAATAGTTAAGCAGCGGCGTCTTGCTGTAAATATCCATTTTAAACCACTGAATGATCTTTCTACGTCGGCAGTTGTAATAGGTGCATATTTAAATTTCTTGAAGAAATCAATTGTTGCACGATGTGTTTACGATCGCAGTTCTACTTCATTGCCTTGTAACAATTCGTTCATGATGTTTAGTGTGCTATAGCCTAAATTCTTATTTAAAACCCACTTATTATTAAAATACGTATTTAATCACAGAAATTAATCATGATCAAATTACTCGATTGGCGATTAAGTTGTAGTGAGTGGCAATTTAATCTTGAAGGATTTAATCTTTTCAAACTTAATTTGATTAAGATTGAAACAATTTCATCTTACGAAAATTTAATATTTTTGGTGTTTTAAATATCATGTATTTTTGTTCTAATTGATTAATCATTCATTAGGTAGAAACCAGCTTTAACTCGATACTTACTCTTTGGCTAATGCCAATCATCCGTGCCCCGAAAGTCCCGGGGTATGATTATAAATAACCACGTTCATAGAATTAGCGTACAACCAATTGTTAAAAAATATCATTTTGTAGATAGACCATTGTAGATGTGTATCTATCTAATACTAAAGAACACAACACGTGCTTTATTATTAGCATTTATTATTATGCATGTAGCCGATTTCTCTGTCGTAACTCACAATGCATCCAACCGCTTAGAAATATCTATAATAAACAAGATCTTAATGTAGCTAGCCAAAATATAGAATATATACACTAAGTATAGATTTTACAAAAACCGGCCAAGAGCGTGTCGGACACGCCCAAGATAGGGTTCCGTAGCCATTGCGAAAAAATCAAGTAATATTTTTCTAAGTATTTCGTATGTGTACGGAATCTTCCAAGTTTAGGTATCGTGAATACTTTGAAAAAAGCTCGTATTTCACAATCGATAATCTGGCTAAGTGAACTTTATTACGCGCGTATCAAGGTTCAGTTTTGTTTACATGCTGATTTGAGATACGAGCTTTTTCAAAGTAGTGACGGTATGTTTTATACCTTAGGCTATTATTTACTCTTAAACTACAAATAATTCCCAAGCAATCTTAGCCGCTATAATTTTTCTTGTAAATTTAATATATTTACTACCATTCTGATTTTATTCAAATTTTTCCTCCCAACCAACAGTTTAGATTTTAGAGGGGGGGGGGGACCGTCGATTTTAATGAAAATTTTCACTTTAAAGTTGAATTTCGCAAACAGAATACAAAAATCATGTTAGCAACCCCCCAATGGTTTTAGAAGACCTATCCAACGATATCCCACACTATAAGGTTAGTAGAAAAAAAAAACACCTCCACTTTACGTCTATGGGAGGTACCCTAAAAAAAAATATTTTTTTATTTTTTATTTTACCACATCGTTGGCATGACTGATATTTTACATTCATGCCATGCCAAATTACAGCTTTTTAGTACTAACAGTCTCTGAGCTTAGCCGCGGACGGACAGACAGACAGACAGACAGACATGGCGAAACTATAAGGGTTCCCTAGTTGACTACGGAACCCTAAAAAAGATTGGCTGTGCGCTATTTGAGTGTTCCGAATCACTTTTTGGACTTCTGATTTTCGTAGAAAAGTCAGAAATTCTGATACAGTTTCCAGTTCCCTGGTAGAAGTGCAAGGCTTCTGAAAAATAACCGAAAATTCAATCAAAATTTACAGCCAATTCGTAGAAAATTTGACCACGAAAGTGAGGCGGTTGAAATGCTCGAATTATGACTCTTCTACGAACCTGATTGTATTAATCATGTAAATTGATCATTATAAGTTTTTCGACGTTTAACCTTTTCGGCGCCAACGATACATATTATATCAGCACTGCAGGTTCTACGTCAACGACCGATATATCAGTCACGGCGTGCAGAGCGATATCTACCTACATGCATGGGTTCAACCAAGGTTCAACTTTGCGTTTGACATTTCGATGTGTCATAGCGTATGAGTGAGAGCTGTTGTATTGACAGAGCGTTGAAAAGGTTAATGAAAGTTGGCCTAGCTACACTAAATGCTACACTAAATTCGGCATTTATCCTACGCAACAAGTAATTTTGCCATGGGAAGCACGTTTTATTCTTGTAGCTTCTTACGTCCATAAAATACTTAACGTCAATTTAAAGCAAAAAAAATGGGTAATATATTATGAAAAATATCAGTATATAAATTAACAAATTTCTGAAGAACAGTATTATTATGCATATAAGGTAGACTCCGTCGTCTATATCGAGGTACATTCTCAAACTGCAGTGGCGAAGGATACTAACAACCCGATTCTCCCCGGGTTGACTAAACTTTCGAAGTTACCAAAAGCTTCTATTTCATTACTATACTATCAAGAAGAGGATAAATGGGATTTTTAGGTTTTTGCTCCGGCTTTACTTGCAAAAATTTTCACGTTCCGCCACTGTCAAACTGTCACGTAAATAACATAGATGTCTAGCGGAAATATCCACTCATGCATGAGAATACACTCAAATTTCTAAAGAGTCCAAATCAAAACCTACAGAAGACATACTGCCGTGAATGATGTCCAATTGGCTGATTTCCTTCGTAGTCGAAATTTTTTTCCGCGAAACGAATTTGGATTTCTTAAGAAAATGTTTTGATCACGGCTTGTTTCACCTTAAACGGTAGTTGATGATTTAAATCAGCATCAAGCCTATATATATATATATATATATAGTATAGGCCCTAGTACCTGGGCAACCGAGCTCCGCTCGGGCTGAAGCTCGGTACCAAGCGTTTTTCCAGAGATAAGACCAAGCTAGATCAATTTTTCATCCCCGAAAACCCCCACATACCAAATTTCATCGAAATCGTTGGAGCCGTTTCTGAGATTCTGATTATATAGAGGTATATACAAGAATTGCTCGTTTAAAGGTATTAGATTAGATTAGATTAGATTGGCACTGCTAGTATACTAATAGGTACCAGTAGCTGAATCTAAAGGTGCAGAATCGATCTTGCTTGATTGGGAGTAAGGCGAGATGTAGATTTCAACTAACTAATGCGATCTTTTTTGCACTTCTCCGCGGCGCTCAATGAAACCTTTCTGCGTCAATTTATGTATGCTTTAATTTCTCCTTTTAATATGGGAATGGTAGCAAGTTATTACGTAACCTAACCTAACCCAACCATCTTCAATTTGTAAGAAAGCCGTGATAGTCCAGTAGTTTGACATATGCCCTCTCAAGCAGAGGGTCTCATGGGCTCGAACCCAAACTTGCAATTCTTAGTTTTTCGGAATATATTTGCGAAATCACACTTGGAATTTACCATAAGCTTTTCCCTGAAGGAAACCTACATACACTTGCGAAGTGATTCGCAATCCACTCTTGAGCCCCACGGGATCTTCAGCCCAATGTATATCTTGTTGTTAAATATTATGAGTTAAAACTCACCTGAGGTATTTTCAAATCTTCACATATCAGCTCCACGCAAGGAATGAAGAAGTCATTGCACACCACTGCCAACAGCGTAAATGCGTATATGCCAAACAGTGCGTACAAGAGGAAGGCGCCTCGCAGCAACTGGTCATCTAAAATATACAAGTAGCTTTATGGTCATGGTCGTGGTGATTATTATGGTGCTATTATAATTCTACCCTTTACCGACTTCTTCGCTCGCGTAGTCTTCAGAGTCTAGCAGTCGAATTGAAATTCCAGAATCTGATTTGAATTTATGAAAATCCCGAAAATTACGTCCTCGCCTTCATTCACGTTATATAACGAACACCCGTGCAGGATTTCATATCTCTAGACTTATCGGTTCAGAACATGGATTCCGTGAGAACATCGAGATCAAAAGCACCTACCTTTAACCCTTTCAACGCCGCGCCTCGACAAAACGTAAACCTGTTTTGAATCTTATGTCATTGTGTCAAGATCACTTTGACACTGTATTTTGTGACACCTATATGTGTCGTTGGCGTTGAAAAGGTTAAAGACAAAGTAAAAAATATCTTTATTCAATTTAGGTTCCTCAATTCAGAATCTAGGATCCACATATTATCAGCCTCATGTCACCCCCCGTGACCCGACCGAAGCTGAGTGGTATTCGTTTTTCAAAAAATTGTTGTATTTATAAATTTTTAAACTTTCGTGATTTTCACTCATAACTATGATGATGGGGTGTCGATAAAAAATAAACGGTCAAGTGCCGGTAGTTCGAGATACGGGTGCTGATTCTAATTGGAATCAAGTGCGGGTAGTTCGAAAGACTCGCGCGGCTGAACGAACTCGTGACCACGGCCACTACAATGTGGCTGAAATGTCGAGGTAAATATTGTTTGCGTCAAAGTCCCGTTTTTAGTAATGTTTGTATTTATTACCTCCTTACTTGTAATTGTCTGTAAATGTGATGCCCTAGCCAGATCAAGAATGACACTTTTTGGCGACGGATAACCCGCACCAGGAGACTTCAAGGCAGTACCGCTTCATCAAATCATCCAATTTTTGGACGAGGTGGCAAAAGTAAAGGACTAAGTGCGAAGAAGAGGTAAATACAAAAAAGATCCCTGCGGGTCGAAGTGTATCCGATAATACCCCTAATACCAAGCAAGATAATACTTACTTAACTCATCCTGTTATTCGTAAAATATTAAATAATTACTATTTGTTATTCTTAATATTAATTTTTCTTTCTATTTACGTTTGTTAAGCAGAGATTTAATGAGCGTCTTTTCAGTAATAAGGGAGAATATAGCCTATTGTTTTTTTACACGTGTTCTGTTCTTGTAACGAACGAGAACGTAACTATCACATTGTGCTGTAATCAGAGACGAGACGACGAATTTATTATAAATACCTACCTACACTACAACAATTTTTTGAAAAAGGAACACCACTCAGCATTCGTCGGGTCACGGATGGTGACTTGAGGCTGATAATAATGTGGATCCTAGATTCTGAATTGAGGAACCTAAATTGAAAAAAGATATTTTTGACTTTGTCTTTAAGGGTACTTAATGGTACGAAATAACTATGATGTACACTTAATTAGTTCCCATTTTAGATCGTTGCTAATGAGCTTTATAAAAACTAACGAACTGTGTGATCACGTAAACAAATCTTATCCAATTGAGTTGTTTGATACATGTCTAGTTTTTTTTATATTTCATTATAGTACTAAAGTAAATGTAATAAAATAATTGGGAAGTTCTGTAATTCTTTTCTAACATTAATAATATGAAAGTTTGTGAGTGCCTGTGTATGTTTGTGTGCGTGGGTATGTAAGTTTCTTACTCTTTAACGCGAAAACGGCTGAACGGATTAGGATGAAACTTCATATGCAAATAGCTGGATCTCTGGAATAACACATAGGCTATTTCTTATCCCGATATTCCCACGGGATCAGGATCTACACTAGTGTAATCCCATTATGTAGTTTGTTCCCACAAACTCCCGTTCCCGTGAGAAATTACTAACATCCCTAAATTTTAATTCGACAATCGTGCCGAATTCAAAAGGTTCGGTGATGCTGCACGTATGCTATTCAGGATCATCTATCACATCCCACTGATGGGAGCAGGCCTTTTCTTTAATTGAGAAGGATAGGGTTGTAATTCCCACGGGATCCCAATGCAGATTGGTAAACTAGTAAAGTATAATTTAACCCTGAAGTTAATGAAAGTTTACAGACCAGTGAACGGGCCTTCAGGGAAGCTCTCGATGGAGTTGGCTTCGACGCACGTTTCGCGTAGCACGTTGTCGGTGATATCGGTGCGTGTGCGCATCCACGGCGTCCAGTGCCACGTCTCCCGCTCTTCCTCCAGCTTACGAGCCAGCTCCTCCCTCATATAAACTATTTCGCCATGCCGGTTCACCACGGCTAAGAACACCGGCTCATTAGTAACATCTGAAACGATTTAAAGGTTTATAGGTTATTTTTGAATGGTCTGTTGTTGAATTGCTTGCAGCCTCTAGTGCGTTTATGGTGTTACCGTAAGTAGTATTTTAAGCCAACGAAAGGTAACATTGGCGCATGTACATATGGCGCATATGGCGTAGATATAAAATGGTGTAGTAAAAATCATAAAAATGTGGGCGATCAGCTAAAACCAACCATATGGCCAGGGCCGGATTCGAGGTCTGGACGCCTCGGGGCATAAAAGGAGTGGAGGCCCCTTGGGCACTATTTATTTTCAAATTCATTTCCGTCGGAATCTGAAAGTTATTTTCGATATCTCTATTGTGGGGGTCCATTATTGTGGAGGCCCGGGGCTGTGGCCCCGGATGCCCTCCCCTAAATCCGGACCTGCATAATGGCAATGTGCCACAATTTCAATACAATAATAAAACGCTTAATAAAATGATCTAACGCGCGGGTGCTTACTATAGCTTTTACTAACTACTATATTTACGCTTCTGTCAAACGATATAAGATGACGACAGAAAAAGCGCCCACACGTTTAGACATTGTGGCCAAATTTTACCTTGAGGGTCAAAGTAACGTGACCTTACGATGCCACAAAAACTTAATAAACCGTTGAGTATGTTTTTAACACGGGTGAACTAAGTATCAGAGAAAACCGTAATTTCAGGCAATTCTAAGGGGTGTTTAAGTGACTTGTAGTAAAGCCTTTAATATTTTTTGATAAATTGTCAGTAAATAAAACAGTGCTAGTTTCGATAGAGTAAAATACTTAATTAATTAGTTAGTAGGTACCTATTTAAAACAGATTATACATTTTTGTAGTTTCATCTAGATACAATCATTTTCTTTTGTTGTTTAATTGTACCTAAGTGTTTTTTTCCTGGTGACAAATAAAAAATCTTCACTTTAACGACAGTAATAAAGTTACGAGATATCGTTAAAAAATCAAGGGCGGCCACAGTTTGAATCATGTCACAGTCACAGTATTATTTTTATTAATTAAACTGGTTTCAGCAACCGACATGAGTCTTACGTATCGTTGAAGTGGACTATAGTCCTCACCAATCGATTTCTGAATTTCAACACTCTGTATTTTCCACTCTAGATAACGGTAAAGGTCGGTTTACATTGTCAGGACGAAATTTAGTCTTGAGCCTATAGTTTTTACTTAGGCTTTCGCCAGGTGCGGTCATTATGTAGCTTAAGATTTAGGGAGAGAGGGGGGGGGGGTCAGAGGGGTATTAGGAGACTTGTTTTATAACGTCGTGTCTCCAGTGAATCTCCCCACTCGCAGCTCTTTAGATTTTTACCAAGAGCTAGTTATCAGCATTTTTTTTTATTCTAGCTACCATTGCTTGTAAGTAGCTGACGTTTTTGTATTTTTGAAGTCCACACTTATATCCTATGGTCCATACATCGATGTACTAGGTAGGCATAGTGCAGATAACATGAACTGGAAATACGATAGAGCCAAAATACGAAGTTACCGATTTTTAAATACTGAAACAAAATTACGCATAGGTAACACTGCTAGGTTTTATTGTTATTTCAATCCATAGGCAAACTGTTATGTATGCAAAGGGCTGCTTTCATGACTTACCGCAGCGACCGAATACGTTACTAATGTTATTTGACCACAAATCCCCAATTTAGCTCACAGACTCAATGGTTCACTAATGAAACGATAGTTTTAATTGTTTTTGTTTTAATTAATTGTACGTGTTTATATCCCAAGTAGGTATTATTCAAACTTTTGTGATAAAATTACAAAAAAATAGAAGAACTCTCCTCTAAGCATAGTAGCCTCGCCTTTCAGTTCAGTGTTAACACTACAAAGGTTGAAAAAGTAATTTATTCATTAATTTATCAATCAATAATACTTTGTACTCAATCACACCGCTACACTGAAAAAGTAACAACTGAATTATTTGAAACCTTTGTTTTAAAAAACTAGGATTTGTGTCATTTCGTTTATATATTTTAGAGAGTTGTCTAATCTTAAAGATTACAAAGCGAAATCAAGACAATTTATTTGGAAAATAAACTAGGAAGAAAAGAGACCAAATCATAATATATGTATATATTATACTCGTAATGATCACGCGGGAGATCCCGTAGCACGCGCGAACCATATTTTCCAATTGTAGCCTATAAACAGGACCAGTAAATTAAGGTACCTAGGTATTTTTTTAATATAATTTGACTTAAAATTTGATTTACGTTTTTTGTAACGAAGTTATAGTTGTAATTGCACCAGCAATATACAGTAAAACAAGGCAAAACAAAAACGAACCACCTAATGACAATCGCGGCTGTATTGCCTTGCCATATTATTACCCCTTTTCCTGTAAAGTTTAACTAGAAGCTCTATTTTCTCCAAATTTTAAAACTTTGGTTTAACAAGATAGTTTAATTATGATTATGACTGCGTATAATCTAAAGAAGCATCAGTTTAATTAAATGTTCCTGTTATGTAGAAACAACACCCGATATAACGCACTCCTAGATCAACAGTGCATCAACTCAAAATAATGTACCATTTTAATTTAGACTTCATTTAATTTCCGGAAAGTCTAAATTAAAATGGTGTATTATTTCGAGTTGATGCACTGTTGATCTGGGAGTGCGCTAAGTTATCGACCAATATACATAGACCACTAGCATTGTGTTTTAAGGGCTTCGGAAATCGTTCATATTCATTGACATGAACATGGATTAACACCTTTTGGCTCTATAACAAGTTTTTGAAGTGCCTAAACAAGTGTTAGTGAAACTTTATCTATCACTCTATCAGATATTTCGTAATCTGAATGTTAGGCAGGATTCTGCGAAATTTGTGTAAACAAACAGAGGAGTGTTGAAACGTAACCACACAAGTTTGTAGTTACTAAAAACTACAATATTTATGTTCGCACATAAATTCCGAAAAACTCAAGAGGTGCGAGCCGGGATTTGAACCCACGACCCTCTGCTGGAGAGGCCATAGGTCAAACCATAGCCAGGCTAACATAGTTTCTTAGTAGTATGCAACAAATTACTTAAATATTTTTGGACGCTATTTTTTTTGCTACCATTATATGATGAAAAATAAATAACACATTATTTTATGCACATCATCATCTAACTTTCTCACAATATACTAAAAAATTTTTTTTGTTACAAATATATTTATTAATGAAACATATTAATTAATATACATAAATAAACATTTTTATACAAGGAAAATTGATAAAAAATCGAATGCTACTACATCTTAAGCATAGTTTTTATAAAAGTCAGTAAAATTTATACATTCTTACTCGTAAAGTGCGGCAATTAGAGACGTGTACTAAGTGTTCAATCGAAAAATAAAGGCCACTTGAGTTCCAACGGTAAAATGAAAATAAAAAATACATTCGTTTTTGTCTGAATGCATTTAATGCAACTAGAGGCGTTTGTATACTTAAGACAGGGAATGTTAAGAATAATCATATCGATTTGTATTTTCATTTAACTGACGAAACTCTAGCATTTTTTTTTATTAGTACAGATACCCAAAAGTGCATACTTAAATTCGATACTTACTAAATTCCTCTATGGCCGAAGTGTATGAAATTGAAATAGATAGTGCTAGAATCAAAACTCTGAGTGTAGGCCACATGGCGGTAGACGGCTCTTCCACGCCAGCGCTACTTTTTCCAAACTGAAACAAAAAAGATAAAGATAAAAACAGTGTCTAAAATTAAAAAAAAAAAATAGAAAATACTTTACACGGAAATATAGAATTTGTAAATTGAAAATTCGTTTTGCGCTTTTGTTTAAGTAATATTTTCACTGGGATAGTAAATAATATGAAGTTAAAGTAGTAGAAATAACAAGATCCGGTCGGTGGTAATATCACCTCCTGCTAAATACATGGTGCTGGTGCTTGTTTTATGAATCATCATCATCATCATTTCAGCCAAAAGACGTCCACTGCTGAACATATTTAGGTCTCCCCCAAGGCTCGCCAAACAGATCGGTCCCACGCCATCCGCATCCAACGCGATCCCGCAACCTTAACCAGGTCGTCACTCCATCTTGTTGTTGTTGCTGTGGTTGTTGGAGGGTTGTTCTTGTTGTTTTATGAATATAATTTTTAAAATTATTAAGGTTTTGGTTCTAATGTCTACAGCAGAGGTGTATTTTTATTATATGTAGGTATAAGCGGGACAATGAGGCAAGTTTAATCAATCGCATATTAGTCCTCATTTACTGTAATGGAAAAATAAATCTAGATTTAGTTTTTAAATCTACCTAGTTTAATATTGACAGTGCCATATACTCGTATTTTGATACTTACAAACTGAACTTAACACTAAAATAAAATTAAGTTCTTCTAGCAAATGGCCATAAGATTCAAACTTAATGAAAACTTTATATTTTTAAAAATATGACTGCTTAAATATTAGGTTCTCCGCCTTTTCGCAGAAAATATTTTTTCCAACAGCCCAAAATATTTTTCCCAACATTTGCCAACTGTTTCGTTCCCGATTTTTATTGGCCCGAAATATTTAATTTTGCCGTGATTCGAAACATTTATTAGATCAAATCGGATTCATCTATCGTTCCGGGAGAAACTCAGGCTCAGAACTCAGGCTCCAATTATCTACATAATATCATTTTCACGGACTTAAATATTGCTGAAATCAATAAGTAGTTATTGTATGCCAATGGAATGGCTTTCTTTAATCTAGATCTTATCTCTTGCTTCTTTATGTCTAACTCTAAATGTTAAGTGTACCGATCACAATCGTAAGACATCTACTATGATGTCACTTTTAATGTCTGCATCTATGATCCAAGTAAACAATAACACACCTACATTTTTTTATACATTACAGAAGATGTAATTAACATTGAAATAGTACCTAAAGCTAAGTAAAAATAACAATGAATAAAACAGTTTAGTTTTAGGTTCAGTTTTATTTTTCCTATATTTCTAAATTGTACATAAATACCAATACCTTTAGATTATTTAAGTATCTGTAAATATGTATATTTTATGATTTATGAATAAAACATAACTATAAACAAAATATTTAACTTAAGTACTACTGGATTAAGTCTAAAAAACCGGCCAAGTGCGGGTCGGACTCGCGCACGAAGGGTTCCGTACAATTATCTATAAAAATCACGAATGTTGTATGGGAGCCCCCCTTAAATGTTTTTTTTTATTTTAATTTAATGATTTATTTTTAAAGTCAATACATAATTTAATATTCTGTGAATATTTTAAGCTTTTACCTGTTGCCGTTATCAATATCGAGCAAAAACGAGCAAAAAAAAAACACGTTTGTTGTATGGGAGCCCCCTTAAATATTTGTTTTATTCCATTTTTTTGTATTTTTTGTTATAGCGGCAACCGAAATACATCATCTGTGAAAATTTCAACTCTCTAGCTATCACGGTTCTCGAGATACAGCCTGGTGACAGACGGACGGACGGACGGACGGACAGCGGAGCCTCAGTAATAGGGTTCCCGTTTTTACTCTTTGGGTACGGAACCCTAAAAAAAAGCCTCGTGGCATCGTGCCCAAACGGCTGGCAGCATTCCCTCGTTGAATGGCGATGGCGATTCGTTTAGAGAGATAGCTGCCAGCCCTTTGGTCTCCTTCCAGTAGTGTCGACCCGACATACATAATTATTTAAAATTATCACTGTAATTGCAGTATTTATTTGCATTAAATACTGAATTTATAATCCTACTAATAAGTAATTTGTGAGTATGTATGTGTGTGTGCGTGTATACTGTTTGTTACCCATACTAGGTAAAATGGCTGGGCGTATTTGGATTAAATTTGGTATGTATGTAGCTGGATGCCTGGAATAACACAAAGCTAAGTACTTTTTATGCCGATATTCCCAAGGGATCAATGTAAAAAATTCGCACTGGGCATGCGTGGGAACTATAGTCCTAGCCCTTTCATTCTGAGAGAAGGCCTGTGCTCTGCAGTGGGATGTATTTAGGTAGGGAGGTATGATGATGATGATGATGAATGTAAAATTTAAATTTTATGCGCTAAGTCTAGAGACATCTAATTTTGCACGGGCGGTCGTCTTACAACGTAACTGAGGATCACGATGTTATTTTTGGAAATCCCCATGGCAATTTAGTAATT
The DNA here is from genome assembly GCA_947563465.1 of Archips xylosteana. Lineage (NCBI taxonomy): Eukaryota > Metazoa > Arthropoda > Insecta > Lepidoptera > Tortricidae > Archips > Archips xylosteana. The sequence continues at coordinate 38,997,354 of OX387343.1, forward strand.
TCAATTCGACTCCCAGATTTAATGGTTTATTACATTATTTTATTCATTTGCATTAAATATCTACTTATTCCAGCAACAGGTAATTCCCCAACGACGTTAAGCCTATCTTCAAGATAAAAATAAGGATTATAAAGTTTTTGGCTTAGGTAGTGAGATATTTCTTTACCGTTTAAAGAATTTGCTTACCGCTATACTACGGGAACTAAGCAACTCTATATATGTGTGTGTCTGTGTGTGTGTGTGTATCTCCATACCCAATTTCGTCCAAATCGGTTAAACAACAAACGAGAAGTGAATAATAGTATGGATCCAAATCCATCCATCCATCAAATCGGAAGCTAAAAAGACAAAAAAAAACATGCACTGAGGTTTTATGTAGCGCAAGCGAATAAAAAAAAAGATTCTTTCATTAAGTTACCTGTATGTAGGTATGCCCTACGATCGTACAAAGCACGTGAAAATATAAAAAATAACTAAGTAATATCAGTAACAACAAAAATCAAATTTAAAAATCTTTATTCGATTTAGACTCTAGCAACCATTTATGAACGTCGAAAAATCTACCACCGGAAAGCTATCCGAACCAGAGAAGATAAAAATATTTTATCTCGATATAATTTGATTTGAATCGCGCCGATAACTTTACAGCGAAGTGAGAATAAAATCCGTTAACTTCGTTTATAGGTTCACCGGAAACTTTTTATGTTTTCGCTGCAAATATTATAAAGCATTTATGACGGAAGATGGCACGCGCGTGCCAATAAATATGATGGGCAATGGCCACATTATTGGTCATGAAAAATGTTTTGTGTGAGTGTTTCACATTTGAGTGACAGTCTTGTTTTCATCATCTTCAGCCTGTGTCAGTCTACTGCTGGACATGGGCCTCTCCCGTGGCAAGCCACTGAGCACGAACTTCGTTTATCCTTCTCTAATCCCTGCCAGCGCCCTTACGGATGTCATCATCGCACCTAACTAGATACCGGGCGCCCTACAATACATTTGCCGACAAGCAGTATCCAGCCAAAACCCAGCCTGTCCTAATGACCATTAGTACTGCAGCATTGTGATCTGCCCAATGCCATTTCATTTTGGTAACGTACTTACGACATAACGTACCTAAGTATGACGGCGACCTTTGGCTCTCCGACGAATAACTTTATTTATTCCAAATTCGAGCCTTCCTTTGTTTTCTTACGTTTTGTAAGTACATACCTAACAAATATTGATGTGGGTTTTTAAGTACTCCGTACAATCACCAAATATCGGTATCTTAAAATTAGGTGCTGCACAGTTGGTCAAAAATATTTAAACACGCACTTACGCGATTGATGAACACTTGATCAACTCTGATATTTATAATGGCGACTGTACTTACGTGTATACCACGACCCTCAGAAAAATTGACAAATTAATGACGTGTAAAGATAAGCTAAAAGCAACTCCCGTTATAAGTACTTTATAGCAAATATGCGTTGAATTTATAACGTACTTATTTTCCTTATTATTAGGAATGCGAACATTCTTCGTCTAGTTAGTAGACAGATACTACTATAAAGAGGAAATTAGTTGACTCATATCGGTCATAATTTAATCATTTTAAGGCAGTAAATCGTTATAAAATACACATATCTGACTAATACTATAAAATTGTACAACTGCGCCGCCAACATTAACCTACCGATACTTTTTCATCGCAACACATAGGTAAATATATAGGTACATACCTACCTACAGTCACAACAAAACTAATAATTATTATTACCCTGTTCTGTGCTAATAGTAAATATTCCGGGATATATTGTAAGCTTACGCAAAGAAAGTACTAGAATAAGTTAGGTTTAATTTATTAAATTAATATGACCCTGAAAATCAACAAATAATAATATATCTAAAGAAATAACACGTTATTTTTTAGACGGCCGGATAGCCTAGTTGTTAGAGAACCTGACTACGAAGCTTGAGGTCCCGGGTTCGATTCCCGGTCGGGGCAGATATTTGTGTGAAAACTACGAGTGTTTGTGCTCGAGTCTTGGATGTTTAATATGTATTTATCTATATAAGTATGTTTATCCGTTGTCTCGTACCCATAGTACAAGCTTTGCTTAGTTTGGGACTAGGTCAATTGGTATGATTTGTCCCGTGATATTTATTTGATATTTATTATTTGTTATTGAACATTCTGACAAACGTAATAAGTAATTTCTGTCCGCAAAATCGTTGAATAAAGACAATAACGCTCTAGGTCCTTTAATTATTAATATCAATATTGTAATTCTTTTCAAACCACATTGTTTTACGAACCACAGTGATTCGAGGAATAAAAAATTAATAACGGGGATTTTGCACATTATTGGTATCAATTGTAAATTTTTACCAAAATTCTGGCACAAATACTTAGACGAATTCAGTTCCTAGAATGCATAATAATATAAGAGTTCATACATTATAAGAACTTCGCACAGAGCCTCGAACGTCACTGTGAGTACCTAACGTAACTGTATTACTACGAATCACTTTATACGTTTATGTATATGCCTTTAAAGCACTGGTTTAAGGTTAAGTGACGGCTTATTATACGCGTTTAAGGCCCTGGGCGAAGTAGAGCTTGAAGCACCTGACGAAAGTTGGGCGAAAATGCCTGCAGTGAATTTGTTAAGATCATTAACGCACTGGTTTTAAAACAAAAAATAAGTAGTGATTTAAACATGAAAAACAGTTGATACAGAAAAATCGCTTTGCTGTTCGTTGTTTATAAGTTATAAGGCCATTCGATAACCCATTTGTAAAGAGGTAAGTATTTACCGTTCACCTTACAGAAATTACGACACTAATTATAAGTTATCAGATAATAACACAATGCATTTAACATACGTGTACTTACTTTATTTGAACAGGAACATAAGTCTTGCGGCTTATTTGTTTTAACTGTCAATTATTAATTATTTGTTTATCGATATTGCACTGTACAGTCCGCCAAGATCATTCACCACACTGAAAGTAGATATGAACGCAAGGGGTTTTTAAACAGATAATCTTAATTGATAAGAATACCTAGTTGTGATTATTAGCGTCTTACATTGTACAGTTCCTTAATCGTGTAGCGCAGGTGAGAACTATACACGAACCAATCAAAGTCATCACAAATATGATATCAATGAATTGCCAAAACATATGTGTAATAAACAATCCAAATTATATTTCCTAGGTCGGTGCAAGCGCTAGTTGTACTGTTGATCATTTACAAATGCAAGTACTTTTATGAGTCCTGTCAGCTTCAACTGTTAATGCAATCTTTTGTGTTTGCGTATGCCTCCATCTCAGCACCCATTAGAGACATCATTACCCGGCTGCTGCAACCTTGGCAGTGAATGCAAGTTGTGGCGCATTGCACTGCTAATCTGAGCCTTAAATAGTAAGTCACAGATAAAAAGGTTGATCTGTCACCAATACAGGGTTATTTGTAATTCACTGACATCCTCTTAACCTTGAATTCCTATCACTTAAACAAATGTTTTTTGATTTACGACTTTTTAAAATGGAGCACTTTTTTCCATACAAATAAATAATAATAAATAAATACTTCTAACACAACTTCGTACTCTATGAAATTCGAGGGCAAGGCCACGCGCCGCGGTCGTGGCGGGCAATGAATGCGGCACAGAGTATCGTAAAAGTAAGAGTTAGTCTCAAATTTTCAAAACGTTATTACACCAAAAATATTAAGTTATGATAAAACCCGTAATTCAAAAAACATTTGTTTACGGGTGTTTTACGGGGGGGGGGGGTGTTTAGGGTTAAAAAAATGCTAGTGAATTACAATTAACCCTGTATAATAGAGCTTCTTATTGCAAAATGTTCACGTCACATTGAACTGGAATCCATTTTTAACCCCCGACACAAAAAGAGGGGTGTTATAAGTTTGACCGCTATGTGTGTGTCTGTCTGTGGCATCATAGCTCTTAAACGGGTGAGCTGATTTGGATGCGGTTTTTTTTAATAGAAAGCAGGTTTCTTGGCAATGGTTCTTAGATATGTTTCATCAAAATCGGTTCAGCCGTTTCAAAGTTATCAGCTCTTTTGTCAGCTGCGGAAGGGATCTTAGACGCATAATGGGCATTGACTTAATGTTCAAACGTCATACGAGTGACATAATTGACAACCTTTCATTTTTTTAACACCTGAAAATTACTGCAGGAATCGAAAGAGTTTCGCCTCCTGAACACGGAAAAATATTTATTATAATTTATTTCTCCATATTTAAAAAAATACAACAAATTTAAAAACATATATGTACTTACAAATACATCCACAGAATAGATATGTTTCCTTTACCCTTTTCACTAGAAAAAAGAGCTGTCATAATTTTAAATTAGATAACAACCTTAACGTCAAATTTACGTCATCACTTTTTTTAATAGAGAGATTTTTTTCTATCGTTGCTTCTTTTAGAATAAGCACATCTTTAAAAAATTGTAACAAATTAATTAATCCTAGTGAAAATTTAAAACTATCAGCGTCGTTCTCTTTCCAAACAGAATACACAGAACGAATCAAATTATAGTCTTAGAAATATGAAATGTTGTCAATTGCGTTGGGGGTTTTAGAAATTTTTAATTTTTAGTTATGCTTCTTCGTCAATGCTCTTACTCGTTCAAATGATTCTGTATCAATACTCATAGGTGCCACTGTGACTGAAATTTTAGATCCACCACCCACGTGTGATTGATTTCTGAGTCGTTTTCAAAAAAATTGTACATAGTTAAGGGCTTAATCAAAACAAAATCACGATCGCTTCCTTTGTGTTACGAAAGTTAGTCATACAAAATATATGGATAACTTTCGTCACACAAAGGAATCAATTAAGTTTTGTTTTATTAAGTCTCTTAATTGTGTACACCTTTTTAGAAAACGACTCTTCTAACTATTTTTATATTTACATACCTACACTTAATAAGTATTCAGAAAATGTAACTATTTTGGGTTTGTGTAATCCGTTTACTCAAAGGGTGTCAACGGGACCCTATTACTGAGACTCCGCTGTTTGTCTGTCCGTCTGTCACAGGGCTCTATCTTTTGAACAGTAATAGCTCGACACTTGAAGTTTTCACCTAAAAAAATATTTCAATACAAAAAAACCGGCCAAGTGCGAGTCGGACTCGCGCACCGAGGGTTCCATACAAATTTATATGTATCTATGAACATCCAGTCTTAGCAGACCCCTGCTCCTAAGCAAAATGTGCGCAGTGTGGGATCATTGTAGATTGGTTACTGATATAGACAGGCAGACAAAAAAAATTATGCAATTTTTCCTTTATCTGTGCTATAAGGCCTTGCTTTGTACCAAATTTCAAATTTTGAGTTCACGAGAAGTACCCTGTAGGTTTTGATTCTCTTGCGAGTGTCGAAAATGTGCGTTGATTACTGATATAGACAGACAGACAAAAAAAATTATGCTTTTCGCAATTTTTCCTTTATCTGTGCTATAAGACCTAGCTTCGTACCATATTTCAAGATTCTGAGTTCATGGGAAGTACCCTGTAGGTTTTGATTCCCTTGCGAGTTTCAAAAATATGCGGAAATTTGGGCCAATCAACTTTTATACCGACGCTAATCTGTCCGCGACATTTTTCAAACAATTGCAGATTTTTGTAAGTAAACATGTTTTTTCTGTAATTTAATAGATGGTGTACATGAATACATGCCATCCTACGTAAGTTTAACCTATTAAACCGTGAAATATCTTGTTCGAAGTACGATTTTTTGGTAACGCCAGAGACAATTTTGGTAACGCAGGAGACGCCCAAAGTGTCGGTTTAAAAGTTGATTGGCCCATTTGCGTCATAAACGGCTGTATCTTTTGATTGCGTTGGCTTAGATGTTTGATTTTTCACAGCTCCAAGGGACAGTAGACTTGAGTATTTGATATAAATTTCAGCTTGATACCTCCCCGCGTTCCTGAGAAAAAGGGTCTTGACAGACAGACGGACGGACACACGGACGGACGGACAACAAAGTGATCCTATAAGGGTTCCGTTTTTTCCTTTTGAGGTACGGAACCCTAAAAAGTTAAAAATTAAAGGGGGTCGTCATGGGAGAAACGTGGTCTTCTTAAGCGTTTTTAACTGCGGCGCTGGTTGTTAGGCTACAGCTGACAGTTGCTAGGCAACGATTAACAGCCATAGCCACATTATAATTGGCCATGGCCGCGTTTACGCGCCAGCGACCCTATGCTGTTTGGATGTTTTTCGAAACCCTATCTCTAAGTTTGCGTTTTTAGTGCTTACATTTCGGCGATTATTTATTGAACCATTTTAAAACATTTTACGGAGGTATGGAACCCTCCATATACGAATCATATTAGGGGACAATCTCACACAAATCGACCTAGTCCCAAACTAAGCAAAGCTTGTACTATGGGTACTAGACGACGATAGACATACTTATATAGATAAATAAATACTTAAATACATAGAAAAAATCCATAACTCAGGAACAAATATTCGTGCTCATCACACAAATAAATGCCCTTACCGGGATTTGAACCCAGGACCTCTTGCTTCGTAGGCAGGGTCACTACCAACTAGGCTAAAGCGGTTGTTAATGATCATGCGATGTGGCCAGCGATGACCACCTGACTTTTAAACAGATGCCATCAGAAAAACTGTCGTTTTGGAGATAGCCTTGTTATCTTAAGATTCTTAAGCACGCACTAAAGTCAACTGTAGATATGACATGCCCTAAATAACACACAAACAACAAAATCTGTTTGTCTAAAAACTGCAAATGTTTGTCAATCTTAATTAAGCGGTTAATCGTTTCCTAGAGTTGGATTTAAGTACCTCTACCCCAGACATATTATGTTGTTTCAGTGTCTCGCTTTGTTGAAATGATTCACACTCAGTTTACTCAGTCATATATTATTAGGACTCTAGCAAACTCTACAGTAAAACTGAAAATAAAAGAGAGTTCGGGTGCGGTTAAAACACGTCCTTTAATTGTCGACCCAGATGATTGACAGTAATGTATGATCTGATAATAATATCATAAGGATTATGATTGTTGTTCATTCAGGTTCGACAAATATGAGGTCGTATTTTACCGCATCCGGTAATTCAAGTTGTTAGAAATACTAAGAAATAGTAACAACACAAAAAATTATCACAAACCACCAAAAGTGCAAAAACGCATTACGACAGTCTGGCCAATAATTTTACTTTTCTATTCATGGCCTAAAGTCAGTTTGGGCGTTACAAATAACACGACAACCAGGTGATCCGATAGCGCACACAGCCGAAACAAAGCATTGGTATTTTCAATCAATGCATCGGAGGGAAAGTGATTAATCTTTTCAGCTACGAATATAAGCCCTAGCGTACTGAAAAGGCACAATATCGCCGGCAACCAACGATTTTATTATTTCATTATCAATTTCTGTGAACAGCCTTTGCACGCCTTTAAATGGACTAAAGCTGAGTAAATTTTATTAATTGAGAGTGGTTGTTCGTTAGTTTCATGAATAAATAAAACAATTTGGAAAATGAAAGCGATAAATATTCATTTTACAAACCAAGTTAGTTAACTCATTAAAACAGACTAAATTAACAGATACTTGTAACTAAGTATATTAAAAGATAACGTAACACATAACAAAATGTAATAGGCTATTGTATGTAGTTCGAACTCTGGTAACATTTAAGAAAAATCATAAACGAAATAGGTAGGCAATTCCAATTTATGAGCGAAGTAATGCTCCGGTAAAGAAACATAAACGAGGATTTGCTCCGACCTGTTTCCTAATCTTTTGCTAGAAATGTTTACTATGAGTGTGAGGTGGACTTCGCTTGTTGTTAAAAAAGGGAAAAATTCCTAAAAACTTTAAGCTCGTTTAAAATGAAGTTATTTCGGCCATATTTGATCGCATAAAATTGTTCGACGAAACGCAATGTTAAGTTGAACGATAATTACGCCAAATATTTTTTTCGTGTCTACATAATGAATGACTAAAAAATGTATTATAGACGTTTGTATAAAGGTAGGTAAGGTTAGTAGGATACGTTAGGTGATATTTATGTTGAAAAATTTGAAATTAATGCTTTAATTACAGTATCTCGATGTAATACATAAAGGCGGTCGATATGTAAGGGTCTTTACTGAACTTAAGGATAACTTTAGTTGGTTTATCACCAACAATGTTAGCTGCAAGCCGCGGCGTGTGGTCGCGGGGGAATCCGTCGCTCCAGAACTTAGACATGCATTAGCGCTAACGTTAAACACAATGCGGTTATTAAATAATGCAACTTAATCTTGAGTAAATTCCATTTTATTTAAAATGAGATTCAAACTTTGACATCGATAGAACTGTAGAAACAGTGAAACCACACAGCGTGATTTGATGAAGCCGCAAACGCTTGATAGCGACATCAACTTCAAATCGTAAAAAAATGCAATAAAAAATATTACATATGGTATTAAACCTAGTTTGGACCTGCAAGAAAAAACTTACCAGATGCATTGCATTACGAGGTGATCAATCGAGCGCCGCAACGTAATGTAACTTACACGGTTTTTTAGGTCTAAACTGGGCTTTATAAACACTTCATAATGCTTTAAACAACTTCTAACACCTAACCTACAAAGGTCATTATAATTATAACCGAACATTGTTTTAGGAATTTATAGTTTATAGTAGATATATTTATTTATTTAAAAAACAAAATGACATGGTTATACAGAAAACAGTATTATCCGGTAAGCGCCAAACTAGGCTCAGGCTGTACTTGGCACTCACTGAGTCAGTTCACAACCATTATGATATAACTTTTAACACATTACACGGTTAAGTTGGGTGTCCCGTAGGTTTTAATGGAATTATAACCATAAACACTGCAGTTGCAATGTGACAAAATATTCTATGAAGCTATCAGAACAATATCTGTAGGTACCTATATATATATATGTATATATCAATTTCCTTTGCACTTTATGTGAACTGAAACGATTACTTTGCTCACAGTGTGGAGGTGGAGGAACTGCATGAACACGCATATTTTTACATAAACATAGGTAAGGTCACGGATGAGCAAAGTAATTGTTTCTGTTCATTAATATGGACCCCCGCAAAGTAACGCCTGATTCAATACTTTATGTGAGTTTAAAGCAGTTACAGTTAACTAATTCGATCTCTGCAAATCAATGCAAAACTTTTTTGAAATTGCTATCTTTCAAAACTTAACTTTGCCGTAACGCAATTCTAGTTCTAATTTTCTAGTCTTATCGGAGATATGGTCCGTGGAGTTTGAACCACGATTTTGGATATACACTTTATTCCCCTTGCGCCTCTTGCTTTGCTTATTCGGTTTGGTGTCATCATTCGGCATAACTGAGATTAAGGCATCATACATCATCCTAAAGATGAAGAATATTATCAGATCGAACCCTGATATCAGGGTGAAGCCAAGCATTAAGCTGAGCAAACCGCCAAATGAAGCTGAAATAGAAACCTTGTTTCGTCACTCATTTAATACTAATTCTTACTATTATTTTAAATGCGAAAGTAATTCTGTCTGTGTATTACCTCTCCATGCTTAAACCGTTAAACCGATTTAATGGAATTTTGGGCCAGCATTTTAATCGGTTGTCGGCGCCTCTGTTCACGCCCCGACATCTGAGCAATGTGAACTGCGTCATACATACTCTACTCATGGGCAAGCGAGACCCGACACGATTTTTTTCCGGACGTCGGCTGGCAAAACATCCGACATTTTTTATCAGCACCGACACAATATCGGTATAAAATGTTCTGCCACTGGAACATCCGATTAAAATCTGGGCCCGACATCCGACAAGTGTGAATCAGCTCTAAGACTCTCGGAAGGATAGTTTTCATCCCGAAAAATTGCATAGCTCCTAAGGTATAGTGATAAATTAATACTTATGTAACTCAATACTTATAAATGGTTCAAAATTGCTGTTATAGTTACTCTGGTTATGTTACGGGAGCCCAAGAAGTCAGATGGTTTGGCAAGGACATCTTCATATTTACTAGGATACATAACTAAATGATTTGAAAAACGTCACCGGGCTCCCTTACAATGCAACACAACTGTATACTTCATAATGAAATGAAAAAACGTTCGTGAAAGTTTTATAAAGAATCACACGATAATTCAGTTGCCACTCAACTAGAAAGAGAAATACAAACCGAGAATGTTCTGCCAGTTTAAATAAACATCGCGGCGATATCTGGTCGTGACCAAATCATTGAAGAACACATTCAACAGCGAGCTGTTATCCAAATTGACATCCTTACTGAAACAAAACACGCTCTATGATTTCAATAATAGAAGCCACGTTAAATTTGACGATCGGCTGCATCCACACCATGTATAGAATAATGAAGACATTGGAATACATTGTATGTACCTAACTATTGGGTGTGTTTTACAATACCGAAGTACGAAAGACCGAATGTATTAAAACATCGAATGGGTCAAAAGACCGACTCGATTTTTTTCTGAAACCGTAAACTTTTCAGAATTTATTAAAACGGCATCATACAGAACCCATTAGGTTAGGTTAGGTTTGTTTTATAACAATCTTAAAAAGTTAACGGTTTCAGAAAATAATCTTGTCGGTCTTTTGACCCATTCGATGTTTTAATACATTCGGTCTTTCGTACTTCGGTATTGTAATACATACCCTAACTATTAAATGTAGCACAATTAGGTAAACGGCGTTATGCATAAATATCTAGCGATCTATTTCGATTTAAGTAAACGTTATGAAAATTATGAATTTGGTAATTTTATTAAAAACGATTGTAATAAAAATATACAAGAATGACATCCGTATGCGTGACTGTGGATATTATTTAATTGAACCTAGCTGTGAACTGAATTTTGGCTGGCTTTCGATAAATACGCATAGCTTGGGTAATGATTGCTTAAAGTACTACTTTAATACATATATATATTAAAGGCTAAAAAAAGCACTCTGACAGTCGTTTATCACCACGCACATGCGAGAAGTAAGAATAAACGACATTTTACTTATAGTCTCGTTTGTCAGAATACGAATGAATTATGCAAATCTTTGACTTATAACAACTACTGCACATCGTAACAAAAACAGATTACAAATAAATAAAATACGAAACTATAATAGTAAGTAAGTAAGTAATTTATTAAATGTAAACTGTGTACAAAGATGGTAAATAAATCACAGTTGCTCATTTCGAGCATACAATTCTTTTGGTTTATAACTAAAAATTAAAACATTAATTAATTAGGTACTGCATGCAACATTCGAAAAGAATTCATTTAAATTATAAAATACATTATCAATCAGCCAATTTTTTAATTTATTCTTATAACTATTTCCATCCAGCATTTTTATTTGGTTAGGAAGTGCGTTAAAAATGCGTATTGCAGTAATGTACGCACTTTTATAGTACAATGAGTTATTGGCTTTCGGACGTAGTAAATTATATTTGTACTTTTCTCTCAAATTAAATATAAATTCCAGTGAGAGTTAGGTAACGTTTATGCTTAAACAGGTTTCTCAAAGATTGGCCAGCAGGTATACGATATTTTGTACGTAGGTAAACATCTTTTTTGAGGGACGAACGTAGAATGAACATTTACAGAATTTCCCCAAAAAAAATATGACATGTCTACTCTATTTTGTGTAAAAATATAGAGGTACTAACAAGAACGCAAATCCGCTCAGTCTGGCGTGCTTTGCCAGCATCCCGACCGCGACTTCCAGAGGATAATCGTAGTGTTCACACTCAGGCAAGCAATCCACCAAGGCACCAGACTCGACTTCAATTGTTACAGCTTCCTTCGTCGCTCCTACAACAATCGATTAAATACATCAACTTGGGATCCTTGAAACCAAATAGGTATTGATTGGGCACGGCACCTGATACAGGCAGTGACATGGATAAGAACTGAATACCTCTGTGTATTGCGCCTGGCCTGAGTAACGAACCGTAAACATTCGGTTAGCTGATGTGCCTACTGCGTAGTTTAGTTACCTACGCTGAAATATTGACTTAGTAAATTCTAAAATAAAATAAACGCCTTCCTTCTTGAATAAAATTTGTCTTTTAGCACCTATTATGAAACAACGCTTGAGAGGCCATACCCGGCTCGCACCTCTGAGGTTTTGGGAATATACAGTTGTGGCCATATAATTAAGAACGATTATTTATTGAGATGATTTTTTCAAAGTAACAAGTATAACTAATTGCCCGTATTTTTTTTATTTCTCTCGGTATTGCAAAACTTTTCCGTACTACCGGTACATTCATTTATGCAACATTGTTGGCTAAAAAATTAATAGAGAAACTTTATACATTCGATCTGAACCTAGTATTAGTACTTACTGGCTGGTCACGTAATTAAGAACGCTGAATAGTTTATTGTTTTTTCAAATTTAAATAGAGAACACTGTGTGGCTCTGTGGTTGTAGATTATTATTCGTATAATTTTGGCGCCATTTCGTGCTGTTAAAGTCTTAAAAGTGATTACTTCGTATAAAAACAATGGGGAAAAATAAAAGTTGTGATAAATCTACAAGAGAAGTAATAATAAAACTTCGCGAGAAGAATTGGTCGTATAAAATGATAGCCGACCATCTGCAATGTTCAAAAACAATGGTTTTCCATGCCGTAAAGCATTTTTCCACGTATCAAACTACTTCAAACGTTCCGCGTGGACCTAGACAGAGAAAGTCATCTCGTCGAGATGATCGAAATATCGTTCGTTTGGCAAAACAAAATCCTTTTAAAGGGTCTAATGAGTTGAGAAAAGAATATTTTGGCGAAAACAACCCTTCAGCAATCTCTGCACGCACTATTCGAAGGCGTTTGGTAGAAAATAAGTTGAACGGAAGGATAGCAAGGAAGGTGCCTATGTTGAAACGATGTCATAGGCAAGCCCGACTTGCATTTGCAAGAAGGTATGAAAACTGGACAGTCAGACAGTGGAAAAACGTTCTTTTTTTCTGACGAGACAAAAATAAATAGGGTATGTTCTGATGGAAAACGATATGTACGACGCCCTCCGAATAAAGCATTCGACCCAAAGTACACAAAAGTGACATTAAAGCATGGCGGGGGAAATGTGAAAATTTGGGGGTGCTTTTCTGGACATGGCGTTGGACCTGTTAGGCTGATAGAAGGAAACATGGATCAATTCCAATACAAAAATATACTGCAAGAAACAATGTTACCATATGCCGAAGACGTGCTTCCGGTTATTTGGACATTCCAGCACGACAATGATCCAAAGCATACTGCACGCACCGTTAAGGAATTCCTCACATCACAATCAGTTTCAGTCTTAGATTGGCCAGCCAACAGCCCAGATCTTAACCCAATAGAGCATCTTTGGTGCGAAGTCAAGAAAAAGGTTTCAAATCGACAGTGTGGCAATTTGAGAGAGCTGTACGACGTTTTCTTAGAAGAATGGAACTCTTATTTCTCTTGCGAAATGTCAAAAATTGATAGATTCAATGCCTCGCCGGTGTAAAGCCGTAATTAAAAGCCGTGGACATGCAACTAACTATTAATTTTAGTTCAAATGTATTAATTTGCTTTTTTTTCTATACCAACTTCACATTAATATGATTTATTTAATCTAAGTTTCATATAAAACAACTCTCGAGCAGTTTAATAAATCGTTCTTAATTATTTGTCCAGCTACATTACTATTTGAATTTATTAGTATAGAGAACAAATAAAATTTGTAAAAAAAATGTTAGCAATTATACACTATTATTATTAATCCCGTTTGCTCTATCCATGTGGCTATTTTATAACATAACTTGTTACTTCTAAGAAGGAACACAACTAGACATATGACATGATGTAGATAAAAAAAAATCGGAAACTTCAAATCGTTCTTAATTGTATGACCACCACTGTATGTGCGAAATTACATTTGTAATTTACCATGAGCTTTACGGTGAAGGAAAACATCATGAGGAATACACCTGCGAAGAAATTCAATGGTGTGTGTGAAGTTCCCAATCCGCACTGGGCCCGCGTGGAAACTACGGCCCAAGCCCTCTCATTCTGAGAGGAGGCCTGTGCCCTGCAGTGGGACGTATATAGTCTGGGATGATGAAACAACGCTATTTTTATTGTTAATGGTATGCAATGCAACAGACGGGACATATACAATACAGGGTACCCCAAAACTCAACGGTAACCTGGTAATGGGCGAGAGGTCAAGTTAAACCAGTTCTGAAAAAATGAGGAAAAAATCTATCCCACTTAGTTAACACTTTCGCTGCCACGTTACGCTCGTAACCAGTAGCAGCGTTTACCCGCTTTGTAGCGAAAACGGCATACGAACACAGAACACACCGTGTGAGTTCAAGGCACTGAATACTAAAGCGATGCGGCTGGTTGTCCAGCAAAAATCATAGCTAAAAAACGTTTCATAAGTTCAATAGATTACGAAGGCAACTAATAGCCACATTTTGTATCTCTTTAGGTTTTCGCGATAATTGTTATAAAATTATTTTACTTCATTTAAGTTTTTTTGTAAATTTACCACTGTATAAAATATAAAACAAATGACGGCCATATGGCTGACCTATTAACATAAATTATAAATTATCTATATTATTATTTTTACCTTAGGCATGAATATGTTAAGTTCTTAGTCAACAAATTTTCACATCGGCTCTGACCCGGATAAAAATTGCAATGGAGGTATGGTTTATACGACCTTAATACCTTCTTATGTATGACGGATGATGTTTACGTACTTATTTAGATTTAAAAAATCAATTGTTTTAGCTATACTATTTTGTCATTACTTCGAATAATTTGTTATTTTTCTTTATTGTGTCTGGATTCAACTTTATTTTATGTCTGCATATTTTTATGAAATATTTGCACTGCAGCTTAGCTGATTATTTCTTTATTTTAATTATTTATGATAGCTCGTTTAGCCTGCGATACAGAGTTCTCTAGTAACCCTAGTGCAGGCATACGTGTTACATAGACTTTTGTAAAACATTGTATTTCTTGTCATCTTGTACTACAAATTATTGAATAAATTATCTTATCTTATCTTATCTTAATAAAGTCAACGTTTCTCTTTTAGTATTAGATATTCTCAAAAAAAAATCCATTATCGCTTAACTAAGCGATATGGATTTTATTTCTTATTTCTTCTAGAACTGTTATAACTTGGTCTCTTGCCCGGTACCAGGTTACCGTTGGGTTTTGGGACATCCAGTATAGCCAAATTTAAATTTCATAAGATAAAAGCTTATTTTTTCAACCTAGGGTTGCATCATTATTCATTTCATTATCATTACAGTGTCATCCGTGTTCTACCTAAGTATATTTTTAAGAACTGCAATGTAGATCCCATTTCAGTTTTATAGAAAAAGGTTTAGCGGCTTTGCTTGACAAAAATGGTATTGTATCTTTGTATGTATGTAAACTCTTTACTGTACAAAAAAATAAGAAAGAAACAAAACACTATTGACAACCGTTGAGATTGTAAATTAAATAAAAAGTCACCATTGCTACGTCTTTTCTCCGCACTTCTAAACACTCCGCACATCAAATTACATTATTGGCCGTCACATCTACGCAATGTAAAACGTAAGTGCTTCGAAATTGTTTCAAATAATGGAAGGGACAATCTCTTTAATAATTACATGCAAGAATATGTATATTTAAATAGGCATCTATACAATCAAGCGAAGAAAGAACCTTGCAAAATAAGCTCTTATCCAGTAGTAACCCCGTACATATTTAATACACCATACGCATAAAATTAAGCCTGTACTATAGTTAAAACTATAACTACTAATACTAAATTTTATCACTTAGTAGACCTATGTTTTTATGTTCTGTCGCGCGTTTTTACATACAAAATACACAAAGCCTAAAACCAGTACTTAATATTTGAGTAACCGTATTGATTAGAATGACTAGCTTACTTACGACAAAAATCAAACCTCTAGAACAGAATTAAAATTTGCTCATATATGTATCGATGAAAGTGGATATTTTAGTGTGATTAAAAATCAATATTCACAATACAAAACCGCCAGTAAAGTTCTATCAAGTAATATCCAGGGTATTCATTATTTGTAGCGTTCATATTTCTTTGTTTTTATTACGCACTAGAAGTGGTGCTCAAAATGATCTACATGCGACTTTACTGCAAAAGTAATAATAGAACATGTAGTTCATTTTGGACACCACAACTGCTCATGCATGGCATGACATAGCAATTTTGCTTTTATTAATACATACGTGACACATTTTCTATGCACTCCATGTCTTTAAAATTACAGCTTCGGTGGTATTCTGAAAGTTAAAAAATCCAATAAAACCTTATACAAAATAACACAAAGAGTAGACTACCTTCATCTAAATGTTCATACATAATAAACTCGCTCACATGCACACAATAATATGATTGTGAACTTGTTGTATAACATGTTATGCGATTACTTCTGTTTTTAGTTTATATAATTTCTAAAATGAGTCTGGATGTTCTTAACAACCTAACGCTGAACATTATTATATGGGCAACCACTGGGGTCTGCAACACACTGTAAACTAACGCAGTCTCCAGGGCTTCATTTGTATTTTGCTTACGGTTTTTATTGAACAATATAGAGTTTAACATTTGTAGCATAGCATACGGTTGTGGTAACTCTGAAGATGAGCTCTGGTTGAGTTCGAAACGCGTCAGTGTAGCTTGGTGGTGGTGATGGTTGGGTTTATGTGATTTGTGTGTGTTCGTACAGTGTGGAGGTGGAGGAACTGCATGAACACACATTTCTTGCATAAACGTAACTATTGTAAGGTCGCGGGTGAGCAAAGTAATTGTTTTAGTTCATTAATATAGATTATTATTATTAATATGCCTAATTAGCCAATTTGCAACCTTTGGTTAATTGCATGAAAGGATTTGTTAAGTTTATCACAAAAGAGAACGTGGGTAACAATTTGACACTATTTTCTTGGATCTAGGCAAATGATGTTACATTTTTCAAAAAAATGGGATAACTAGGCCAAAATGCAAACTAAATTATCTTTTGAAATATGTTTAATGCCCATCTTCATGTTCATTTGCAAAATAGGCAATAAAGATTAATGTGCTCAGTATTAAACGGGCCGATGTCATCGCATGCGTAAAAATACCATTCTAAAATTGCTAAAATAATACGAAATTAAGGACCGCTCGAGTAAAATTCATTGACCAGTTAAGACCAGAGTTGAGATAACATGACCAGTGAAAAAGTTGGCACGGTAAAAGAAAACGAAACGCTAAAACCAATCGCTATTAAGGTTACCAGTTACTGGAAAGTAGAATGGGATACAATCGCATGTTTTTCTGATGATCTGGACCTTTCTGTAAGCCAGGCAGTTGTGATAAGAATACTGGCGGAATTTGCCAATTTTCAACTGAAACAAAAGAAAGCAAATGGTGAAACAAATATTTGATGTTCACGGGATGCTTTTAGCTGGACTTCTATCTAAATAAATTAAAACGTGCTGAGTAAGTCGACGGTAAATCACGTTGATTTTCCTCATTTTTATGTTGTCGAGTCGGACAGATAGAAAAAAATAGTTTTTGATGTTTTACGTAGACGCGATTTTCTTCAATAACTCCATACATATAAGTACAAGGATGTGGACGTACTAATACAAAAAAAAAGAAGTGACTGTTCATACATGTAGGTTAACCCTTACAGTTCCTCCGTCTGTCCGTCCGTCCGTCCACAGCTTAGTTTAGAGACCGTTAATGTTAGAAGGTTGTAATTTTGCATGGGGTTATATATAAACCAAACGCACAAAGTTAAATTAATGAAAATAAAAATACCTACTTCCCAAACTTGTAAAATAGGGATGTTTTTTTTTTCTCGTCTTAATCCACAGTGTGGGTTATGGTCGCATAAGTCTATCAAAAACATTATAGGTGTATATTCATTATGGTAGGTATATATGGTCTATAACAAATTTACAATTAATTTAATTTACCTTTACAAGTTAAAGAGTAACATTCGATCAAAAGTTAATATTGAATAGTTATCGCATAATTAGTAGTACAGAACAGAACCCTACAGTGTGCGGGGCCCAGCACGCACTTGGCCGGTTTTTAGTTCCCACGCATTCGGAATTTTTGGTTAGGTATTAAACGTGATTTTTAGGGTTCCGTACCCAAAGGGTAAAAACGGGACCCTATTACTGACACTTCGCTGTCCGTCTGTTTGTCCGTCTGTCTGTCCGTCTGTCCGTCTGCTCTGTCACCAGGCTGTATCTCTTGAACCGTGATAGCTAGAAAGTTGAAATTTTCACAGATGATGTATTTTGGTTGCCGCTATAACAACAAATACTAAAAAAACAGAATAAAATAAATATTTAGGGGGCTCCCATACAACAAACGTGATTTTTTTTGCTCGTTTTTGCTCGATATTGATAACAACAACAGGTAGACGCTTGAAATATAACGCAGAATATTTAGTTATATATTGACTTTAAAAATAAATATTAAAATTAAAATAAAACAAATTTTAAGGGGGGCTCCCATACAAGAAACGTGATTTTTTTGCCGTTTTATAGAATACAGAACCCTTCGTGCGCGAGTCCGACTCGATTCCGTAAATCCGTAAAGATTCCGTAAATCGACCAACACGGCATACGTATTTATTTTTATATACGAAAACCTTAATGTTCTTCCACAGGCAACACGCAGCGGTAGTCGGTTCTTTTATTTGCCATGATAATTTGTTTTTAACAATGAACATAGGAAAAGTTAATTGTTATCTTGATGGTTGGATGAGATTACTAGATTATTTAAATTGAATAACATTATCGAAGCTCGTGTGCGTCAAACAAGTGCGTCAATTAAAAACGATCTTGCGTCAATTACTAATCAGCAAATCGCGCTCTCAATCGTTCGATGCAAACGTACAATAACGCCTCTTTCCAAAATTTATCTTTAATTAATCTTTTGTATTGTTAAGTACAGTCAAGGAAACTGAATCACGTACCAGGACCAGGGTGAACCCTTTTCATTGCGATTGTCATGTTAACATTCCATACATCTGCCAAAGACATTATCGTGAAATTTGTTGTGAAAAGGTTCACCCTGGTACGCGATTCAGTTTTCTTGACTGTACAGTGTCCCTAACCGTGACTTATGGTCGGCAAATGCTCAAAACGTCTGCATTCCAAAAGTTAGTAAAAACTATCTTCCGCGGTCAAGTTATTTTAATTTATTTATTTATTTATTTTATTTATTTATTTATTTATGGAGAACCAACAGCTTATACATCATCTTAAACATTACAGTAAATACAGCAAGCCAATTACAGGTTCTCGCCGACAATTACAGTGTAACAATAAGGCAGTATGCCCACACAGAGCCCCTTCGGACACACAAAAAAGAAAAAAGAGAAAATAACTACTTAGTGACTAATAATTCAGCACTATTTCAGCACTATAATAACCCTGTCCTTGCAGTCTGGTAAAAAGCTACTACACTTTTTTCTGCGTAAATTAATATATTGTGCGCTGTCTTTGACAAATTAAGGAATACATACGGTAGATTCATTATATTGAAGGAAGGAGTATCCAGATATCTATAAAGCTGCGTACGAACTGCGCGCACATTACGCGTACCCTACGCGAGCCCGGGTACGCGTGTCCTGGAACGCCATGTCCGTACTTGCAGCTACGCGTACAGTGTACGCGTACATAGCGTACGGACATGGCGTTCCAGGACACACACACAGGGTACGCGTACCCGGGCTCGCGTAGGGTACGCGTAATGTGCGCACAGTCCATACGCAGCTTAATACTTTGGGTAGTTTTTGTTAATTATACTTACCCACCTACCTACATGTGTTCCATACACCCTTAGGCAATCAAGTAAAGTGACTAATCTCACACGTAAATAAAGCGGTACCCTACCTCTATGAACACAAAATTACAACCGCTGTTTATAAAATATTTCATATAATAAGATTAGATAAGGTGGTTTTAAACGCATAACCCTTGGTGCTCAGTGAGTGCCAAAAAAGCTTGGATATCAACGAAAACATTGAATAAATCAAAAACAAATTACATTACAAAAATAAATCAGGCTTCATTTTGCTTATTCATTTAAGAATTTACACGATAGGCAAGACAAATCGAGGTGAAACTTGCTTCTTCTGTGAAGTAGCAACATCATTGACATGTAGCGTGTCACTGATCGGCAAATCATGGCAAGTTCAATAAAAGTCCTTATTGAACTATTAAAAAAAACAAAAAAATAAAAAATAAATATTAGGGGACAATCTTACACAAATCGATCTAGTCCCAAACTAAGCAAAGCTTGTACTATGGATACTAGACGACGATAACCATACTTATATAGATAAATAAATACTTAAATACATAGAAAACATCCATAACTCAGGAACAAATATTCGTGCTCATCACACAAATAAATGCCCTTACCGGGATTTGAACCCAGGACCTCTTGCTTCGTAGGCAGTGTCACTACCAACTAGGCTAAGCGGTCGTTAGCCTATAACTCCAACCAAACAAGTGATATACAGGGTGAAATCTAAATGGTGATACAAAAATAGTGTTTCTAACTTAATTAATGCCGGGCAACATAATGCATTAACTCAATTGTTAAAATATGATTGATAAAATTTAGGATGTTCATACTTAGTTGAAATGAAATCAGAAACTCAATGTATGGACACCTCAAATTAAAGAAGACTAATTAAAGCAAATGAGTACAAGTGTACTTATTATAATGTCCCGCATGAACTGAGTTAGAAACAATAATTTTGTATCACCATTTAGATTTCACCCTGTAAATCGCTAACTATTAAACGTTCGACCAGTACCTAAGTGGCAAAATCGGAATATGTGATTTGTTGAGAACATTGGGCAGAATTAGGAAGTTCATTAGAAAAGTGTAGAGCAGGAACCACTAACTCTTATTGCTCTTTAAGGGCCTACCGAGCTTTTCGCGCTAATCGATTTTGGGTGGGCGATTTCGGGCGTGGGGGAGGCACGATGGCTCAAGATAGGTTGGTTGGACTGCGCGTGTTTTTGGGTATTTTCATCTTATTACTAACAAATACATATTTTAAAAATGTAGCAACACTACGCCCTAGAAAACATCTTGTTTTGTTAACATTCAAAAGTCATGACCTGCCGTGCAGTATTAGCGTCTGTCGTACTTCGAATTTATTTTATTTTTTAGAGACGACATTGGATTTTTTTTCTATAAAGCGAACTATAAGTAATCGTGTTTCGATAAACACTTGTCATTAGATCCTCAAATATCTTACACATGAATTTCAAGACTATAGCTTTACTTGTAATGATACAGCATAAGATTAAATGAATGCAATAAATGCGCCAAAAACACGGTAATGAGAAATTTGAGCAGGATGAGGTTAGATAAGGTATTACCTCGTCGTTATAGTAGCACTCCCTCTTCTTTGGCCAGAAGGCTTTGATGCCAGGTGTGGCGTATGTCCTCTCCGGAGAGAGAGCGATGAGCACTTCCGTGGACGGGTTTACCATTCTGACCGGTGAATCCGAGTCCGGTATGTTGTAAGCATCGTCTACATACACCTGCGAAATAACACGCAATATATAGTTAGACGACATAAAAAATAAGATTCTTTGTCTGTATACTTATTTGTTGTTCACGCCTGTAAGTTCAGTCCTTGCCTGTCCATAGGTAAAGAGAGCGTGTGATTTAGGCCTTATAATACGAAATTCAAAATTCGAACTCTGCATCGTGCCATTCCGCTCACGGTAATAATATTTATTACGAGAGTGAACGAGACAGTGTAGTTCAATTTTCGAATCTCAGAGTAGTCCCCCAGATAAGACTTACGACATTTACTAGATACCTACCTGAACGTCACCTACTATGCTGAAATGAAGGTGAATAACGCGTGACAATCGACTAACATCTGAATTTCAGAGATATCAATCATCAATGATATCAATCATCAGTGTTTATTAAAAATTTCATTTTTATTGCAAGCTTTTTCGCTGACTGTACATCCATCCAACCTACTAAATACACCAAATTTCAAGTCAATCCGTCCACTGGAGGTGAGTTAAATTCCACGTCCAAAATTTGACCCAAACAAACAGGATAAGTTAAACAAAACCTTGTGAGAAAGTGGCCGAAACCTACTTAAACCGATGCTTCGATCAGTCACTAGTTATTTAATATATAAATATCACGGGACAATTCACACCAATTGACCTAGTCCCAAAGTAAGCTAGGCAAAGCTTGTGTTATGGGTACTAGGCAACGGATAAACATATAGATAGATACATACTCAAATACATATTAAACACCCAAGACCCGAGAACAAACATTCTTATTTTTCATAGATATATCTGCCCGACATGGGAATCGAATCCGGGACCTCAAGCTTCATAGTCAGGTTCTCTAACCACTAGGCCATCTGGGCCCAATTGCATAACAAAGTACAACTTATATTACAAGCGGAGCTCCCTTTCTGGTTAATATAACTGAAGCGAGAGTTCCGCTTGTAATATTAGTTGTACTTTGTTATGCAATTGGGCCCTGGTCGTCTAAATATTATTCCAGTTATATTTGAAAATATATGAACTCATATTTACTGTAAGTAATTAAAGTGCGAACTTATTAAATGTGTTTTTATCCGTCGCCTTGAAACTACTTGAAAGATTATAAATAGGTATAATTAAGTATTTGTTATCAGCCATGTCGTAGCCATATTATATGCCTTAAAATTCGATTTCTATACTTTTCTTTCGGTTGGAATTCTGAAATTGCTAAGTACCGGAAAACATCTGTAACTTTTATGTGGTTTTATACCCTACTTCTAACATAACAAAAACAGAATGGAATTGAATGATTAAGTAGGTACTTATACGAGGATCAGAATATGCTTAATTCCGTTCTAGTTTCATAATTAGGCGAATCTTATTGCTTTTTCACTGCCCGAATGATCCAGAAATTAGATCAAACAATCACCTTTACAACGGTATTGCCAAATAAAAGGTAGGATTTATTCTTGTATGGGACTTACAGTCAGCCAATTTCATTGCTAAGCCGCTATAAAACCTTATCATAATAAGTAATTTTATCTGTCAAGCAAAATGCTTATCGAATGATGGAAATATCATGATGACAAGATTTCATGGTGGCCTAGGAATCAAATTGGTTGACTCTACAATAATTCCAATAACACCACTGGTTTAGACGACCAGATGGCCTAGTGGTCAGAGAACCTGACTATGAAACTTGAGGTCCCGGGTTCGATTCCCGTGTCGAGGCAGAAAAATACGAATGTTTGTTCTTGGGTCTTGGGTGTTTAATATGTATTTAAGTATGTATCTATCTATATAAGTATGTTTATCCGTTGCCTAGTACCCATAACACAAGCTTTGCCAAGCTTACTTTGGGACTAGGTCAATTGGTGTGAATTGTCCCGTGATATTTATTTATTTATTTAACTGTTAATATTCAATTTTTTCTTTTACGTACCTTCATAGTCCTACCTATCTCGTAACCAAATTTGGAAGGTAACCTAATTAGATAGCTTAAAAATGAGAAATGTGATTTCCAGTGTCTAAGCCAGTTATGAAAGATACGCTACTACTACACATACATACATGTACATGCACGTACCAGGGTGAACCCTTTTCATTGCAAATGTCATGTTGACATTCCATACATCTGCCTAAGAAATCATCGTGAAATTGGTTGCGAAAAGGTTCCACCCTGGCACGCGATTCAGTTTCCTTGACTGTACTTGCAAGAGAGTCTTTCCTTTGCATAATGTTTTATTTTATTTATTTGGGGCATCAACAGCAAAAAAATACCTACCTACATTAGGTATAACGAAACTTAAGAACTAAACAAAAAACCAATAACAATATGTACAGACAACCAATTTGATATCTAGGCCACTGTAGAACCTTGTCGCATACTACTAGATAATTACAATGTCAGTGTGGGTCAAAGGATTATCAACTTTCCGATCGCAACGTGCAATAAACGTAAAGAGTTTATAAACGGTTTCGCTCTATGACATAAGAAGAAAAAGAAGTTTTGATAGACGGACGGTGACAATTCAAGTTGTATGTTATAAGCAAACTCCTTTCCTATTCAGTATCGTTGACACAATGTTCGCAAAGATTGAGATGTCACCATGGCATACTTCACGCAATAACGACCGCTTTAGCGTAGTTGGTAGTGACCCTGCCTACGAAGCAAGAGGTCCTGGGTTCAAATCCCGGTAATGGCATTTATTTGTGTGATGAGCACTAATATTGTTCCTGAGTTATGGATGTTTTCTATGTATTTAAGTATTTATTTATCTATATAAGTATGTCTATCGTCGTCAAGTACCCATAGTACAAGCTTTGCTTAGTTTGGGACTAGGTCGATTTGTGTGAGATTGTCCCCTAATATTATTTATTTAATATTAATTTATTTTATTTAATAATCACTGTCGTAGAAGATAAATTCATTATGAAATGGTTCTATAGTTGCCTAGGAATCAAATTGGTTGACTGTACGTTACCAAGGCGTTTAAAATATCTTTACAATTCTATGCCACTTACCATAAGGTTCATGTTTATATACATATATGACGCTATGGTTGTATAGATATTTATGCCTTCGTCAGTATATAAATTTACATACCAAGACACCTTTGGTCGCGGATGTGCTACTGTAGTAGTCTGAAGGGTTGCTGTTGATGAGCACCGTAAGGGCGGTCTGGTAGCCACAAGACGCCACTCGCCGCGGTGCTTTGAACTGAACCAGATCCTCGGCACTAAAAGAAAACTTTTGAAACATCCACGGACTGCTGGCTCGGCCACGACTATACGGAAACGGCAGCGGGCGAGTTTTTCTGTGTTATAGTATAAAACTTCCCAGGTGAATTTTTCGCTTCGAGCCATTACATTAAATTTGAACATTATTACTATGACGATACCGTTTGTTTTGAAAGATCCTTATCTTTCAAAACAAACGGTATCGTCATAGTATTAAGGTTCAAATTTAATGTAATGGCTCGAAGCGAAAAATTCACCTGGGAAGATTTATACTAAGTATAATCGTGCGGCAAAGACGCTCAGGGTCGCCTTTAACCTATTGGGGGCCCTGGGCACTTTAGGATAAGGGGTCCCAGGGATATGACCATCAAATGGAGTAGCTAGGGGGCCCCATTGTATTCATTACATTTCAATCGGTACGTAACAACTCCAATTTTGTCGAAGTGCAATATTATCAGAGGCGGACTGGCAGCATTGGCCACCCCAGGCCGCAAAGGTTAAAACACCCAGTGCCCAGCCTTTTAATAATAGTTATCGCCCAATAGTCGGCCTCTGCCTATCTTTCACAAGGGTGGGAAGAGCACGAGAGATCGCCATCGTATACATCGGAGCAGTCAAGGTGCTGTTCGGAGCAGTCAAAGTACGGTCGTGTTCAGATATTTTTGACCACATTGAACGCATTGAATGGTGACTGTATCTACTAGTCGCCTTCTTAGCTCATCATTTAACGAGATGTATAATTTTGCCGCAATTAGTCTCCCCCAATATCTGGCCGCACTAGGCCTGGGCCTAGTCGGTCGGCCTTAAGGGAAATCCGCCACTGAATATTGAACTGTACATCCAGTCGATAATATTTATGTATCTCCACACTTCCACGTTTTATTCCTTTCGTGAATTAACTACCTAATCTGTAACTTAAGGATTAGTCATATTATAGCCTTAGTTATCAAATTAGGTATTTGCAATTTATTTACGTAGTGCATGCATCATTGTCATGGTTGTCATGCACAAAATCCCAATTAATCTTGGGCTACCGGTAGATAATAAATTACGTAGGGTATTGTTGCTAAGTAATATTCTTTACCATACTTTGCGGACAAATTTGTCAATGAAGCCGCTTTTCAGCCAGGAATTTCCGAATGAACTCTCCACTAATTTTTATTTTAGAATGAGTCATCTATCGATTCATCTGCATTCCTATGTGGTGAATTACTACGACGGTGATTTTTTAAATTGTCCTTAACTAAAACGAAACTCATTGATAAGTTTTATCTTCACAAGATAATTTTAGATTAATCAAGTTGTTCGTAGCTATAATTATGTAGAATATAATGGTATTTCTTTGAGAAGTATAAGAGGCATTAAGAAACGTGAAAATAATCCTTAAAATCCATATCCTAGACTATACAGCGGTAACGCTGTCCAGTCCACGTCGCGTTTCTGATTTTATTTTGTTCACCATATCAACTTTCACGTAGGTACCGCATTTGTACCACACAGCCTAAAAAGAGTAATGGAACGTTTGTGGCACAAGTGATTAAAAATTCATGAATGGCTTAAGTATTAACATGTCTAATTTCTACTTTGCTTATCAAAAAGATATCACGAATTAGGCATACTTAATGATAAGAACAAAGGCATTGGCAGACTTCCAGATAGGACTATAAATCGTTATTGGTACAATATTTCTAGTACAAAATAAAACCTTCATTATTACATGAGTGCTATGGCGTTATCGTCGTAGTCAATGTTACAAGATCTTCTTTTCGTTTAATTCTTTTTCAATTTCTATAGTAATCATCAAAATAAGTAGATATCTATTTAACATAATATTCACTTAAAACTGGAGAAGTAAGAGTAAGCGCCAACTTAGTTTATGTGGACGCGTGCAGAAGGTTTGCTATACTCGTACTTATCGCACATATTTTTTTAAATATAAATTATCACATTTTCTTTTATACGCGACTAGCCTACCGTCCCCAGCTTCGCCCGCGATAAATTAATTTTCCCGTAGGAAAAGGTATTTTCCCGTGGTAAAAAGTAGCCTATGTCACTCAGTGATAATGTAGCATTCTAACGGCGAAAGAATTTTTGAAATCGGTCCAGTAGTTTCGGAGCCTATTCAATGCAAACAAACAAACAATCAAATCTTTCCTCTTTATAATATTTAGTATAGATAGAAAAAAGATGTTAAGATATACATACGTTTAATGATGATGAGTTTACTTAATAATATAAACTATACAACTTAAGTCATCCGGAATACTAAATTTATTTCTTTTATAAGAATCCACATATTTATTTCAAAATATTTCACCCAGTAATCGGGTAAATCGGGATTTTCATTCAAGATCGAACAAATGAAGTTCTGCAACATTTGTCAACGTTAAATGAATATTGTCGATGGCCCTTCAGAACCTATTTTATTCCACCATCCGTGAGGCGAAAACGTCGAAAGCATGAAACAGAAGTTTAGTGGTGGTGTTTTTCAAAAAAGTTGATAATACCTACCATATTGAAGAATTATAAATCCATTTCACTTCTGAGCCATGTTTACAATCTGTTCATCACGAATCGTATCGTGCGCAGGTATGACGACTTCCTGCCTCCCGACCAAGCCCGATGCCGAAAAGGCTTTAGTACCGTAGACCACGTACCTGCGTTGCGGTAGGTTATACAGAAAACCGAGGAGTATAACCGCCCACTTTGCCTGGCATTTGTGGACTACAAGAAAGCCTTCGATTCGCCGAAACTTGGGCTATACTGCAGTCTCTCCAACTAAGGTCGTACCAACTCCGGTTTTAATTGGAGACTCTTCGCTCGAAGTTGTTGACGACTATATATTATCTACCTGGGACATACAATCCAATTACTTAGGTGGGCCCAACTTCGAGAAAGAGGTCAATCGACGAATCCGACCCAACTGGGCAGCGTTCGGGGAGCTCCGCGATATCTTGTCATCCTATATACCTACCGCAGTGTCGAATCTCAAGTCAAAAGTCTTTGACGAGTCTGTGTTGCCAGTGACGATGGCCGCTAACGATGGACCTCATAAAAAAGCTCAAGATCACTCAGAAGGCGATGGAGAGGGCTATGCTCGGAGTTTCTCTGCGGGATCGCATTAGAAATGATGAAATCCGCGCAAGAACTAAAGTCACCGACATAATTCGAAGAATCGCCAAACTCAAGTAGCAGTTGGCAAGGCACATCACGTGGCGTCCACGGACCGGAAGACGCAGGTAGGTTGGCCTCCAACAAGATGGAGCGACAACCAGGTTAAGGTTGCGAGAACGCGTTGGATGCGGATGGCACAGGACCGATCTGTTTGGCGAGCCTTGGGTGAAGCCTATGTTCAGCAGTGGACGTCTTCTGGCTAAAATGATGAATTGAAAATTGTTGAAAAAAGTTTACGTTGAATTTATTCAACCACTAGCTGGCTCCTGTTTCATTTTGTAATATTTTGTATTGAGTGTCCTTCTAGAGGTACGTTCTACATCAGAAAGTTAAGGTCGGCTTTATTATTGAAACAACTCCATCAGTAGCCTGGAGAGAAAATTTTCGTCAGACAACCTGTAGAGTGAGAGCGTGTATGTCTTCGGACGCAACATTTCTCAGTTAGTGCACACAACCTTTGCCACACTTATCATCACTGATGTCACATTAAAAATGTAGGCAATCCAGTTGAGTTATTACGGCACGACTCCACTAAACTATATTCGAGTCAGCTTGGTCCTATAGTCACGGAAAATTGTTTACATGAAAGCATCGGTGTTTCTCAACTTACGCCTTTTTATTAAAAACTGTGGGCTCGACAGCGAAATAGTTGAACGCGCAACAGAGTTTGATCTGAACAAACACTTGCTGGAAGAGCAAGTCACATCGGTACACTGCGTTCTTCCACATGCAGCGTTGCACCAGCTCGCTGCACGACAGTCCTGGAGACACCTGCGACAATCGGCAGGGTTTCACACATTTTGTTGACAGCATTAGTTCCCAAACTTGTAGTTCCTCGGAACCCTTCCTAAGTCATTATTACGCGGCAAAAGCCATCATTGAATAATTTCCTTCACCGTAATATTAGAGTTATTTTACATTGGTCCTTGTGGCAGTATATGAACCAACTTAAAAAATCATTTTCGATTTTTTATCGGACAAAATCGTCTCAGTTGTCCCATGAGAGACAACTCAACGGGACTAGTGAGATAGACGGGAGAGAGGTAACATTGAAAGTGTCACAGTGATCATAATAGTAAAATAACTCAACATAATCAAGCTATCACTGCAGGGGCGGATCTACATAAGGGCTTTTTGGGCTGCAGCCCATAAAAGGGCCCCCAGCCCCATTAGAGGCATAGTAACCATTATCGAATACAGTTTTTTGACAAAATTGCAATTAGTTAATAAGGTTGGCTCCCAAATAGTGTTAGCCCGGGGGCCCACAAACTTACGGGTCCGCCCCTGAATCACTGTATATATTTTATGTGACTATGGATTTACGGTCCCCTAAAAATGCGCCTAGGGAGCACTAAAGTTGCTCAGAACTCACT
Source organism: Archips xylosteana (assembly GCA_947563465.1). Lineage (NCBI taxonomy): Eukaryota > Metazoa > Arthropoda > Insecta > Lepidoptera > Tortricidae > Archips > Archips xylosteana. The sequence goes on from OX387343.1 coordinate 39,026,757, forward strand.
TTAGGACGTTTCCTAAAGTGGGTTCCACGGAATTTGAAGAGTAATGTACATACATATTTCGACGTGGCACGATACAATGGTACAGTCGGAAGCGGGCAGTATAGAATGTACAGTAAACGTAAATATTCCATGATCAAAATTTACGAATAAGTAAATAAAGATAATATATTTAAATTTCACCTTAATAAAAAAATCTTGCACGCTAATGTGGTTTATTTCCAGTACATCTTGGAGTGTATGCAGTATTTGTTTGTGAGTTTCGTTCGCTTTGAATGAAGAATGGAGAAGAGGCGCCCAGCGAATGTATTCAAACAATTTATCCGCCGTCACCCTGGGAGGCAAAGTCCTGAGAAAACAAATCGTAGATCAAAAAGCGGCCATGTGCGAGTTGGACTCACTCACGAAGAGACGATTACGCACGATTTATCTATAAAAAGGCAATAAATCACATTTGTTGTATGGGAGCCCCCCTTAAATATTTGTTTAATTTTAATTTAATTATTTATTTTTAAAGTGGATAATACAAGGTGACCTTAGCCTCTGGAAAAATAATGAAACCATGGATAAGACTGATACTTAGCAATATCGTAAAGCGAACCTTTACTAAATGATGTTGTTAGTGTTGTGTGCTACCCTGCATTTGACAATGACAATAAAATTTAAGTGATGATGAAAACGGGGGTAGTTGTTTGTCGCTGTCAGTTGCGTCGAGTGACCAGGGCGGTAGCACGCAGTGCGGTTTGGCAGCCGCCGTGACGCGTGACTCCAAGAAGAAGGGCTACGGATTAGCCCGAAACATGTCGAGTTAATATCTATTCTATAAATACTTATAAGCAGATATTTACTTATATTGTATCTACAGTCAACACGTTCATAAGTGATAACTTTTGTACCTTGTCGCTTTCAGTCATTAAATACTTAATTTCGTATGGCTTTCCAACCATGATGTTAAAGAGACAACGTTGACCCTACCTGATGAAACTCAAGTAGATTCTATTGTCTTTTTAGACCAGTTTCTTTCTGTTTATTAAGGGATTACCTAGCTGGGTCATATCAGGATATCGAAGGACTTGGATACAACTTTAGCATTGTTATTAAAGCGATACTAACACATTATTAGAAAATTCTCGGGCTGCTTTCCGTGAAATGACATTTAAATCACAAATGGTGACGGCTGGAAATGGAACGTCCCAAATGGCGCCGTGAGTGCTCTCGATCACCTAGAATGCAGACGTACGTACTTTCATTGCTTGTCAACGATAAGCAGGCACTTTATTCCCATTTGAAATATCATTGCTTAAAAAATATTTTGTACATGTACTATTGAAACATCACCCTTGTGGTGTCGGGTTTAGAATTGGGCATTTCTATTTTTCGCTGTACCCAATTAAGAAATTGTCAACAGGGAGTTAAAATTAGTCCGTTTGGTTACGCACTTTTTCAAGTCTTTACAATAAAAAAAACTTCACAAACCAGACTATTCTTCACTTCTCGATAAACATTGTTGAACTTGTCCGATTTGTTACTTTTGTTTATTCTTATAGGCTTGAAAAAGTTCGTAACCAAACGGACTAATTTTAACTCCCCGAAAAATAGAAATGCCCAATTACGCTTCTCTATTTCTTCCGTGGATGTCGTCAGACTAAGAAAATAGGTAGGTTAAGGTAGGTATTTTGTAGCAACAGGCTAGCAACCTGTCACTAATATACCACTTTTATCCAACTTTAAACCTAAAATTGCTAAAAGTAGCCCCGAAACGTAAATGTATCGTTTCGTGTGCTCTGCGTGTCCTTAGGGTACATAGGCGTGATGTTCGATCGGCCAAGGAAGTGGGTTACCTGTTTTGGCAAAAGTTTTTGTGAGATCTAAATGTCGCTAAGGTTGATTTTCAACCCGCGACACAAAAAGAGGGGTGTTATAAGTTTGACCGCTATGTGTGTATGTCTGTCTGTGGCATCATAGCTCTTAAACGGGTGAACCGATTTGAATGTGATTTTTTTATTAGAAAGCAGTTTCTTAGCGATAGTTTTTAGATGTGTTTCCTCGAAATCGGTTCAGCCATTCCAAAGCTATCAGCTCTTTTGTTAGCTGCGGAAGGGATCTTAGACGCATAATGGGCATTTTATGTTCAAATATACGTATGACCTATAAAATTGCGTTGGCGGTTTTTAAAATTTTTAATTTATAGTTATTCCGAGTGAAGGCATTAGACACTGCCATCATATTGACCTCGTATCATGACGTGCGAATCAACTTCAACCGTAGGGTGCTAGTGCTAGAGCATATTCATGGTCGACTGTTACTACAGTAACATGTAGTTCTTGCCTGACCTACCGTAGAACAGTCCCACAATAAGTTTCATAATTCATCCCCCTGACTTTTTCATTGAATAGGTTGCAACAGATTTAGTTGGTTTGATAGTGCTAAGTAGCATACGAAAGGAAGAAACTATTTAGTATTCAGTATTTATAAAATTGCAATATTTCAAAAGGGAAGGTTTCAAAAGCACCTGGATCTCATACCAATAAGCTCCAATACTATCTTTTTTCGACTTCCTTCGATCCTCGCCAATTACCGACTTTCTCTTTGAAACATTTATTTCAAACTCAAAAGATAATTGATTGAATGAATAAGGATGTTGACGCCATTAAAAAATAATTCGAAGACACGACTCCAGTAAAAAAAAAGCTTTATTTAAGGCGTGAGAACAAGATAAATTTTTGATTAACTGCAAAATTACATTTTTTGTTACTTTAAAACAAATAAATAGTTAGTTGATCGAGTTGGCGAACAAGTGACGTCATAAGTTGCTATTGCCATTCAAACTCTATGGGAGAATTGTGTTTTGACAGTTCATAAAAAGTACGTCAGTTGATCGGTGGTGTCAACATCCCTATTACCTTACAAGTTCCCTATTTACCCAGTCTCATCGAAAAAAAAAGTTAATGGCTCATTGCCGTACTATTATTTTATTATTAAGGTTTACCGTGACTATAGGATTCCTGGCGTACCACTTGTATGCGGTGACCACAAAGTAGACCGCTATGGCGATACTAACCACCACGGCCAGCGCCCAGCACCGTCTGTGAAAAAAATCATCTCATCATCATCATCAACGTCATCATTTCAGCCGAAAGACGTTCACTGCTGAACATAGGCCTCCCCAAAGGTTCGCCAAACAGATCTGTCCTGCGCCATCCGCATCCAACGCGTTCCCGCAACCGTAACCAGGTCGTTGCTCCATCTTGTTGGAGGCCTACCTACACCGCGTCTACCGGTCCGTGGACGCCATTCGATAACTTTTTGGCCCCATCGGCTATCAGTTCTACGAGCGATGTGGCCTGCCCACTACCACCTTGAATCTGGCGATTCTTAAAGCTATGTCGGTGACTTTGTTTCTGCGCGGATTTCATCATTTCTGATGTGATCCCGCCAAGAAACTCCGAACATAACCCTCTCAAACTTGACTTTTTGACTTGAGACACTGCGGTATATTAGATAAAATCTACCTGGTTTAAAAGTAAATAAGAAGCCATACACGCACTCGAATACATTCCCTAGTAGGTACCACTGCTTTCTGTCAAACGGGGTAGGATGAGGGTAGAAAAAACTGGTGACCTCGCGTTAAGCAACACAGCTTCGGGGCTTCGACTCGATTCTTACCAAATACTTACATGGTTAATAAGTAGATACTAGGTATGTAGAAAGCAATAATAGTTTTTTTTATCACCTACCCTTTGCCGAAACTGACTATTTCATTAGCAAGCCAGATACCTGCAAACCCTCAGGTATACAAATGCATGGTTGACCCGGAGGATTAAAGAGAGAGTGCTTCGCGTACGAGTACCTAATTTCCCTAGCTGCACTAGGTACACTACGTCGAAACAACACAGTGCAAGCTTTATAAGCTGATTAGTAATAATCTGGTTGCAGCGATCCGGACAGACTTTGCACAAAGTCTTTCCGTCTCCAGTCGCAAAGCTGATTTGAAAAACAACTAGATAGCGCAAGGTCGGACTACTTTGGACCTAAAGGGAAACTTTGGTGTAGCTTTAGACGTTAGGATCAAGTCGATCCAGATTTTACAAATATTATAACATTAAATTTATGGCACATTGCCTTATGGTTGGATCTAGCTGACTTCTCACGTTTTTGTGTTTTTAATTAAACCGTTCTAAGTTATTACCTATAAATGTAGTTTTGTAGCCATACCCTCCACTGGGCCAAAGTAACCCGACCTTACAATGCTTCTGCTTATTTAAAATACAAAATCTAGAAGCAGTAGACGAACCTCTCAGTAGTATTAATGTCCTCCATGACGATATACTTATACCCGTGCAAATCCGTTCTATTGCAGAACTCTGTGAATTTGTTAGCAAAGAACCCTCTTTTGGTCGGTTTGTCAATCCAGTGATTATCATTGGATGTGTTTTTCTCAGTTTTGAAACCCGATGAACTTTCGAGGGGATGGAGAACCATAGTCAGTGAAATAATTAATATTTTTAAATGTTGTGACGTCTGGTGCGAGCTCCGAGCAACGAATGGTCGCTTGATCGTAATTTGCTCACCACTGCCGCGCACGAATAGGTAATTATAAGCATAGATATCTATATTAGATAAGCACGGATCAAATATAATGTACCTACTCGTTAATGTCCTGAATTATGAAAACTATTCCTAATGACTGGGTTGGTACCACAATTAATACAGTCAAGGTTATTGTATGCGATTTTTGCTAAGAACCACGAGCTTTTCGATCCTATAGGAGAAAAAAGTGTCCCATTTTTTTTTACACGCAAAGTCCAAATCCTTAATCTCTAAGTCTAATTACGCATGCACATCCATTCATTTACCACGAGCTTAACGGTGAAGGAAAATATCGTGAGGAAACCTGCATACATCTGCGAAGAAATTCAGTGGTGTGTGCTGTGAAGTTCCCAGTCCCCACTGGGCCCACCTGGGAACTACGACCCAACCCCTCCATTCTAAGAGGAGGCCTGAGCCCAGCAGTGGGACGTATATAGGCTAAGATAATGATGTAGATGATGATGATCCATTCAATAAATCAAAAATAAATATTTCGTGATATGCGCATTTTTTTTTATTCTTGGTTTATTTTTGATAGATATCACGAATAAATATTATCATCAAAATAGACATGATCATGAAATTTCGCAAAGGTTTTCTTCAAGCAACGAAAATAAAGACATGACGACATTTTTGAAAATTCCCGTAGGGATTCAATAATAGTACATTGTGCATCAAGGGCTGTAAGTAGAGGATTACTAACGAGAGTCTGTTAGAAGCCCGACGCCGAAGGCGGAGGGATTTTAATGACTCGAGTTTGTAATCCCCTTACTGCCCGTGATACACAATGATTTTCATCACATTGCGAGGAAAAAAAATTCAAAAATAAAATTATTTTGTCTCTAAACACTTAAAATTGAATAAAATAATGGCTTGCCAATACAGATTGTCAATTTATTCGAGTTATCTACCATAGAAAATGTATATAAACTGTTGTTTAGTTTAGCATTTGAATGGTCATACGGCCAGATTCTGCCAACATGTTAAAAAATTACTTTCTAAAATTATTGCACAAATATTTGATATAAATTTAAAATATAACAAAATAACGAAGTTTCATGAAGCGTAGATAAGTTTTGTGTTGTAAAATTGGGTTATAACTAAGTTTTAAAGATATAAATAAAACGTTGGCCGACTTGAAACCTCCTTAGTCTAAAATTACATACTTACCTACCTACTAACTTCTTTGCAAATTTTAAAACTAAAGTTAAAACTCCCTTGGGTGGAAAAACTGTACGTAAATCAAATGTAAATCCATAACTCCCTTAAGAACAATTTAGGCCATTGTCATTTAGTATACAGGCATGGAATTAAACCATTGACGAGCAAGTGTGATGAAAAATATTTGAATTTTAATTAAACTGCGAAATCTATTGTTTCCCGCGAGCTAGCCAGTTAGGTTATTAAAAAAACCAAGCCCTATCGATACTAAAATCTGTATCAGACCAATGCCAAATGCTGCTGACAGTTCATTCATCACGTTGAACTTGCATTTATCTAATTAGGTCGGGCCACATCAAAGTCGATTAATTCGTACCTACAGACTAGTGCACGCTATCGAATACTTTTACTCGTATTTTAATATCACGAAATCTATCGATTATGTCTTTGCTGAACTGACAGAATAGGTGTTTTACTAATGGTGTATGTAAATTTAGAACTTGTCGTTCATTTCATTCATCATCAGGTGGTTTAGTTTAATGCGAATAGAAAATAGTACCTAGTTTATTTAATCAGGAACGAAATGTACCAATTTCACACGAGATTTGTGGACCCAGAACAGCGAGCTCAACCCTTAGTACTTTGTCACAGGAAAGGGAAGTACTGGGGGGCAGTTTGAAATGTTTCGTATTATTTAGTGACAGTGACGAAGTATTACCTACGTTTCTCGCCTGCTTTTGCGCAACTTCTAGTTTGTAATTATGCTTTCCTCAAGTTACAAACTTTATTTCCACTTCTTGGAAAGTCAAAAAACAGAAGATGCTTATAGCACATGTCTACTTATTCTTAGGTAATTATTGAAACATAATTATCTAATATATAAAAATCTCGTGTAAGGGTGTTTCTTATCGAAATCCTCCGAAACGGCTTGACCGATTTTTATGAAACTTTTTTTCTCTGTACTCGGTAGGTCTGAGATAATGTCATAGGCTATTTTTTGTATACCTATCCCTATTCCTCGCAGACGGAGTCGCGGGCAACAGCTAGTTATGATATAAAAATAAAGCGGTTAAAAATTGCCGTCACGTTTTTTTTCTTCGCGTAACTTTCAGAACCTGGGCGATCGATCTTTGCTCGGCGTCCTTTAAGTTATAAGTTATAATATAACATGTCTTTCATTTTCTTATTGTAAAAGTTAATTCCCTACTAAAAAAAACCCCTAATAAGTACAATTACGAAAACAAACAGCAAATCACATTAAATCAACTTACCTATAGTGCCATCTATCTTCTATCCGCAAAAATATTAGTCACCAACGCAAGCTATTGCAACGCAAGTATTGACAAGAACCCCATAAGGTTCTACCTTCAGCCTTTCATTTTAGTCTAAGATTCATAACATAAGAATCTAGTTCCAAATTTATCTATGAGGTGGCGGTATGACACTGGTCCCACCGCCGACGATGAGCGAGTGAAGCAATAGAAAACAAGTTGGCGCGAAGCGAGTGTGTATAGTTCCGATAGTTTTGTCGCTCGGCTATAAACGAATGTTCGATTGCGACGAGCGATTACTCGCACTACTCGCTCGGGTGGGTCTCCACGCAGTACAGTAGAATAATCGCTGGTTGGTCTGTCAGTGTGAGTTCTGACCGCCAAGCGAGCATCGCTGAGCGAGTATATCGCTAAGCGAGCTTTATCGTTGATAGCTTTTAATGCTGCGATCAACTAGTGAAGAGATGGTCCTTGCAGGCAGTGTGAACAGCCAGCGTGGAACTGTAAATATACGAGTATCTCTCTCTTTTACCGATACGAGATCTGTATATTTTATTAGTTTCTTGAGCGAGAAAATAGTAGATAGCTAATTGCTTCCTCTCCCATGGTGGGACTAGTGCCTTAAGCTATACCTAGATATAACTGAAATTAAACTTTAGGGTGGTTTAGGAATTTTTTGGTCTACTTCGAACCATTAGGTACTTGAAATTACAACAAACTTCTATAAACGAGTATTAGGTAAAATTCAAAACTATATTTTCTTGTCAACATTTATAATTCGAGATTTAATGACTTAACACTTATTAACTAGGTACTTATAATAATGTTTACAGTGTGCTTAAAAATACATAGTACAATATCCCTCAGCATAACCTTGTCTTAACCCTTAAACGGATGACGTTGAATATTTCCGTTGAAATAATTGTCTTATAACTGTACCGAATTATAATTATTGTCAAGTATTTATCAGGCTAATTTTGATACGGGCCACGTTCCAATAATTTAAATGCTGGTATCAAATTTACCCCCTACATTCTTAAGGGTAGTGTTAATACTCTTAACGGTACAGTCAAGGAAACTGAATCGCGTACCAGGGTGGAACCCTTTCACAGCTAATTTTACGATAATTTCTTTGGCAGATGTATGGAATGTCAACATGACATTTGCAATGAAAATGGTACACCCTGGCACAGGATTCAGTTTCCTTGACTGTATGTCGCTCCTGTGTTGGTCCTAAAGCACGGAAATAGCAATGTGTTATTTAGAATTTAGACCAAATATAAAAAACAATTAGTCAGTAATTTCTCATTTCATTATCCAGAATCAAATGAGGTGAACTTAACCAGCATCTCATGGTTTATTGTTAAATTTTGTGTAACAATTTCAACATTTATTTATCTATATTATTATGTATCTTGAATTTAAACGTTCTACAGTCACTTGATATTTGCTCAGTACCGAAACGTGTATGAAGCAAAGGAAAATGACTACGATTCAGATGGTCTAAATAGCACATGTCCAATGATGTAAATTGTCCATTGTGTGAAGATGTCTTAATCGTAAAATCCCCAATTAGCATAACGTTCATGAAGGACACGCCTTTAAGAGGGTTTATACCTGCTGAGCTGGCAACGTTGCATTTTTGTTAGTTTATCTCGATTATTCCATAAAAATTGAATGAAAATTAAAAATGTTTTGAATACAAATTGTTCTAATATATAAGTTGAACAATTTGTATTCAAAACATTTTTAATTTTCATTCAATTTTTATGGAATAATCGAGAAAAACTATTAAAAACTATTTTCTCGATTATTCCATAAAAATTGAATGAATATTAAAAATGTTTTGAGTACAAATTGTTCAACTTATATATTAGAACAATTTGTATTCAAAACATTTTTAATTTTCATTCAATTTTTATGGAATAATCGAGATAAACTAACAAAAATGCAACGTTGCCAGCTCAGCAGGTATAAACCCTCTTAAAGCTGAACGCCAAAATCGCAGAACGTCCAAAAAATATAATGTCGCGTATTTCAAGATATAAAGACTTTTGAGTTGAATAGGTAGATCTAATTGATAATATAACCGACCACTTGAAACTCGAACACGCTTTTTGGTTATTCTGCTGCTCCTGCTAACTACTTTCAAAAAGATAGGTATTACGATTTGCTTTTTTGGGTAATAGTGTTTTTGCCAATATGTAGCATGGACGTTATGCTAGTTATAGTCGTATATCGTAATTTGTATTACACGGCTAAAATGTGAAGAGTGGCAAGTTGGTCAACAATTAAAGTTGTTGACAGTACTAGTATAATATTATTTGTGCGCAACCGTAGGTATCTATCAGAAAAATACTCAAGTTTTAGTATAAATCACTGGGTTTATACAACTACTGTAGAATTCGACAACTTTAGTTGTGTATAGTCGACCAAGTGCTTTACCATTTTTTATGACAGTTCCTACATCAGAATAAAAAACAATAAGGTTGATTTTCACATTGACTTGAGAGTGAAAATAGCCTTTGATGTTTTACGCCATACAACTGACATTGAACCTTAGGGTGGTAAGGGAATTTCTTGGTTCACTATACAAAAACAAACCCTTGATTACATGAAAAAAACATAAATGCTTTACACAACTTTTTGTTTAAGCTCAATAAAGAATATTATATGACACTATAAGGCACAAAACTGATAAGGTGCTAATTATAACCCTACTCGACATCGACATGCCACATGAATATTTTATCTCAGAGCTTAAATGACTGCTAAATCATCTTAGGTTAATCTCTTTTTTTAAGCTCGAAGGATAGGATTACTTACGTATACAAAGTCATACTTAGGGGCTACTTATATCTAAAATTAAGTCAGACTCATACATTTTGACACTACTAACCGCGCGTCAAACTAAACCGAGATTGTTTTTGTTGCAAGACGGTCTTTGCTATAAACCTGTAGGTACGCTTATTGCCTAACGCGCGGAAGCATGCTTTTGCTTTCACTATTTTTTTCTGTCAAATGGTATAAGATGATGACAGAAAATATTTATAAAGAGTTGACAATGTCATTTTGAATTTATTTATTTAAAAATATAGTAGAATTAAATGTTTACACTGTTATGACAGACAATACAATGTATGTATGTTCGTTGAGGTTAAATTTAGCAGCTCGAAATTCACCCTCGCTCGAATTTTCTAGTAATCAGAATTACTTACTTGAAATTTGATACAGTAAAATTACATAAAGTTTACCACTGACAGATGGTTTGCCTTCATTTCATTTTCAACTTTAACGACCTACAAAAAAGCCAATTTTAGAATACTGCTACCCACGTTTGCAGATTTTGTAATAGCTACTTTATTTGTATGGTGTTAAAGTTGGAAATGAAATGAAGGAAAGCCATCTGTCAGTGGTAAACTAAAAGTAAACGTATTGTACGGATATGTAGTTTTAATGACAATACCAATACCTACAGACAATATAAAGTAGGTATAATCAGCAAAAAAGCTTGAAAATATTAAAAATTAAATTTCTAAAAACTTATTATTCATGCGGCCTCATTTCAAAGTTCAATGTAGCCTAAAAAGTGAAAAACGCGCGTTTTAAATATATTATTGCACTTAACCCATTGCCGCAATTTAACTCAGTCAAATTTACCTAAGGAAGCTTCCTGATTTGGCGGTGCGGTATCGGTACAACTCAGTAGTTGTACCGATACCGCACCGCCAAATCAGGAAGCTCGACAAAAGTTTTACCGAGTTCCACGAGACCTTTCTCATTAGCGCTAGGTGCCCGACTCGCCTTGCTAGGAAGCGGCCTAAGGCATTTAAAACGAGCGCCATTTTTTGGCAGTGGATAACTTAATTATCTAATAACCTATCGTTCACTGGCGCAACACGGCAGCAACATCCGTAGTTTCATATGCACCATTGACTAGCACTATTATGGTATGTACCTACGTAGCAGTGTCGTTTGCACCATTGATGGTGCTAGTCACTGGTGCATGTGAAACAACGTCCACAGTGGCGCAACTACAGGGCGGCGGGCTGGCAAAATGCCACGGGCCCCGACCCTATAGAGGGCCCCGGCCAAGAAGCCGCGTGGTCAGAAATAGCATTAGAATTAAATTACAATGTGACGATTTACAATGTGACGATTTTTACTGTGAGGGTCCCATCTAAAGTAATTGCCACGGGCCTCAGGTTGATTGTAGATTGTCCAGCAACACTACATGGACATGACATAAAAACAGAATTTGTTAGATCCGAGTTGACATTTAACTAATTAAAACTTTTTTTTTTTAATTATTTTGTTACATAATCATCGTCATCAGTGATACTTTAGAGACAGATGATGAGTCAAGGAATTTTTCCTGAAGTCTGTCTGTTTCTGACAGGCAAAAAAAATAACAGCCGCAATAAGCTAATGGACTTCGATTAGGACCACCACCGTGTTTCATGGTACGGAGAAGAATGTGGTTACTCTGAGATGCACATCATAATTATACTATTGTCAGTTTTTTCCACCTGCCCTAAAAACCAACTTTATGAATAGGCATGTATAATGTCATTAAACTATGGCTTGGCATTTACTCAATAGCATCAACACTTAAAAACTTGTTAAGAACTAATAGTTAATGTACTCCGCGTAATATACCGATCAGATTAAATCTATATTATAAAATTTTGTTCATACACCGGCTTACGTTAAAAATACCACAAAGCTCGCTCTAGCGTATCTACCAAATTTTAATTTGGGCCCCTCTAATATATTTGGACCGCAAAGTCATACAATTCAATAAAATTCATACCAACAATATCACAATACGTGCGTATTTTTTTTGTCAATACCCAATATTATACACATGCACAAAGAAGCACCATGATCATTATTGTATTCAACATTAAAACTAAAGTGGGCGCAATAAGTCCCAGAAAATACATACGTCGTGTATTTAACACATTTTTATGTTTACTAACGCTTACAAAATGATTAGGTAGTTCACTTATCACAGCGAAGTAAAGATTAAAAAAGTTTTACAAAAAGCCAGTGAGAAATATTTGCGGATTACATGCGTAGGCCGATGCAGCAAAATAATATCAACAACATTATCGTCAGGGATAGTACAAATTAGATCATTCCGCGTATCGGACAAAAGCAAATTTCCAGTTTTTACTCCAAATTCGTTAGACCAAAACAAATACATATAAAGTTAAAACCATCCCCTGTAAAAATACATGTACTGCATATACGCGGGATTTACATATGGCAGATAAGCAATGTCGCACTATCCCGACGATATATACTGAATTGGTGACTTATTAAACTGCTCTAGTTGTTGTAGTTTTTAAATACTTCCACATGTACCAGTGTGGTGCCCGGTTTAGAATTACATCTCTCCATTTCTTCCATGGATGTCGTAAGAAGCGAATAGGAAATAGATAAGGTATATCGTAGGCGATAGGCTAGCAACCTGTCACCATTATACCACTTTTATCTAACAGCAAACCTAAAATTGCTAAAAGTAGCTCCGAAACGTAAATATAGCGTTTCGTGTGATCTGTATCCCCTCTTTGGAATACAGATTAGATTAGATTATCAAACCCGAACGCCAAATGCAACAAGTGAGTCTTTGTCAAAATGCGTGCAGGCCACTTCTTTATTTTTTACATGATGGTAGTACAACTCTGTTATCGTCCATTATAACAGATTAAGAAAATTTGAAAGACTATAAATAATATTATCCATGTGAGCACATAACAACATAAAGATATGTTTTTACCAGAAAATTGTAAATATCGGCAAGGATAAGCTTACTTGGAGATAATTCGACAATGATCCAAATAGTATTCTGACGGCACAGTTGGACACAAAGAAGCACCACACACGCACTGCCTTACTTGAATTGACAGTAGAAATAAGGCGCGCTAGAAAGCTCATAGAGCATTCAAATATTGGTTTATGGCGTTTTCGGAACAGAGGAGTACATTGTTGCATTAAATTTGAAGTAATTTGAACAAAACTCCAGTCATAAATAACGCCCACAGTTCAATAGTTCGGCAGGATATTTGTCAAGTTCACGTCTTTCACAAAGTGTGGCCACTCTTGTAGTATCTCGAACAGCTTTTCTCCCGGACTCTCCGTAGACATTAGTTGCCGATGAGCAAACAATTTATAATCTTTAGCAATTTTACCGAGTGCCACTCCTCTTTTTATGAGTTTTTTGCATGCGTCCAGTTGTTTTTGCGTTGGTGCTTCCTTAGTGAACGTGCCTATGAACGCTATACCGATACTATATTTATTATAACCGAGGGTGTGAGCGCCGATGTAGTCCCACCCGCGGCCGTAGTACGCGGACCCGTCGCCTCCAACTAAGTAATTGTATCCAATATCGTACCAGCCGCGAGACTCGACGTGGTACGATTGGACCAGACGAACATTGTACACACAGCTGCTCTGAAATCACAAAATGATTAAATTATTACCACAACTTTGCAATTTAAAGGACAGTCAGCTTTAAATAGCTCGTGGTCGTGATACCCAAAATGGCCAAATATTCCGCAACACTTCTTTGTAACAGTTGTAGCTAACAAGGGTCGTGTTGCAAACTTTTTTGCCACTTTGTGTGTCATGAACTATTTGTCGCTGACTGTACCACAAATTGTGGTAGATCAAAAGTAGCCAAAAACACATTTCTGTCGAAGACCCTTTTTATTTGTTATTTTTATTCTGTTGTTATGGCGGCCATAGACATTATGTGAAAATGTTAACCTCGTACAATCCACGTCAAATTTTGCCAATCATAATTTGAAACTTATTGTTAATCAAAAAAAGTTCAGATTGGCTTTAACTAAATGTGCGTGTACTAAACTTAGTAAATATGCTAGGCCTTAAGAAGTTGAGTGTCTGGGGGACTAATACGAAGTTCGAAATTCGAAGTTCGTAACGTGCCGTCCCTTTCACTCTTCTGCCTAATGCTATTAGCGTGAACGAAACGCGTTACGACTTGTGACAGACGAAGATGGACGGATGGACAGAGAGCAGAGTCTTAGTACACTGGTCCCGTTGGTACGCTTTTGGGTATGGAAACAAAAATGAAGATTGTGAGAATGAGATTACAAGTACCTGATTATAACAAAACGCAGTGGCAGTATGGCTGATGATGACCCATGGAGCCGGAAGCCTCAATTTGTCCAGAGGCCCAGTCTCGGGCTGAGCCAACCACTCCATCCGCGATACTATCCTCAAGTGATCAGGCGCAATTAGCAATTCGCCTTGTTCACCTGCTATTGATTATTAACATCATTAAAAAAAGAGCTAGTAGACATTCGGTTTTCATAAATGAGTAACATAAGTGCAGTAAAATTACATAAAGTTTACCACTGACAGATGGTTTGCCTTCATTTCATATTCAACTTTAACGTCCTACAAATAAAGCCAATTTTAGAATACTGTTACCCACGTTTGCAGATTTTGTAATAGCTACTTTATTTGTATGGTGTTAAAGTTGGAAATGAAATGAAGGCAAGCCATCTGTCAGAGGTAAACTAAAAATAAACGTATTGTACAAGTCTAGCTAACCATAAATGATTCAGAAATTATCTTTTATGTATTTGGGTCATTCACAGCATAGGAAACAAAAGTTGTTTCCCCCGTGGACATAAAATTAGCGACTCCCGAATCAACAAAAATACGATTTAAGTATTTAAATAGGCCCAAAGTTGGCCAGGCGACCCACGCGCCAATGTAGACTTAAAAAATATTGGCTCCAGACCCTTAACTTTTGCCATGTCCACAGGAGAGACGCAAAAAAATGTGTACGACCCATTTGGCTGAAGACAAACATGTATGAAAAGCGTCAATAGTATTTACCTAATTTTTTTGGCTTCTCTTTCGCAAATGTAATTTTATTTCTCGTCTGTCTCCTAATAAAAAATAATGAGAATTGAAAGTTCATGGTTAGTATACAATACGAGGCCCACGCTGAAATGAATGGTGTCACAACAATTACAACCATTGTAATTTTTGATGAATATTCATGCCATGATCCCGTCACCCGTTCGCCTGAAATAAAGTTAAGAGTCACCAACAAGCTTGATAACAACCCACTCCATAGATAATTAGGGTTACCGTTAGTTAGGGGCTTAACAAATTATTTTAAGTTGAATAACTTTAAAAATGGGATTCCCCATCTGTACGTGGTTTACACGGCCTAAGGGGAATCCCGTTTTTAAGGTTTTTAATATAGCAAGAGCAGCAAGGGTTTAAAAAGATTTTTACAAACAATATTTTTTAAACCATTTTAAGTGCGACCATAATAGCTAATGTGGTGCCATGATGAAATTGTAATGGTTTTAATGCAGTGCAGCATTATATTCTATTGAACAGTACAGTGCAATTGATTTCTATGTGCTAGCACATAACTTAGTCAATTGTATTATTATACCTACTTATAGGATTAGCAAACAAAGTATATATTAGGGTGTTTCACTTTTGTAGGTGAAAAAAATTTTTGTGATATTTTTTCTGACTTTGCTCAGCTTCCGGTTCTAGCTTATGTTAATAGAATATTTTCCAAATTTCAAGTGGATTGGACCATGTTTAGAGGTTGCACAGAATGAACAGCTCCAAATAAGAATCGAAAAATGAAGTAATTACTTTTATTTAAAGATAGCACAATATGGTAGCCACACATCGTTTTTAAGTGAAAGAAAATTAAATTAAGCATAAAATAGAACATTAACTACTCAATAAATAATTTACTACTTAGATTACACAAGTTACAACCTCATCTTTGGTTCGCTTGACCACGCATTTTCTGTTGCATGCTTGTTTCTGCTATTCGTCTCTGATCGAATCATTAAATAAAGAATAGTTACTCTGTCTTCTAGAATCTTACAGGATGCGATTGATGGCAACAATTTACAGTTTCAGTGTTAGAGTAAAGGTTAATGATGCTTAAATTTTTTGAGCCATTTCGCTTCTTTTGGTCACCCGAGTTCGATGAATAGTAGACGGCGATATAGAAACATCTGAGACATCGTGACCAAGGCTTTTTACAACTGTAGTAACCGAAGTACTAGCTTGCCGAGTGGAGAGTAAAGTTGTTCGCGGTCCTATGCAGCTATGAGTGTCCAATCGAGAGATTTTAGTTTACTTATAAATAGGACGTGACATTTTTGCTGGTGGTACAGAGAATAGAATTATTTTCATCGTCTTCATGACTTGATAACTACTTAATGAAGAGAAGGTCCAAGGTCACTGTCATGTTGATTTATTTAATCGATTTTAATGCTACATTTTATAAGCATCCACTTTGCCTTGTCTCTTACGCTTTTGGATAATTTCTAAGGAAAACGTAAACAAATTATGGTAAGTGTTCCTTATAAAGTTATTAAACGTTAGCTCAAACGGTTACTGTCTTGACATATGTATTAGCCTTCTTCCACACTTCTTGCAGTTTAATACTTGTCTACTTAGTGGCGTCCGAAAGAGTTTTTTTTCCTTTGTGATGGTGTAAAATAAATCAACAGCACTTGTTCCTTGGAAGGAAGTCCAGCTCCTAACAAAATATCACAAGGAAACTTATTACTTACGTTAAAATATGCTTCAATCTTTTAAACGACAGACTTAAATCACTTATAACCCTCCAATTCAAATAAAAAACTTGAAAATTTTGCTATCCTCTAATACACCGATATCAATTACTTGACATAAAAGTCATCAAACTGTGCAACCTTTAGATGATAATCGATTTTACTGATTTTTGGCGTATGAACTTTACATATGAGTGGAAACAAGAATTCGAGCAAAGTCAAAGAAAAATCAAAAATTTTGAAAAATGAAACACCCTAGTATATATGTATGTCATCATCATCATCATCAGCCTATGTTCGTCCACTGCTGGACATAGGCCTCTCCCATGGCACGCCACTGAGCACGATCCTCGGCCACTCTCATCCAGCTCTTGCCAGCCGCCTTGCGAAGATCATCGCTCCACCGAGTCTGAAGTCGTCCCACGCTACGTTTGCCGATCCGTGGTCTCCACTCAAGAACTCGTCTACCCCAACGGTTATCGGTTCTACGGGTTATATGACCTGCCCATTGCCACTTCAGCGTGCTAATGTGTATGTATGTAATCCTTACTAATATTATAAATGCGAAAGTAACTCTGTCTGTCTGTCGCGCTTTCACGCCAAAACTACTGAACCGATTTAAATGAAATTTGGTACACAGGTAGTCTAGAGCCTGAGAAAGGACATAGGCTACTTTTTAACCTTCCCACCCAAAGTCACTATTCCACGCGGACGAAGTCGCGGGCACAGCTAGTACTCAATAAATCTGAGAATCTGAGATTCTGAGAGGAGGCCTGTGCCCTGCAGTGGGGCGTATACATATAAGCTGGGATGATGATGATGATGAAATAATAAATCACGAAAACTGTTGTAGCATGACCTACTACTAATATTATAAATGTGAAAGTTTGTTAGTATGTGTGGGTGTGGTTGTTACTACTTTTATCCCAATATTGACACAAAATCGGGATTTTAACTAGTGAAAAATCCCAAAATCTTAACTGCTATGTTTAGAGGCAAAATTTTGCATGTATGTTCTTCATGGTATGCAAATAATGAGATGACCACAATATAATTCCTATGGTAATTTAGTTAAATCCCAGAATTTCAACTCAAGTGCAGAACAAACCCACGTGTCAAGGCTAGTACTAAATATAGTGTGAGTTATAATTATAACAATAGCATGCTTCATGACTCATTTCATTATGCTTGTATCAGGTATATATATTTATAAATACAAAAACAACTTATTGTGAAACTGAAAAATTTTGCATTTTAGCAAGAATATGAATACTGTGAAGAACTTTTTATCATATCAACTACTAGACAACATAAAATTGTGATTACATTCTAAAATGCATTAATGCATTTATTGTACCTATATTTCACAAATCAGATAATACAATTAGAAATAAATAAATAAATATCATGGAGCAGTACCAATTGGCCTAGCCCCAAAATAAGCAAAGCTTGTGTTATGGGTACTAGGCAATGGATAAGCTTACTTAAATAGATAGATACATAGGTACTTAATGCATATTAAACACCTAAGACTTGAGAATTAATGTTCATATTTTTCATACATAATATCTGCCTTGACCGGAGGTCAAACACAGAACTTCGAGCTTTCTAATAAAAACCCATTTAATTTTAACCAAGAAAATCAGCATTAATTTTCAATTCACTAATACTATTTTTACTAGCTTTGTAACAAGTAAATAGTCAGTTGATTGAGTCTGCTAACTAGTGATGTAACAGTTCAGTAGCTACCACAGAAAATATATGGGAAAATCCCGTTTTGACAGATCATAAAAAGAATGCCAATTGATTGGTAGTGTCAAATAGCCTATTGTTTACTAATAAGGTATTGTATTATCTCATCTCATTAGTTTCTCATTAAATTCTTGTATTGTCAGTCTGTATTCATCACTTATTCTATTTATGTCCTGTTTGCTAGCCATCACTAAATTCTGTAACTTATCTCTCTTTTAATAAGTCTTATTTGTCAGTCTTCCTTGGACTTTTTCACCATTCTTCTGTTTCATTTTTTGTCTCCTTTATTTATTTGCCACAATTTTTTCAATAACTGTGGTTTGTTGCATATGTAATTAGTCTCTTTCATGTTTGGTTGCATTCTAAATACATTAAACATTATGTTAGTTTTTCATCTCATTTGATATTTGTGACTATCTTGTGTCATCACACTAAAATTATCATTATAACATCAAACTACACATAGCAGACATAGCGGGTGCTTGTGATAGCATTCACCATCTCTTTCTATCATCATTCTATAACTTATGACAGACAGAAGTGGTGTTAAACTGCTTAGATCTTGAGTTGTTAAACAATAAGGACTCTCAAGATTGGTTTTTTGGCGTCTTTTTGTATTTTTTATTTTTTCAACTCCAAATTTGTTACTTTTACGGTCATCCCATGAATTCCATATATTTCACACAAAATACAAACTGAAACATGGGAAACACAGAAAAACTCAGAAAAAGAGGCCAGTGCTGGGAATCAAACCCAGGTCCTCAGCATTTCGTGCCACATGCTACTGCTACCCCCACACCACCACTGGTCAGTAAGGACTCTGGTCAAAAAAGACTTGAATAGCAAATGACACAAACAACAAACGGGAAGAACAGAGAATCTGCCCAAAAAAGAACAAGATGAATTGCTACAAAGGCCATAAAAGACAAAGCAATAACAAATTTCACTAAAAATAAACTGCAAATGATACTAAAACGAGGGAGACAGAAAACAAAACAAGACTTATTAAAGAGAGCGACAAGTTACAGAATTTGACCAGAGAATTATTAGTGAACCAGACAAATAAAGAATGAGTGTCCAATACAAAATGAGACAACGCAAGAATTAAGTGAAAAACAAATGAGACAAGATAATACAATGCCAAAGCCTGCTTCAGAATAAAGAATCAACTGTTATGTAAGAGTTAGGTGAAAATATTGAAAAACCCCTATTCAATGTTTGATTGTAATACACAGTTTTCAATGTGCTTTCCTTAGATCATAAAGCCAATGTTACCTTTTGTATGCTGGAAAGTTTTGCACTTTTCCCTATCCATATCTATACCTGTTGTACCTTTTAACACATACCTAAAACATTTATACGTACAAGTGTAAGAGCGTCTCCAGCATACAACAGGTATAGGTTTGGATACAACACTAGGCATATGACAAGTTAAGTTTTACTATAAACCAGAGGCATGAAGTATATATTTCTTCTATTACGTAACCTGGAGAGTGAGAGATGATGATGATGTTGCATTGATGGTTTTAAGGTATTTCATCCTTCATTAAAACTGTCTCACATTTCACAATAACTAAAACAACTATGTATATCACTAACATTGTATTTAAAATACAGCATGGTCACTTTTATGGAATAAAATGTATTTAAGTAGGTACTAAACTAAATAAATATAGTTGGTTAAATAAGTTAGTCACACTGCCTAAAATAACCTGTTAAAAACCATATACCTACATATACCTATAGCCCACAGTTAATAATAATACTTAAGTACAAACTTACTTGTTGGCTCATCCTCATTCCCATCAGGCATCTTTTGTAACCCAAATATGATACCACAAGTACTGGCAACCACAAAAAGAATTGCAGAAATAGTTATCTTTTGCCATGTTTTTATAGCAAAACCATCAGAACCTACAATATAAAGAACAAATATGTATGTGACACACACAGGAATACAAAACATTTAGCACCTTTTACACAGCAAGAAAAATATACTACTAACCAGTAACAAAGGTTCCTTCTTTGTACAATGGTGGTTTTGAATCTTCATCATCTGTCTTATTATAAGAGGCATTCTCAATGCCAGATTTACCCTGAATTATTTGTTTGATGGTTACAGGGCCTTGAAAATACGTGTTGTTTCCGAAATGTACATTCTCCGAGTTACTGACAGAGACGGTGCCAAAAACGGGAGGCGAGGCCGCGGGCTTCGCGAAGGCTGCGATCGCGTTAGCATCCACAGGGCCCGCATTATCGCTGTCGCATGTTTCTTCCACGATCTCAAAATCGTCAAACTCTCCCACAACACTAATATCAAGGTTCTTGTTCTCGTCGCAAAAGTTCACAGAGTCCTTATTTATGGCCATCTTGCCATAAAAACATTTAGAACTAAGAGATTACGAAATCAAAACTCATTGGAATATTTGGAGTTACTAACAACACTTACATGATTCGCTGAGCATTAAATGTACATATTTGTTTAGATGATAAATAACTCATTTTGATCGACATTAAACTTTGTTTGACAAAGTTCAATGCAAAACTATGTAGACAAGTACTTGTTTACTAAAATCAACAGAATTGGATTGATGAGCTCTGTTTGTGTCTAGGCCCAAAATTTCAAGACAGGACATAATTTCTTAATCTAATAAATCACAATACACACAATTCACAAATCATCGTGCCGTGCATTTGCTAATAATTTTGTAAAAAATACTGCCGTTCGTTTTCCTCATGACGTTTGTGATACGAGCGCGAGCCAAACAAAACCCGGTCCAGTCTGACAGTACTGTCTGACTGATAGGGTGATAGGATACGTAGTATCTTCTATTTAGTTTGTGGTTTAGGTAACTCTAATAATATAAAGCTCCTGTTGCACTACACATGCTAAAAAGCGCGCTAAAGCAACTGTTACACATGCTCTAGAATAGCATGCTAAAAAGTGCGCTATGAGTATTCTTAATATGAGCATGCTTATGAACTGTTTACATTTGCAAGCAATAAGCACGCTAAGTTTTAAGTATGGTCCTGACTAAGCATGCTCAAAGCAAACACTCCATTACACATGCCATGTGATAGCGTGCTCTTTGTCAGTTCAGAGAAAACCATGGAAAATCAAACAGCCATCAGCATGGAGCTGAATAAAATTATATTTAAGCTGGCGATGCAATGCATCCAAAAACTTCTTGTCGGGCGCTGGGGAAAATAACTAACTAAGTGTTTGGGGGTGTATTTAGTTAGATAAATTCAACTCCGGATCCACGCTCGCCAGCGTACAATGGACCCAGATGCGCGCCGAATTACGCATAAGGCAACTAAAATTCATATATCTGAATCTAGGCAATTCTAATGGACATCATAGCTGACCTGTTATTTCTTCCACGCTGATCTGACTCTCCTGCTGCTTAGCCTCATGCATGAGATAATCAATCTGCTTCGCTTTTCATATTCTTAAGTATTTAAATAATGCACCATCTGTAATTATAAACAT
This sequence comes from Archips xylosteana, assembly GCA_947563465.1. Lineage (NCBI taxonomy): Eukaryota > Metazoa > Arthropoda > Insecta > Lepidoptera > Tortricidae > Archips > Archips xylosteana. The sequence continues at coordinate 39,048,620 of OX387343.1, forward strand.
AGTATGACTCCACTGCATGGAGCCACTGGACTAGACCACTCAAACATCTCACATACATTCAACACATAAATATTTCGAGGACAGAGGTGATCACATGTCAGCCTTCGGACCAGATACCACGGCGTCCCATGGTACCTGTCCTTCAGCTCATTAACTCCCAGGATTGGAGTATACTTCGGTACCGAACACGACGGGACGGTACCATACCGAACTCGACCGGACGGTATCTTTACTTTCAGACAGGAATTGAACCCTTTTCATATTTGGTATGTGAGTGACTGGTCTAGTAAACACCACTAAGACTAGCGAGTGTAATCATTTAACCTCATAGGCTTAAACCACTTAGCTTTCAAGCAGCAGAGGAGTTGCAGCAGCACATTAACACAATTTTCAGATCACTAATAAATTAAGACTTTTACCCGATTGAAAGTTACGGTAAGAATGGTATTCAACTCACCATAGACTGTAGGAAACATGGCGGGAAACGTTAGTGTTGCTATGTACAAATATTTACATTTCGCGAAACGCGCGACACTCCGACCAGGGCAAATCAAAGCAGAGTAGTCATCAAGTTCCGAGTCCATTGTTTAATCTTCTCTAAGGCCCGGATGGATGCAACTCTTCTTTGCTTTCCTTCAGATTGCTCTTGTGTTAGATCTCTAACATCAGCCTCACTGCCCATTACTGAATCACTAGTTTTATTTGCCCAATCCATATTATCATTACTAAACTCCGTGTCTTCTATCGTCTCGTTCAAGTTATCTGTCATTTCCATGTTTTCTGTTGTCTTATCCGTGTTATTTGTTATCTCCGTGCTATCTATTGTCTTGTCTGTGTTTGCCACATCTGCCATATCTGCACTCTCATCTGTAAAGTCTATACTTATACCGAGTCCGTTTCCAGTTTGGTTTTCTTGTTGAACAGTTTCTTTATCAGATTTTGATTCCACATAAGAATGTTCATTTTCATCAACTTCTAGAGGGTACAAGTGTGTTATAGATCTGGTGAATACAGTGTTTCCTACTTTTACCTTAGCCACTCTACATAATCCATCGTTACCTTTTATTAGAGAAATAATCACCCCGACTTTCCAGCCTTCTAGATTTTTGTCTCCTTTAATTTGCACTATTTGGCCTACTTTCGGGATCTCCTTTGATGTAATACGTGGCTCCTTATGTGAGTGGTTGTACCTTTCCCGAAGGCTTGGCAGGTACCGATTAGTGAACATTCCTTTGAACTCTTCCAGAATACCTAGTGCTCTTTTCCAGGAATTAATCAGGTCTATTTTTGTTGTAGTACCCTGTACCAAAGTATTGTTATTTGATGATTTCATGGTAATACATCTTCCTAAGTTGAGGAAATCTGAGGGCTTTAATATATGTTCTAACTCTGAGTCTACGCACGTTAAAGGTCTTGTGTTGATTATTGCTTCGATCTCTTTGACAATTGTTGATAGTTGGCTTTCTCCCAGTAGGTGTTTTTCCAACGTTCTTTTCATGCAATGTTTTACCATGGACACCAAACGTTCATAAAATCCTCCATACCAAGGAGCTAATTCTGGTATGAACTTCCATCTGATTTGGTTGTCCACACAGTAAGGTTTCGATAAGACGTCCGCTAAAAGTTTAAAATACAAAGCATTATCTGAAGTGATTAAAGTTGGTATGCCTCTGACTGAAACCATTCTTCGCAAAGCCAAGAGACATTCTTCAGCTGTCAAATCCTGAACAACTTCTAAATGGATAGCCCTGACAGCTAAGCAGGTGTACAAACAGATCCATCTTTTGCAAGTTCCATTGTTAGACTTGATTAAAACTGGTCCAAGATAGTCAACTCCTGTGAAGGTGAATGGTGTGCTGAAATTAACTCTTTCTGGTGGTAATGCAGGTGTTGGTGGCAGCGGAAATGGTCCACCTCCGTGCTTCACACATCTTGGACATTTTTCCAGTATCTTTTGGACTGTACTTTTACCTTGTGGTATCCAGTAGGACTGTCTTATTATGCTTAGGGTATGGTTAGCTCCAACATGATAATTCTTTTCATGTGTGTTTTTAATTATGCTGGTTGTAAAATCGCAGTGTCTAGGTATAAGCAGAGGATACCTTTTATCAAAGGACCATGCAGCGTTTTGGAGTCTGCCTTTACATCGCAGTAAACCGTCAACATCCCTAAATAGTCTCAGATTACGACTGAGACTTGTTTCTTTGCCCTCTACTTCATCCGTAAAATGGTCTAATTGAAGTTGTTTAATTTCTTGTATAGTACAGTCATTTTGAGATTCGTCTATATCCTGTAAATTTTCCTTTTCATTACTCAGTTTGTTCACTTGATCGTTATCCTTTTCTGAACTATCCTCTACCTCGTTTGTGCTTGTCGGTTGCAATGAGTCGGTATTCGGTAGACCCTCCCCAGACAGGAAGGAAAGTTCTGTTACTGGACCGGTAGGCCATTCAGATGAATTTTCCAGCAGAAAATCTGGTCCAGATAACCATTTCTTTCTTTCTTCCTTCGAACACGTTGGTCTGGTTGCTACGTCAGCAGGATTTAGTTCAGATGGTACATATTGTATTGTCAAATTATTATTCCTTTTTATTTCTTCAATTCTCCTCGACACGAAGGGTGTTAATAGCTTGCTTGAATTACACCAATTAATAACGATTTGACTATCCGTCCACAATATTTGTTGTGTGGCATTTGATTGGATATTGTTCAAAACATACTTGATTAATCGACTGCCTATTAACACTCCCAACAACTCGAGTCTAGGAATTTTTAGGTTTTCTTGATCCTTTATAGGTACCAATCGAGATTTGCCGATTATAAAGTTTATGCGATTTCCTTATACTATATATAGAACAGCAGCATATGCTTTGGTTGAAGCATCCGTGAAGCAGTGTAATGTGTAGTTTCCATCTTTGCCATCCATTACGCATCTTGATAAACATATGTCATTAATATCTTGTAAGTTATCTTTTATGGTTTTCTTATATGCTGATAAAGTGTCAGAGTCTAATCTTTTAGTAAATTTACTAAGCAACCACTTCAGTGTTTTCAGAACATTGTTTTGGACACAACGCTCGATTATGACGTCCAAAATCGCCACAGTGAACGCATTTTCTCTTGGATCTGCATTGTTCATACCAGTGACCAACCTGAAAACAGTTGTAACATCGATCCTTTAATTTCATTTTTCTTTCTGACAATGTCTTCATTTCAGTACATTTATCACTAAAATGTGATCGATTGCAGAATATGCAAGAAAGCTTTCTTCTTTTTGCATGGAATTGACTTTTATTGTTATTTTCAACAAAGTGTCTCTTCTGTGGTACACCAATGCTAGTGGTGGTAAATGAGGATACATTTTTTCCATGTGATTGAAATCCCCTTTTCTTGTACTTTCTGGAGCCATTCGGAGCTTGACGATTATGTGACTGTTGCAATACATGTAAAGTTTCTGCAGTATAGCTTGGAGTCTCCGTTTTCGTTTCTTGCCTTTCATGTGCCAATCTATTAGCGTCCTCTCTGGCTGAGATGATGACTGCAAGTTGTTTACGAATTTCCTCAATTGATTCTGTATTAATCTTCATTTTCAATTCATAAATAATATTTTCTGGAAACTTTTCCATAATGAGAAATCTCAGATGGTTGTGGCTGGTGTTCTCGCCCAAGGACTCTAGAACACGGAGATGTCGCTCTATATCGTCTAAAGTCTTTCTGCATTCTTCTTGTCTTTCAGCTATCTTCATGCGATATAAAGCAGCATAGTGTGCGTCTATAACATGTGTGGTTTTCCCATATCTCTTCTGCAGAGTAGAAACTGTAATTCTGTAGTTTGAATTTGTGGTTTCAAGACCATCGATGGTAGTTTTGGCATCACCCTGGAGAGAAGCCTTCAAATAAAGTAGCTTGTCAACATCCTGGATATTTCTTTGATCCACATTAGACTTGAATTGATCCCAAAACTGGTGCCACTCTAATATATTTCCTGTAAATTGTGGTAAGTTTAATTGTGGAAGCTTAGCGCTAAAGTTATTTTTAGAAGATGCAACTGTTGTAGTTTGGTTGGAGTCTTTGTTGCGGGCATCCAGTTCTGCCAGCATTTCTTCGCCTTCTAATTGTATTGAAGTAAGACTTGATATTTCATCAGCATTAGGTTCGGTTGAAACATTGAAATATTGATAGAGTTCAGTATTGAAACGGTGGAGAATGGACTTTAACTTTGAGGCAGTGATATGAGCAGTTTCTAAATTATTTTTATCCCATGAAGCACATAAAATACGAGACTTTTCAGACAGACATTTTATTTCTTGAGAAAATATGGACAATCTATTCAGTAAAATCGCTTCCATTTTGTCCGGATTATATCTGTAAGTTAATCCAGATAAACTATCATAGTGCTTATGTGAGCTATGATATAGTAAGTATTCTTATATACCTATTATAATAGATTTACAGAACTGTATAAAGCCATTCATATAAAAGTACAGTTTTATCATATCATCACTTTGAAGAAGTAAAAATTAGTCAATAGTACAATTTTAAATAAACTAAAGCTTATATACCTATGTGAGTACAACACTCACACATGTTGTTTGTGTAACTAAGGTTACCAATTTGTTTATTTATTTCAATCAAATTTATTCCTTAAAACAATAAAGACATTGTTTGAAATCACTTGTCACTAAATGACAATAAATGCAAAAAAAGGTAACTGAGTGGATACACGAGCCTTTTACTGACTGTTTTATTATTGTTATCATCATCAGAATAGAATAGGTGTACCTACCAAATTTCAGATTAATTTGATCAATGAAAGTACATATGTAGATCAAAATAGAATTTAACTTGTAAAGCTTGAAATGAACCACTATTTTACATACATACAAACATTACAAGTTAAATAAAGCTTATAAATGTTACTTTATTTTCAAAATCTTGTAAATAATCTTTATTTCAGAATCACATGTATTAACCCCAACTCTAGATATGTAGATAGTGCCATCTAGTATCAATTATGTTAAGCTTTATTGTAAACAAAGTACGCGCGGCACTCCTTAGACACATATATACCACAATGCCACTAAATATTGAATTAGATATAGCCTTAGGAAATAATAATTTCACGTACCTTATTTATTATAATCATTAGCAGCTTCATATAAAATGTTCAAATAACTCGGCACAGGCCGTAAGAGAAGCGCCCTCTACGCTCCTTTAGGATAGTAACCGCTGTTGGCGGCACCCGTTTGAGCAGTTTCCCGTAAATTTGTCTTCGCTATCCTATAGGTACATAATAACGAATGAATATTATAAAGTATGTACGAACAAGTGAGCACGTGCTCGTTGGCAGAGAATTTTCTAGAATTACGTACTTCTCAATCAAATCATATTTAACAATTTTCGGTACGATCGAGTTCCGAACGCCAGCTTCGAAGCCAGACTTGTTTCGTCTACATACCTACGAACTAATTTAAGTCACTTATTACCTCGTAAATATGCCAAATATTTAAATCACAACCAAAATTTCAAGCCCTTTATAGCATACTTATATGCAACCTTCATTTGTTTTTCACAACTTAATTCTAGTTACTTATTGGAAACGAAATTTTTACTACACGTGATTAATGACAATTTTTATTCGTTTTAAGTGTTTTTAAGTAAAATCCATATAATATGATGATTACCTGATAATCCTCAATATTTTTATATCACTTTCACTGAATTTTTCTTCAAACTGTTCACTTAATCACTTTTCGTAAAAGTTTTACATCGCGTCCTTGCAAAGAAAGATCACCATATTGTTTACAAGCTAACTTCACTTGTTTGCCAAATAGCGTGCAAGAAAACGGAACGACCAATGACGGACATCCTTAAGCTAATAGGCAAATAGCAATGGCCGACTTCCTTCTTCCGGTTTGCACATAGTTTTTTACCAACGCCATGTTCCTTACAAATGGATTACGTAAAATATTAACTGATATTTGTATCAATCATCACCAAAAATAAAATAGCATTTTCTCAAAAGCGATGACTAACAAAACTTTGAGATTTAAAGAGATTTGATAGAAAATAGATAATAAACAGTGTGAGTTTCGCCTGTTAGAGACAACAGATGTCGCTATGAGTCACGAAATTGCCATTCTGAACATTTATAAATAATTATTAATTATTTTCTAGATGCCTTATGCATGTTTTGCATGAATTCCGTACGATCCCAGCATAACTTCACAATGTCGGGAGCTGGGGAAAAATAACTAACTAAGTGTTTGGGGGTGTATTTAGTTAGATAAATTCAACTCCGGATCCACGCTCGCCAGCGTACAATGGACCCAGATGCGCGCCGAATTACGCATAAGGCAACTAAAATTCATATATCTGAATCTAGGCAATTCTAATGGACATCATAGCTGACCTGTTATTTCTTCCACGCTGATCTGACTCTCCTGCTGCTTAGCCTCATGCATGAGATAATCAATCTGCTTCGCTTTTCATATTCTTAAGTATTTAAATAATGCACCATCTGTAATTATAAACATAGTATGACTCCACTGCATGGAGCCACTGGACTAGACCACTCAAACATCTCACATACATTCAACACATAAATATTTCGAGGACAGAGGTGATCACATGTCAGCCTTCGGACCAGATACCACGGCGTCCCATGGTACCTGTCCTTCAGCTCATTAACTCCCAGGATTGGAGTATACTTCGGTACCGAACACGACGGGACGGTACCATACCGAACTCGACCGGACGGTATCTTTACTTTCAGACAGGAATTGAACCCTTTTCATATTTGGTATGTGAGTGACTGGTCTAGTAAACACCACTAAGACTAGCGAGTGTAATCATTTAACCTCATAGGCTTAAACCACTTAGCTTTCAAGCAGCAGAGGAGTTGCAGCAGCACATTAAAACAATTTTCAGATCACTAATAAATTAAGACTTTTACCAGTGTGGCCAACAACTCAGGACCTGGTGTCGCCATTTTTCAGAGTTTAAGTAGCCTAAAGTAGCCGAATTTGAGCTGAAGTAGCCTAAAGCAGCCTAAATGGTAAAACTTAAATTAAAAACAAAGTTTTTTAACCCTTAAATTGGCAAAAATTCTAAAAGTTGGTAATTCAAACCCTGTCTTAAATTTGGAGTCCTTTCCTTAAAATTATATACGACCACGATTTAGACGACGACGACGATTTAGACGACCAGATGGCCTAGTGGTTAGAGACCCTGACTATGAAGCTTGAGGTCCCGGGTTCGATTCCCGTGTCGGGGCAGATATTTGTATGAATAATACGAATTTAATGTTTGTTCTCGGGTCTTGGGTGTTTAATATGTATTTAAGTATGTATCTATCTATATAAGTATGTTTATCCATTGCCTAGTACCCATAACACAAGCTTCGCCCAGCTTACTTTGGGACTAGGTCAATTGGTGTGAATTGTCCCGTGATATTTATTTTTATTTTTATTTTATTTTTTATATAATTAAAAAAGATACGAAAAGATGCTATTTAATAATGTGACTTGTGGGGTTCATTATCAAATTAAGGGTAAAAAAATTATTTACTGAGAAAGTACAAAGAAAGAACAGAAAGTAAATCACTAAATAAATTTATTTATAAATTGACAAGATTTCATATTCCTACGGCTATAATTTGATTCGTTCTCTGTATTCTGTTTGGAAAGAGAAAGACGCTGATAGTTTTAAATTTTCACTAGAATTATTAATTAATTTATAACGAATTTATTAAGATGTGCTTATTCTAGAAGGAAATAGCTCCAAAACTACCACACAATAGATCCATTACTTTTGTCTAGTCTGTATTAAAAAAAAAGTGATGACTTAAATCTGGGGGACTACTACGAAATTCGATTTTCGAAGTTCGGATCGTGCGGTCCCTCTCACTCTCGTAATAAATACTATTAGCGTGAGTGGAACGGCATGAAACGAAGTTCGAATTTCACGCTTCATAGTATAAGGTAAATGTACCATATTACGGCATATTAAGGAACTTTCTACTTTGAGGAAAGATTTTTAAAAAAATACGAAGGTACTAGAAGTGGAAATTGTTTTATTTTGGAGACTGTTCTTAAAAGATGGATATAGGATATTATTTTGCCTCGTAGCTTTTAATTTAAAGAAATAATCGTAATTTTTCTAAACCCTTACTTTGTCCGTAATTCCGTGCTAAAATTTGGCTCTTGATCTAATCCCGGGAATCGTTGCACGTAATTCCGTGCTAGCTTCAAAGTTCACACTATATTAGGTAACCCCAAAAAATATTCCTTTAATAATTACTTAAATGGTTTTAAATTATTTTAATCATGAAATAAAATTACAAATTTATCGTATAAATGTATTAAATGTAATACAAAGTACAAAATTAAAAATCGAAATTAATAATTCCACTTAATCATTTCAATGAAAGAAACATGTGGACATTTATATAAAAAAAAATTGTGTTATGATTTTATAAAAAAAATATAATTTAATTTCGATGCCGTACTCCATTCTTTCGTACATAATAACATAACGAGTTATCATTTCAGACTCAATTATAAGGCTCAGGTTAAAAAAAAGCATATACCGCAATTGGGATTGTTCATTTTTTTTCTTAAGTGCTATTTCCAAAACCATTTCGAGATATGAGGTTTATAAACAATTTCAGACATTTGATTCGAAAAAATATTAAATGATTCAGGATATTTTCATAAATATACAAATGACCTTTGTTTGACTTTCCTCGTCGGCTGTTTCTGTCTTGGACTTAAGTTATGAAATAAAAAAGCTTTCGAACCAAAAAGTTCATCTGTCACTTCACTGTCACTCACACACACACGTCATAATAATCTACAGTCATTAATAAACTTATTTACATCAAATTTATGAATAAATTTAGCCCCAGCTATAATTCAACGATTAAAACATTTCATACTGAGTTTCTCTTATTCCGTGATACTCCCGCAATTAGCTTCATCGCGTCAGATCTGTGAACATAATTACGGCAGTCATAAATTCGTCAATTTCCCTTAAAATATGCTTTATATTAACTTGAAATCGTTATAAAACCTTCAGTTAATAACCACTGTACAATAATTTTACAAATTTAGATTAAATATTCTTATCGGCATCTTAACAAATCCTTACGAAGTTACCATTGTCACCTTGTGCTCACAGACAACACGACGTATGGAACTACTGCGTGGTTACGACTGATGAGTTTGGAAATGCGATACTGCTGTTAGAACTTATTACAGTTATTCAAAAATAGTGTTTTTTGGTTGCAATGAAACTATAGTTGATGAAGCATTGTATTAAATCATGACTTTACTGATAGTTTTCTTATTATACGACAAAAACCAAAATGACACGGCATAATGTACTACCCCGGCATAGTGTACATTTACCTTAGGGCCTGACGTTGAGGTTGTTACCAAATTTAAAAAGTTACATAAAGTAAGTTTTTTATAAAGTTACATTCTATGGCAATCATAACATGACATTTGTATTGCCATAGAATGTAACTTTATTAAAACGTTTATTATTTATCGTACTTTAAGAAAAAATTACTGCATATATGGACTCAATGTGTCTTAGATGAATCTTATATAGGATCAAGGAACAAAATTAGGCAGTTGTCGTATTTTTTATATCTCGCATTTAAAAGTCAATTTTTGCGTAAATAAACGCAGTTACATTCTACGGGAGCTGTCATCGAGAAAATAAATGATTGGAACTACTATAATACAATATAATTACAATGGTTATGAACAGCGAAGCGAATACTTTCATCTTGATTGCATCTTAAATTTGGTTACGTTATAACTACAACAAATACGGGGTATTCCCCGAAACTAACAAAGTTGTGGCCATCTTTTTCTCCTGATATTCCCACACTTGGTATATTGCGTGGGTATAATGTTTTATTTCATAGGCTTATGCTCATTTGTTTTGTGATCCTTTCAACCAACTGAAAGGACCTTTTACCTTTTCAAGTAGCCTAAAAGGCGACCAGTCGCCTTTTAGATTTTTTTGTCGCCGATTTCCATTCCTAGTAGCCTACATGGCGAAAAATCGCCCACGTTGGCAACACTGACTTTTACCCGATTGAAAGTTACGGTAAGAATGGTATTCAACTCACCATAGACTGTAGGAAACATGGCGGGAAACGTTAGTGTTGCTATGTACAAATATTTACATTTCGCGAAACGCGCGACACTTCTTTCAGCTAGAAAAAGGAAAAAAAGAAATAGAAAGATTTACACTTTGCAAACAAAGTCGATATTAGCATGATCTTTAAGCAAAAGCGTTCACACTTGCTATTTATTACCTTTCCCCCTTCGACCCCCGCATCAACTAGCATGCTGAAAGATAGTAGGGCCTGCCGTTAGCCAGCATGGCAATAAATAGCATGGTTACATTTAATAGTGTACATGTCCTTTGAGAATTGGCTTAATTAAGAAATGTCCTATACACGCATACTAGTAGGTAGCATTTGCTCCTTAGTAAAGGTAACGCCACCAGAGTTGAGGCCATGCACACAACCACATCTCATGTAATGACAGCGGGATTTTGACGGTGTGTTGTCGTTAAACGTCAACACAACGTCAAAATCCCGCTGTCATTACATGAGATGTGGTTGTGTGCGTGGCCTCAACTCTGGTGGCGTTACCTCTAGCATGATTTCGTGCTAGTAATGAGCAAGTGTAACACTAGCTTTACGTTGTTACTCACGTCTGGCAACATTTTCATCTGTCACATTAGTTTGGTTGGCTAAATCTAAATTTGGCCGATACGAGATACGTGTAATTGTAATATTTACGCGAAATGTTTTTAATTTCCTTTGCCTTGCTATGCATTGGTGAAAAATAATTTTGGTATAATATAACACCCAACCTATATTCATTTAAGAAACTTCTTTTAAACGTATGCAATAAATATAAGTAAATTTAACGATGTACACAATTCACGAAGGAGAAGTTATATTACAGGAAAAGTATGGTTCATCTGCTCGAGAACGATTTTACGTCAAGCCTCCAGGTTGGTAGTAAAATCAATTATCTTGATTAAACAAGCTGTAGAAACCCACTGAATAATATGATATGTTTTTATTATTTTACTTTACTTAATGTAATTTCTTGGGTATGTGTAGAAAAAAATATATTGATTGCTATGTCGGCATGAGATAGAAGAGAGTCATTATCTTGATGTTTTTAATATATTTATAGCAGAAAATATTCAGTTTTAATAGGTATTTCTAATTCAGTGACATAGTTACTAGGTACCTACCCTAAAACTACCCGTGCTTAAGTAGATCTCTGGTCACAAACTGCCGCTATTTTTGGTATTTGAATTAAGCAAATAACTGTCTGAGACATGAAATATCCTTTTGAAATGTTTGTATTCTCAGCACACAAAGCACTTAATTTATGATTTAATTGTTGCCTAGTATAGTATAAAAAACTGGCCAAGTGCGAGTCGGACTCACGCACAAAGGGTTCTGTACCATTATCTATAAAAACGACAAAAAAAAACATGTTTGTTGTATGGGAGCCTCCCTTAAATATTTGTTTTATTTTAATTTAATAATTTATTTTTAAAATGAATATATAACTAAATATTCTGTGAATATTTCAAGCGTCTACCTATTGCCATTATCAATATATAGAGTAAAAACTACCAAAAAAATCACATTTGTTTGTTGTATGGGTCTTGAAATACTTATTTTATTCTGTTTTTTAGTATTTGTTGTTATAGAGGCAACCAAAATACATCATCTGTGAAAATTTCAACTGTCTAGCTATCATGGTTCATGAGATACAGCCTGGTGACGGACGGACGGACAGACAGACAGACAGACGGACAGCAGAGCCTCAGTAATAAGGTCCCGTTTTTACCCTTTGGGTATGGAACCCTAAAAACAATATAAAATTTTAATATGCCAATGTTTTATGTTTTCAGAACAAAGAAACATTGTTGTATTGGATGAAAAACACAAGCTCAGTAACATTACTGGATGGTTTACCAGAATATTCTTACCACAAGGCTACCCAGACAGTGTTAGTAAAGATTACTTGCCATACCAAATATGGGACACAGCACAAGCATTTTGCAGTACCATTACAGGTAAATAATAAATAAACCATCTTATTTATCTAAATAGTATCATTTGCAATTGCAAATATAGATTTTGAATTTAGAGTTCAGTGGAGATCATGGATATTATCTAGTCAATTTGTGATTCTAATCCTCTTTTTGCATCAGTAGGTTACAGTAAAGGAATGCCTAACTGAGAGTATTCTTACCTGAGCATTTTCAAACGAGCAATTGCTGGCACCAGAGCTAAGCTTAAGCTTTGTACGCTCGGCTCAACATACACACTACACAAATATTCGATGCTGAATGCTCTCAGTGGGGACGCTCCTTAATAAAAAGTATTATTTACTATAGGCATATAATATTATTTATTTATGGCAGCATCAACATCAACACATTGTTACTGGTTGACTGATACATTTGTGATTTTGTAGGTATTCTAGCAACCCAAGAGGTGTTAAGAGGAGTTGGGGTTGGAGACACAAGTGCAACCCCTCTTGCAGCAACCATTACATGGGTAATTAAAGATGGTTGTGGACACATAGGGAGGATACTTTTTGCTTTTAGCCATGGGTAAAATGTTTCTATATAGCCTTTTTATTTGACATCAATCACTAGTTGTGAAAATGATACTCTCTCAAGGCTGATGCTATCTGTTGTGAATACAGTGAATTACAGTGTAAAGTTGAAAAAGGAAGTGATTCCCCCTTTATCTTTCTCTTTATCTATGACCTACTAATTTAAAAACAAATTTAATTTTGGTTTGGACCAGGAGCTATGCTATATTTCGCTAATGTACTAGAGCTTCATTGTTGGACAGTGGCTATTACTACCATTTTCTCTTTATTCTGTGCATGCTTTCACCTCTCTTTTTTAAATGTAAAAGTTATAGCACCATTTAAAAATCTTTGCTCTAATAAATAATCACTAATGTACTTGATACAATGACTTGATGAGGAATGCATGGTGTTTAGTGTTAATTTTCTGTAGCAATTTAACACATAGGCATATCTAGTAGATACAGGGGTGGCTTTGCTACCTTGGCTGCCCTAGATCTAGGGCAGATTACTAATGTGTGAGCTTGGAGAACACTATATTATGCCAAAGATCCAGTTCAAAAATGTTGTCTTTTAATAATCCAAAGTTTTGCCCCCCTCCCCCTGAGTAGACAGTTGCGTCTCAGTATTTCTACATCTATTCAAACCTATAATCTATTAATTGTTTGCTTTATCCATCAATACTATAATAGTACATTACTGCAGAGGCCGGGACTTAAGGGGTTGCCGGCCGAGTATCTAAGTTGACGGCCGAGTGGTACACGAGGCCGGCATGATACGAGGCCGGCAACCCCTGTTCCGGCCGAGGCTTGTATAGTGCTTTTCTCAAACATGCACCATCACCATCATCATCATCATCATCATCATCGTCGTCGTCATCATGATGGTGATGGTGATGATGATGTTGATGATGGCGGTGATGATGATGATGGTGGTGACGATGATGATGGTGGTGACGATGATGATGGTGATGTTGATGATGATTATGATGGTGGTGATGATGATGTTGATGAATGATGATGATGATGATGGTGATGATGATGATAATGGTGATGATGATGATGATGATGATGGTGATGAATGATGATGATGGTGATGATAGTGATGGTGATGAATGATGATGATGATGATGGTGGTGATGAATGATGATGATGATGATGATGGTGATGATGATGATGGTGATGAATTATGATGATGATGATGGTGATGATGATGATGATGATGATGATGATGATGACGGTGATGAATGATGATGATGGTGATGATGATGATGATGATGGTGATGATGATGATAATGATGATGATGGTGAAGATGGTGATTGATGATGATGGTGATGAATGATGATGATGATGATGATGATGGTGATGGTGATGAATGATGATGGTGATGATGATGATGGTGATGATGATGATGATGATGGTGATGAACGATGATGATGATGATAATGGTGATGATGATAATGGTGATGATAGAGATGATGATATTGATGGTGAAATATTTCTCTAGGCAGATCACCATTACCACCACCATCACCATCTTACCTTACCTTAAATAAGCGTACTGGCAGAATGTCATAATGAACCAAAACGCAAATATTGCCTATAGTTTTTTTTTAAATGGCTGAATGCTATGATGCCATAGACCTATAAACATCGTGGTGCTGTGTGACATGAAACAATAGACGATCGCATTGCCGGCCTAGGCCTGCAACGGTGTATTTTGAAGCCTGTTTTAACGAACACAACGTAAACATTACATAGCATGTTTGAGAAAAAATTATTTGTTGTACTTTTTGTAACTCTGAGTCACTTTGCCTTGCTCTTTCAGCACTTACCTAGATGCATACAGTAAAAAATGGAGGCTCTATGCAGACACATTAAATGATGCAGCAATGTGTATAGAAATTGCCTTGCCTTTGTTTAAGAACTACACCACATTTGCACTGTGTGTCAGTACTGTAATGAAAGCTATTGTAGGAGTGGCAGGTAAGTGTTTTATTGTACTAACTTATACAAATACATCTGTAAAAAATTAAACTGGTTTGAAGCACAAGTATTTCTACAAGCGTTTCAACTGCTCTATCAGTATCCTGTCACATACATATAAGTATTGAAGAACTAGCCACACCAGATGTAAGGTTGTAGAACCTTGCGGTGCACTTGTGGTATAATTTCAATTTATTAAAATTTCATGCTAATTGTAACTCATTTTTTCAATAGATGCGAAGGATATTGAGAGCAGTAGAAACGCTTGAAGAACTACCCTATGAGCATGTCAGTTTTTCACTGGTGGTGGCGCTATTATCAAGCTCTACTCATCTTTCCATTTATTGTAAAAACTTCTAAGTACATGAAGAAAAACTTACTTCGAACATACTTTGAAGTGAAATATGTATGTATGTACATATTTCACTTCCATATACATTACAAGTTTTCATTATTTCTCCTGCTTAATTGCTGCTTAGTTCTTATAACATTAATGCTAAAAACAGATTGTTTGTGAGAAAATTTTTGTATATCAGATTTTTAACTATTTCACAGGAGGTGCAACTCGAGTAGCTATGACTCAACATCATGCAGTAAGAGGCAACTTGGCGGACGTAGCAGCAAAGGATGCGGCTCAAGAAACTGCAGTCAATTTAATAGCTTCCCTGGCGGCACTACTAATCATCACACTATCTGGGTATAGATGATTGGAAAAAAAACTCATAGCTATCATTGCCCTTTCGTTCATTTTGATGTCAAATAAAGATTTGCTACCTCTCTTCCACATTAAGATTTAAATTTGATAATGATAAGCATCAAAAGCGAATGGCAGCAAAAGCGAACTTTACAGATGGCTACTGGTAAAATTAAAGTACTTTGATTGCTACGAAAATAAGCACATAATTCAAAGACATAATTTTGTTAATATAATTTTAATATGGTATCGTTTTCAGGAATTCCATCATCATATTTATTGTGATGATGATACTCCATATAACATTCAACTATTTTGCGGTGCGGGCGGTGTGTTTAAAAACCATAAATGAACCTAGATTTCTGCAAGTTATCGATATGTATATAAAGAAAGAAGTAATTGCCACGCCGTGCGAAATAAATCAGAATGAACCAATTATATTTTATCAATTGGGACCAAATTTATTAGGTATACAAAGGAGCTGTATATTGTTGATCAAATGTTTCGAAAAAAAATTTATAATAATGTGTTAAAAAAACTTACAGATTTGAAAATAGCTGGATTCCAAATAAAATTAGGTGCTTCGATAAGGAATATAATAAGGGAAAATCCTCAAGCAATGCATTTAAAAAACATTAAAGAGGTTTACGATAGCCGTAACTATATTCTTCTCCCGGACTTGTCAAAGAGGAAGATGTTGGTGCTGATCAAAGACGTGGCTACTACAGACGATATACTGTGCGCCTACTTTCACGCTGTACTTCTCTCTATTGTGACATGTGCCATCAATGACGACGATTCTGTAAGACGCTTTTCTACCTTCTACCCACTGCTATGATCAAACCTCTGGAATTTAGAGGCTTAAAATTGAATTTGTATTTTGATAAACACGCTCATCGATACTTCTCTCTTGGATTTATAAGGTTTTGTTTGTTGTAAATGCATAGACAGAAGCTAAGTTCTATTAACCTTAAAGCTTTGCCCATAGGCAAAGAGAAAATTATATAAGTAAGATAATTATTTTAAATTTAGGTAAATTCATAAATTTACCTAAATTTAAAATAATTATCTTTTTTTCACTGTTATTGGCAACTACTTCTTAATTATGCCTATGGTATTCTGACGTAACTAACTATCTGAAAGCTTGACGACCAGATTATATAATAATATCAACATATTTGCTTATAATAACTTTGAGTTACTCGAGCGCGTCAGATATTAACCTACCTATGTCGATTAGTTTTTGCTATTCTGATCGACTGCCCTACACGCGCAGTTCTATATAGAAGGCTTGGATATGGTGGAGGTACTCAACAGTGTGCAAGGTATCCCCTATTTACGAATAGTAATAATAACTCAATGCCCCTATTATGTTAAACTGCCGCGCCCAAGTAAATCCCAAAAATCCTTCTTGGCCTCCCAACTATAAGGTTGATATTTTCAGCATCTTAACCAGATCACCATTGATCCCAGACCATTTGCACAAGTGTGCCACATGTTGAAATCCGCGGAGTGGAGTCGCGAGCCCGTCGAGACTGTCGACAATATCAGCCGATTCTCATACGAGCCTTCAATAGATCTCATGAGATTCGTTGATAAAATCGTCAACAAAGAGTGGCACATCACCAGAGATGGCATGCTGCATACAGGTAGGGGAATTAATTTTCTTTGCAAGTATCAATCAACCGCAACGTAGCAAAATATTCGCTAATGCGATTGATTGCACAGCGACTCTACCATTTGTTACGTTGTCGTTATCGCATCCATTCCATACAGGATAACAGCGACAGTAAGAATACCATGTACTGAAATGTCTCAAATTACAGGACGATTCACAAGAGCTGGCACGAATGGATCGAATGAGCGAATGGAAGTATCTATGTGTTATCTATTTGAATACAGTTCACACAAATATGAAAATGTCATGCATCAGTCATTTTCCTACAAAAATGTCAAAGTGACATTACTTTCGTTCAATCCATTCGTGCCAACTCTTGTGAATCGACCTGTACGTATCGACACGACGGCCTATTTTAAGCATCCCTAAAGAACGGATTATCACTGCAGTCTATCTGCCCCATTAGGACTATACTCGTACTTTTACAGCTATGTATTCTGATTACAGTAGCCTATACATACACGTCCCACTGCAGGGTACAGGCCTCCTCTTATAATATGAGGGCTTGGGGTTAGGAACTTCGCACAACTTTAAACCAACGACCCTTTGCTTGCGAGGTCAAATTATCAGGCTACCACGACTTTCTTTCTATATGTATATGTAATACTGATACTACATAATAAATATTCAAGTAAAAACATACTTACATATTTATTTTTTTATTTAAGGCTGGGACTTGAGCAAGCATCTTTTGATGGTGGATGAATGGCGTATCTGCGGCGAGACATCCATAACCAATAAAGTAGCATCCAAGGAGCGTTCGTCGTACTCGGAACCAGTTGTGAACAGCATCAATAAGATCCCACCGTTTAGAGAAAATCTTCCTGCTTCTGACATAAACATAATAACGGAAGACGACTGCTTCACTATAGACCCAGATCACGATTTAGAAAAATCGATAGAAACATCCAGATCCCAAATGAGATCGGATGTACCTAACCAACCTCAGGGGCCTATAATACTGGAAGCTACAGAGGTAAAACCTGACATACTCGAAGTGAAGAAGGAATGACTGATAAGTTACGACGACGATGTTATCAAAGTACAGCCTTTTAAATGCAAGCTGTGAAGTGATTAACAACGATATCGCCGTCTATTAGGTTTTCAAAGTAATAAATAAGATGGCGGAACTATGGGGAACTTACATTTTGGAGGTAATTTTTGGCCATGAAGGAGACTAGAATCAAGACTTGATCATGGAACTTGTGAACAGTAGCGTGAATATACATTCCAGTGTCAATGAAGATATTTGTTTGATGTGTACCAAATAGTAACTACAAGTAAATAATGAATGTTGTGCAATCTATTATCTAATAAACATATAGTTATTATGTGTAATATGTATGTGTGTCAATTATAAATACTACTAAGTCCTATACTTCTTTTATTTTAGCTTTAGAAAAAGAGTAAATAATCATGACGATTTTTATTGATAAACGCATTTAAAGAATAGTAACTCTTACGTAGGAAACCAAAAGAATGCAAATGACCGTGTCCTTGCTAATTGTTACATATTAGCTGACTTATTTTTAAAAAGTGTTATTCAATAAAAAGATACTTCAAGTTCAAGATTGCTTACCTTCTTTCTAATGCTAAGATAAAGGATGTGTAGTAACAAGCTGAGTATAAATAAGATAGAGGCGAGGTAAGAAAATAAGTGAACTATGCAAATTGACAACATTTCATATTTCTAAGACTATAATTTGATTCGATCTCTGTATTCTGTTTGGAAAGAGAAAGACGCTGATTGTTTTAAATTTTCACTAGGATTATTAATTAATTTGTTACAATTTTTTAAAGATGTGCGTATTCTAAAAGAGCGCAACGATAGAATAGATACATTACTTTTGTCTAGTCTCTATTAAAAAAAAGTGATGACGTAAATTTGACGTTAAGGTTGTTATCTAATTTAAAATTATGACAGCTCTTTTTTCTAGTGAAAAGGGTAAAGGAAACATATCTATTCTGTGGATGTGTTTGTACGTACATATATGTTTTTAAATTTGTTGTATTTTTTAAAATATGGAGAAATAATTTATAATAAATATTTTTCCGTGTTCAGGAGGCGAAACTCTTTCGATTCCTGCTGTAATTTTTAGGTGTTAAAAAAATGAAAGGTTGTCAATTGGATAAACACATCTGAGGTATACATTACCTGCATAATTAATTACTGTTGGCGGCAACAAAGTTTTGGCTGCTAGCGATGGCTAAGCGCTGCCCCACATTAAGCGACCTGTAGGCTTATTGTCTAACGTTTTTGACGCTTGCCTTCGCAATCGCTATCTCTTTCTGTCAAACGGTATAAAACGTTGACAGAAAGAGATAGTGAAAGCGAAGGCAAGCGCCAAAAACGTTAGACAATACGGCCTCTGGGGCTAAATTCAGTAACGGCCCAACACGGTTTGCGAGCGGTAATTCAATCGTTTGCGAGAAGATAGGGATGGGATGAGCCTTATTCTCCTGTTAATTCGCTTAGTAAATAAATAAATAAGGCTTATCCCAAGCTCGGCCCAAACCTCTCGCAAACAGTGGCGTAGCTACCGTTGGGCAAGCCGGGGCAGTGCACCGGGGCCCCTAAGCTCAGGGGGCCCCTCGGAATCTGACTTGCAAACTATAAACGCGGACCTATGAGAAACGCGGCTATAAATGCTACTAGTGAATTTACAAGTGCGGGAGTCTAGTGAATTTAAAGTGCATTCATCCTTACTTGTCTTATCATGTAAACAAACACGGGTTGGGGCCTTAGTTTATTTTTTGCCCCAGGGCCTTTGGTTGACTAGCTACGCCACTGCTCGCAAATCAGTGATTTTTGGCGTTCCTGAATAGCAGTTCATCCCTATCCTCTCGCAAACGTTTAAATTACCGCTCGCAAACCTTGTTGGGCCGTTCTTGAGCCCCTGGTTTCTGCGGCAACGGCAATAAGTTATAGATCCAGCTGCATAGAAAAGAGGATGCCCTAATATACGACCATTTTTTTACTTGCCTATTGTAGCTGTACAGATTGCCGTTTACAAATTTACCTACTTTGCACTTACCCTCTTGGTAAATTTTTATATCTGGCTTCACAATACTCAACTCTTTAAATAACTAAAATAAACCATTTTTCACTATCTTTTACTGGATAATAAAATAATTTATTTACGAATCGAATGATTATTCATCTTCAAATCACCACACTCTTCGCTGTTACGTATTCTCTCTTCTCTGTATCTGTTTGGAAATAATACAAGTTAAATTTAATTTCTAACACAACAGCAAACAAAAATGCATAATTAACTTCTGTATGACTTCTGTGAATAGTTAAATCGCATAATTAATTACGCATACTCTTACTTCCGGCCGGGTACCACGGAACAGGGATCCAGTGGAAAGTTAAGGTGGAACGGCACGCTCTAGGCGCGAAATTCAAAATTTTTACAAGTTTTAATTTATTGTGGGTAAACGGTGTTACTGTTTAACTTCATATGGTATTTGCGCTTGTAAAACAGTGTTCTTTATTTTATTGTGTAAAGCTTTTTAAGAATAAAACTGTTAGTTTGATATAAAAGTTGTCAAACATAGAAATTCGGACTTTCAACGTTTTGACAACTTTTATTTCAAGCTAATAATTTAATTCTTAAAAAAATTACACAATAATATAAAGAACACTGTTTTACAAGCGCAAGTACCATATGAAGTTAATCAGTTACACCGTTTACCCACAATAATTTTTTTTTTTCCTGTTTCGTCCGTTCGGACAGGCTAAGGTCTGGGACCATATCGCCTCGTCATCAGTTGCCCACAATAAATTAAAACCTGTAAAAATTTTGAATTTCGCGCCTAGAGCGTGCCGTTCCACCTTAATGCAGGGGCGATCCTGCAGGCTAAGGCCGGGGCCGCACTGGTAAGGCGACCGGCGACGCGACGCGACGGCGACTAAATCAAACTTATATGATTTAGTCGCCGTCGCCACTGCGGCCGCTGCGCCCGCTCACGTAACTCGAACTATGTTAGATTTAGTCGCCGTCGCGTCGCGTCACCGGTCGCCTTACCAGGGGGCTACTCCGAAATTCGAAAATCGAAGTTCGTATCGCATCGTCTTGCTCGCTCTTGTATTAAATACTGTTAGCATGAGAGGAATGGCACGATACGATCGGTTTTCCCATTTTTCAAGTGCCATCGCTTTCAGTCTTAATGTTTAATGCTATTAAGAACTGCACGATACGAAGTCCTCTTTGACCCGCTCACAAAAACTCTAATGATGGCGTCTCGTAAGTATGGACATGGCGTTCCAGGGCACGCGTAATCGACTAACTAAGCGTACCAATGTACGCAGCTTTAGGAGCGCACGTTGCTCGAATTTGTTGCAATACCCGCATTAAGTCATAATATTGCAAGCCAATGACCGTGCTCGCTACCACCTCTCCCCCCGTAGAAATTAATGAGGTGCGTTAAGAAAAAATGACCTCTCTCTGGTTGTCTGCTCGGATGACTAAACGAACACAGTTTTGGCCCCAACTTCGAAGTTCCGCTATATCGGCTGCTTATTGAGACGACCCGCTCAAATACACGGCTGATCGCCATATATCACTTGATGTTAAAATCTTTCGAACCAAATGTAAGAGGAGCTAGTAGACTACAACAGATGTATTCAACTTTCCACCTTATAAGTATAAGGTGAAAAAAGTGAAAATATTATTCTAGTGGACTATGCCGTTTTAAGGCCGTTTTCCACCTAATGACAATGTGTGCGTGCATTGCCTTTTTCATACCATTTTATTTTTTTGTTACGTACCGAAGGCGAACAAAAGACTTCAATAAACTTGTGAGGCTCAAAACATTAGCGATATCTTTTAACAATTAGTCCAGCAGGCTTATTGTCTAACACTTCTGCCGCTTGCCTTCGCAATCACTATTTCTGTCTGTCAAACGGTAACAGACGATGACTGAAAGAGATGGTGAAAGCGAAGGCAAGCGTCAGAAGCGTTAGACAATACGGCCTCAGGTAAATTGAAACTTAAGAGTGTCATTGTCATTATCATTACCCCGGCGCCACACATAGCACAAATGTTTGAACACATTTATTTGACCACATGTGTAGCACCGGTATTTGCTTATTTGTTCAATAGAACAACCATACAATCAACCATAGATCAAATATGTGTTCAAATATATGTTGATACATTTGTGCTATGTGTGGCGCCGGGGTTAGAAAGATGTTTTTTACAATAGGTATTTCTAAAATGTGCATAAATTTGGCTTCACAAATATTTAGTGAAGTCTGAATGCACCGTTTTATTTTGTCTAAATCGTGCAACAATTATACGTACTTTATACAACTTACCAATCTACAGAGATGAAGGGGGTAAATAAATAATACAATCAAGTACTACACCGTACCAATTTATTTTTAGTATTGTCAAATTATTGGATCGCGTCTTGGTATGACACTACACCATTTGCTGATAAATCAACTTACCCGCTGTATCCAACAAGGCGTAAGGCCCTCGAAACTACATGAGATGACTTGAATAAATAGCAATGAATTACTATGTAATGAGGTCTACGATATCCTAGCTCCCCAGGCCCACATTAGGTCGGACAAAGGTGACAATAAACACTTGTTCTAGCTCTAAATAGAAGAAAGATACAAAGTTATTTATAATTTGGCTTCATAGTCGGGCCGTAGCACGCTTCGCAGTTGCTTTATGAGGATATTGGTTCGCCTTGCGGCGCAGACGTCGGGCGTGCTACGGCCCTCCTTAGTAATTGAAATAAATCAATGACAATAGTCACATACGTGTACAAGCTTGTAAAATACTTTGGTAACTCAATAAGATATAACCTACAATTACGATGACAAATCTGACAATACAAAGCTTGAAGTGACAATAACTTAAGTGCATCATAGGAAAGTATAGCGAAGTATGATCTATTTCTCTATGTAAACCGGTTCCCCTATTACCCCACTAGATACCTAAGCGGCTATGTGCCACCCTAGAGCGGCAACTAGAAACATGCGTATTTTGAATATTCTAATTGTCTCCGATACAACGTTGTAAAGAGCTATTTATTGATGCTAAAATGGTCACAAAAGAATACTGAGTCGACTACAAAGTTGTTTATTCACAATCAATACATTGTAGATGACGATAATTTTCAATTTATTTTAGGATTTTTTTAATTTTCTATGGAACAGTATGCACAGCATACCGCCTTATAAATTTAAATTACACACGACTTCTACAACACTATGGAGTTCGTTCGTTAACGGCAGCTACGTGAAGTTGGCAGCTGAATCACACCACTAGTCAATTAGATACTCGTCATAATATAAATATAACAAACATGATTTCCAAAGTACTATGATAGATAATAATATTTTACAAAATATATGCATATATAACTTTAAACAATAATATCATCACAGAAATAAGTACACGGGACGTAGCAACATTTGCTAACTTTATACGAAAACAATAATAATAATTAAAATTTTAAACAGCTATCAAAAAAATGCATCACTTACGCTTACTACTAGATGAATAATAAATTATTAAAGTTCTAGGTGACCGATTGATCTGCGGCGCGCGGCCTTATTTGACTCGTGTTTGGTGTGAATCGAACTGTTAGTTGTTCAATTCTGCGGTGTGGTGGGGTGGTTACTTGCCGTGCTGCTTGATGAGCATGTCGGTGCTGAGCGACTTGGGCCGCTCGATGGGCAGACCCAGCGCGCGCGACCACACCATCTGCGCGAGCACGCCGAGCGCGCGCGACACTCCGAACATTACCGTGTAGTAGTTCATCTCCGTCAGACCGTAATACTGCAACAATAGGGCACCCTCGTCACACATCTTATAAACAACTTACTAATATTATAAACGCGAAATTTTATATGGATGTATAGATGTTACTCTTTCACGCTAAAACAGTTTCAACTGATGAAATTTGGCACACGAATAGTTTATAACCTGGATTAGCTAGCATATTATATGATACTTTTTATCCCTTTATAATTTTTATATCCTACTAATATTAATTATTGTTTTTTTTTGTATTGTATTATTTGTGGTGTACAATAAAGAGTCACTGTATTTGTATTGTATCCTACTAATATTATAAACACGTAAATTTGTAAGTATGGGTGGATGGATGTTTGTTACTCTTTCACGCTAAAACGGTTTGATGGATTCTGATGAAATATGGCACACAGATAGTATATAATCCGGATTAACATATAGGATACTTTTTATCTCGGAAAACTGCATAGTTCCCGCGGGATAGCGATAAACGGTTTCTTCGCAGACGGACTCGCGGGAAGCAGCTCGTTGTATTATAAACGAGAAAGTTTGTAAGTATGGATGGATGTATGTTTGTTACTCTTTCACGCTAAAACGGTTTGACGAATTCTGATGAAATTTGGCACACAGATAGTTCATAATCCGGATTTACATATAGGATTCTGTTTATCGCGGAAAACTGCATAGTTCCCGCGGGATAGCGATAAACGAATTCTTCGCAGACGGAGTCACGGGCAGCAGCTAGTGTGTATATACTTATTAAAACTGCTCTATCTATAGGCAATGATTTGGGTAGTTATGCTTTGTAGTAGTTTTGTGATTGAGTTTCCTTCTTAGTAACATTGAATTGCATTGCATTGATTAGTAGCAAGAAATAGAAATTTCAATAACAAAATAATAATAAAAAGTCGATGCGCACATTTTACTGGGTTACTGGAGAAAATCAAGAGATCGTAATTTTTAAAAACAGCAATAACAAAGGTTAGTTTTGTTTCTGCCGCTATAGCGCAAGAGTTGCACAACAAACGTATTTGATAACGCTCGCCGGCACGCTAATCATACCACTAACACGCCAGTAGGTATTTAAACATTATTTTGCACAAAACTACTAACAAAGCTACTCCGAGTTTCTATAAATAACCTATATAGGCAAGACAAACTTATTCCTTTTATATGTATTAAATTAGGGTTAGACTAGGACCAAGCAGAAGTAGTGCTCGAAATGGTCTGCAAACGACTCTCAGTACAGCCAAGGTAATAAGAGAAGAGGGTGTGCAGATCATAATTAACCCTTTAACCGCCGTAGTCGTATATATCCGACTGCAGGGTTCTGTGCCCCCAGCGCCGCAGACGGATATTTACGCCGATAATAATTATACTCGTGTGTTGCGAAATTTATATGAAATTAGTAATTATTTTTAACAAAATTAAATAAACTTAACCTATATGAAATGTTTTGTCTTCGTTCTTTTTTATTAAACCACTGAGAGCTCTAAATTTTGCTTTAGAAAAATATTAAATACATCATGGCTAGGCCACGTTAGTTTTTAGAACTGTACCGCCACGGTCGTATAAATCCGACTGTAGTGTTGTAACCAATATCGGCAAAGATTTTGCATAAAATATAATGGCTTTAAGGTTTTAGTACATATACAGTCGATTCGCGGGCAACAGCTAGTAATATATAAAAGTTTATATATTTGGAAAATTTGTTGTTTAGGTTTAAAGATTTTATTTTAATTTAAAATCAGACCTACTTGCCTACTTTTTTAAATAGCGGCTATTTATTAAATTTCTGAACTAAAAAAAATATTAAATAGTTACTGAACTGTCTCGTCACTATCACTATTAACATTTTCAAAACTTACAGCGCCGGAGTCGTATATATCCGACAGCGTGTGACGTCATGTTCTAACTAGTGATTGCATCATTGTCACGTTATAATCGATTATTTAAATTAATGAATAGCGTTTCATAGCGACTTTTTGAGGCAATTCTTTATTAAAAGATAAAATTAAAACTACATTGGTTGATTATTATATTTTTATTACGATATTTTTTGGGAAATAGTGATAAAAAATCATTTTGTAAAATTATCGACAATAAATAAAATTCACTTAATCACATCACTAGCATTACCGTTACAAATGAAGCGTCTGGCGCTAGGAGCACATCTTTGTGGTTTGACGCCCGGCGGTTAAAGGGTTAAGCACTACAACCAGGGGCTAAATTCAGGAACGGCCCAACACGGTTTGCGAGCGGTAATACGATCGTTTGTGAGAGGATAGGGATTAGCTTTTTCTTTAGACTTCGTCCGCGCACAAATAAATATGTATGGTCGATTCCCAAACTCTATGCCGTGGGAAATTCCAAAAATCCCTTTTTACCGGACCTCTATGATCCTAAAGGAATGGTTACTGAGAAATAAGGTCCCATTGAATTGAGTATATAAATTCCGTTCTTTCCTCAACCCGTGGGATTTTCCAAAATCCTAAAATAAGATTTTACTGTTACAGTCAAGGGCAAAAATATGTATACACTTTAGTACCTTGTCTATTTTCGTCATATTTGAACTGCCATATATGAACTGTCACAGTGGTTAAAGTGACAAGGTACTAAAGTGTATACATATTTTTGCCCTTGACTGTACAATCACCTACTTGCATGCCGAAGTTACTATTTGATAATTAATAATTATACATAGTTACGGAGATAGGGCCACTTTGAAGAGAAAATATAAATCCCATTTTTTTTCGTAACCCGTGGGAATTTCCAAAAATCCATTCTTAGCGGATGCCTAGGTCATAATAACTAACGATATGCCCAATTTCAGCACAATCTGTTAAGTGGTTTGGGCTGTACGTTTATAACAATTAAAAGATTACGGTTTCGTGATTAGCGTAGTTTCATTAGCACTCCAAGACGTCCTCACTAAACTACCCTGTTGCGATCTTGTACAGTCAAGGACTTTAATTCATGAGCCACCATGGAACCTTTTCAAAGGAAAAGTCATTACGATTTTCCTTGTTAATTAATGCTATGTCACTATGACGTTTAGTGTGAAATGGTTTCATGGTGGCTCATGAATTAAAGTCCTTGACTGTACATACTAGCCTCGCTAAAGTTGTAACACATACAGTCAAGAGATAAAGAAACTGTCTGCCTTGAAACTCAAACGTTTAAATTAAATATGATAGTTTATTAGCCATAGCGTAATAATTTCGAGTAATGGGCCTTTGTCACGGCGCTAACTTCGTAAAATCAGCCGAATCCCGGCGTTTATTGAAGGTCGGACCACGGACTGCGGCCTGCAAATTACTGTCGGAATGCACACAATTCGCACCGCATGCAATGGTCTTGTCTAACTAGACGGCCGAGTTGCCTCGCTAGTTGTTATTATTACACTATGCCCTTTCGGACCGTTCTATCCGATTCCCAAAACATCCGTTCCAAAATAACAGTTTATTTAAATTAACATAGGCCAACAGACCAGTTTCTCATCGCATTGGTATGTCAAAACAGCCAGTTCTCATAGCATCCATATTTAGGAAAAGGTAGTGATGGGAACGAATGTTTTTGAGAACAGGTGTTATTGGGAAACAGATATAAACATAACATTTTGGGAGAAGCAAGCACATTTTGGAAAATGGATTAAATAGTGATGGGAACAAATGTTTTTGGGAACGGGTGTTTTGGGAAACGGATATATTTATACAGGGTGTTTGGTAGCTACGTGCAAAGCTTTAAGGGGGTGATAGCCGAGGTATTTTTGATCATTTTTAGCCATATATGTCTTAGCCGAAATTAGATATTTTTTTTTTTAAATTGATGATGATGACTTAGAAATTTTAGGAAAATAACCAGAATTTGATAGTCACGAGTCAATATTGCCCCAATGAGCGTTAATTTGGACACCAAATCTTTTATTTCGGATAGTTTAATGTGTATTGGACCAAATGAAATAATTTTTAAGTGTCTTTCTTGCCACAAAAACAAAATGGAGGCATTCGAAATTAATAAAAATGTCTTAGGTTCGAACAGAGTCATTTTTATGTGCCATAAAAAACATTTAAAAAAAATCCTTGAAATGTTCAAACATTTTTAGAAACATGCCTGTTTATTGTTCTTTCTTTTAAGGTATCACTCATTGACATTGCTTGCTAAATCTGAGATTAAAAAGTAAAAACCAAACTCAGGGAGCAGTCGCTAAGAATGCACTAGTCTGAAATTTTACTAGTAAATAACATGTGAAAAAGACAAGTCTACGTCATTTTTCTGTGCCATATTTAAAATTTCCAAATTAACGCTTATTGGGGTAATATTGACTCGTGACTATCAAATTCTGGGTATTTTCCTAAAATTTCTAAGTCTTCAATTTAAAAAAAAAATCAAATTTCGGCTAAGACATATATGGCTAAAAATGTTCAAAAATACCTCGGCTATCACCCCCTTAAAGCTTTGTACGTAGCTACCAAACACCCTGTATATTTTGGGGAAGCACATTTTGCGAAACACTTACATCGGGAAACGGATTAAGAAAAGGTAGCGACGGGAATGGATGTTTTGAGAAACGGATAGAAAGGTCCGAAACCCACAATGGTTATACGTTCGACGCTGCAATAGGTAGAGTTACCTGTAAGAGGACACCAGAGTGAGAATCCACGTTGGGCCAGGGGTTCTTGACCTTGCCGAGCTCAGTTAGGATCGGAGGCACGACCTTGTAGACGGCAGCGACCAGCTTGAATAGCGGATCGTTAGGCAGGTGCTTCAGAGCGAACTCGCGCTGGCACGTATACCTGGATAGAACAACAATTAGAACTGGGATGTTGACACACGAATAAATTGGCACGGGCGATTAAATTATGGTGCCTAGCTGTTGCTGGCAATATCGCCGAAGATCCGCGGGAACTTTGAGCCTTCCCGGGGTTATAATTAGATGGTGTAAGCTTTCCATTACTCAAATATATTTTTAAAATCAACTCGATAGTTGTGAGATTATCCCCTACTTACAAAGTTTTCTTTTTATTATATCTGTTATTAAAAATTTTGTCATTACCTAAAATAAAAGAAGTTATTTTAGTAAAATATAGGTACGAACACGTAATAATAACACGTAATTTAAACGTAAGACATTGTTTTAATGAAAATTTATCATCATAAAAGATATCAATGAATCATACACACCTAGGGTCAGTCTTCCTGAGCACAGCGTGGCCGTAACCAGGCACGACTTGTCCCGACTTCAGGGTCTTCCAGATGAACTCTTTAAGCTGCTCCTCAGTGAAGTTGTCGCCAACCTGTTTGCGGAGTTTCTCGAGCCATACAAGCACCTGGATCATACAAAACGGATAACATTAGATAGTTACATTTAAAACACTCATTGGTCTTTATAATATTCTCAGTTAAAATCGATTTAGCAGTTGAGAATTTGCGGATATAAAGTAGCACTGTTTATCCCGTCTCAATGTAATTTTTTGTTAAATAAATCGTAGTCAAAGGATGACGTCATTCCATTTAACATAGCATTTCATTAGGCGAGTAACATAGCTATAATGTTATGAATTCTCGTTCATATACTTCTGTCGAATTGTTGATACAAGTGTCTCTTCATTACAAATGGTGGACAATACAGCAATGTCTCTCACAGACGTGAAATTATGTTTGTTACATCATCAAAGCATTGCAGTGTTTTATTCATATCAGTTAATCGTACGTACTTTATCTAATCCATGTGAAACAAGTCCAAAGTTACATTTACATAGTGCTAAAGACGCTACTAATTACTTTAGCAATATTCTTTCTAGTAACTGTAATTTGTTTCTTATATCCTGCATCAATTAGTCACATCAATAACTACTCTGCGTAATTTAACGTTAAGGCTAATCAATTTAATCTTCCGCCCTCGATCAACCGATGATATAATTCTCAAAAGTTGTATTCTACATATGTCCGGTTTCTATCTAAACAGCTCAAGATACTTAGATGACCATTTTTTAAGTCACTTAGTGGAGTTTGGGAGTTAAAAGCTGCAGTACACTAGGCAACTAGACGCTTCAACCTGTCGCTGTCGCACCACCGGTGGCGATGGCAATAGGCGCGACTAATGGACTAATGGTAGTTCAGATGCAATGAATGTCTGAAGTTTGGCGAGCATAGTTACCTCTTGGTTGGCGAGTCCGTGGAGGGGACCAGCGAGGCCGTTGAGACCAGCGGCGAAGGAGAGGTAGGGGTCGCTCAGAGCCGAGCCGACCAAGTGGCTGGTGTGCGCAGACACGTTGCCACCCTCGTGGTCACTGCGCAACAGACAAAACATTCATCACCAATTGACTAAAAACATTTGACGGTCGAACGAAATCATAGAGTTTCAGCATAGCAGGATCACATTCAAAGGGGGTAACATGCTGCTTTTATTCCGAAATCATGCCACCCTTCGGCAAGCTTGGAGTAGC
Organism: Archips xylosteana; assembly: GCA_947563465.1. NCBI lineage: Eukaryota > Metazoa > Arthropoda > Insecta > Lepidoptera > Tortricidae > Archips > Archips xylosteana. The sequence continues at coordinate 39,078,862 of OX387343.1, forward strand.
CATTGAGCATAATTAATATATCAAGATCCAATTGTTACCATCCCTTCTTTATTTTATTATACAGCGGCTAAGCTAAACTCACTACTTACTTATACTGGGTGTAATTTAAAACGTGATTCAAAATTAGTTTCTCTAACTCAGTTAATGCTAGGCAACATTATGCAATAATTCAATTGTTAAAATAAGTCTGATAAAATTTAGGACGTTCAGATTTTGTTGAAAATTAAATCACTAACTAAATGTATGGACATCTCAAATAAAATAAAACAAATGAAAAAAATTGAGTTAGTGCATTATGTCCAGCACCAGCATCAACTGAGTTAGAAAAACTAATTTTGTATCACGTTTTGAATTCCACCCTGTATTTATCAATGCTAAAAAATATGCTCGCAAAGAAGTAAAGCGATGTCCAACTGCCAACAGGATAATAGTGAACTATGTCAATGAGCACAAAATACTTATTTATTCGCATGCTACTTAAAAATGTGGATTGGGCGAGTTTGCGCGGACCGGGATCAGCTACTCAGGTTTTACTGCTAACCAAAGGCCGTATTGTCTAACGTTCAGACGTTTGCTATCGGTTTCACTATTTCTTTCTGAGAAACGGTATAAGATAGTGACAAAAAGAGACGGTGAAAGCGATGGCAAGCGCCCGCGCGTTAGTTAATATGGTTTCAGGTATAGCGATTTAATTTTTTAACACCAGACCGTGCAAGCAGCCCTAAGTGTACAGCGTACTTATAACTATTGTAACTTATCACTGTTCGAAATCATGTAAGTAACTAGAATACTGAAGATTTCACAGATCGCATTGCAGTCATAATGAAAGTGCGGGTTAGATACAAACAGCATAAAGTTAGATAAGATAACAAATTACTCGAACACACGGCAAACAGCACATCACATTTTGTACTAGCATATTAGAATGAAGGACACCACACTCGTGACGTGAAAAAGCCTTATAATTTCGCATTGCGAGTTACATACTACCGTTTACCATCAGACACGCGACGACAATTGGCGATCGTTTAGAGACAACACGATTTTGAATAAGTTTCTTAGTGTAGACATTTAGCCATTTTATGCTATAATTTGCATTGTTCAATGTAAAATACATATTTCGATAACAAAAACTTCAAACTTGTGTAATATTGTAAGTTAATTATTATCATTAGCGTATCTTTTGTGTGAAAATTTGTCTGCTTCTAGACCAATGACATAAATAAGGAACCAAAATTATTGTCGATTGCTGCTATCTCTCTTATGACTCGTCTTCATCATTATTACGGATACTAATAATAAGGGGTAAAACAATTTAGTGAGGCGTGTCAAAACAAGCGACATACGTAAGCCTCCCGTCATAATGCTGTATTTGTATTTCTTCATATGATAATGTTATCATAGTTACCATACATGTGTTAGGTACTATTATCGAAGACTTTATGGGTTTGATATCATGGGTAACTCCCATAATGTTTACAATAATATAATGATGAAACTTAACCCATACATCACACAAATGAGTGCAGGGAAGTACGAATAGTAAAACTCGCAGTTGAGTGTAGTAGCGTCAACCGTAACTAATTTACGTATAAGTACAGGTACTAACAGACTTGAATGACCAGTACGCCTAGTATAAGTTTTACTTCACCAAAATACTTCTCGATCGCGTTTACGTAAAAAATTCAATTACTAGGGAAACATGGACAGCGTCTCCGCGCGCGCGCTTCCATTTTTCCATAGAATTGATTTATTTACGTAAACGCGATCAAGAGGTATTTTGGTAAAGTAAAACTTATACTAAGCGTACTGAAACCATTACTTTGCTCACCCGCCAACTCACTCACTTTGACTTGGTGAAGCACGGAGTGAACTGTTACGTAACACTTGTAATTTTATTTTCTATTCAGTACAACTGTCGAGTCAAACTGCTTAGCTAATCGTACGTAAGGTCACAGTTTTAATCGGCAGATTTTCCGCAAATGTGTATATTCCGATCACGGCTGTTACAAACCAGTATACCAAAACCAGACTCTGATGACTAACGTGAGGAAACTCTTCAGATCAATCCGTAAATTTGACGTTAAATTGGGTTATAGTTATAAGAGATAAGATTCGATACGAAACTATCAAATCAAATCCAAAGTCTCAAAATCTAGAAGACTTTCGGCTGATGCCAGGTACTTCCGCGTTATTTGCGTTCAACAACGTCTCGTCTATTTTAAGAAATGCTTGGGTTAGTGAGTATCCTAAGGGTGAACAGTTTAGTGAAGCAAATAGTAGTGTTTAACGAAGTTTTTTATTATTGTTTAAATCATCGTCCGACTTATTATATGATTAAATGAATAATGTTACAACATGGTTGTAACTTGTTAATTTAAACGGGATGGAGCCAAAACGATTTAATAAATGAATCAAAATAGCTATGTATTAATACACTACACACAGGAAAAAACAAGTCTAGTCATTCACCCATAGGTGACATTAGTGCTCAATCCATGTAAGTATACTAATGTGTACTGACCTGTGGATGGTGAGGTAGAGACGCATCAGCTCGGTGAACTGAGGGTCGTCGAAGCCGAGCATGGTGCAGTAATTGGCCGACCAATCCTTGTTGTCGTCGATGGCGCCGATACCTTTGCCATCGCGGTACGTGTTGCGGTAGATGGTCGCCGCAATCACCGGCAGCTTGGCGATCAGGTTCATGGAGTCTTCGTACACGTACTGTTTAAAGAAAAAACCGGTCAAGTGCAACTCCGAACGAACGTATATGAAGGGTTCCGTACCTCCGTACAATGTTTAAAAAATAGTGATAAAATATATAAAGATTTAGTTAAAAACGCTGAAAAAAAAAACGTTTCTTGTCTGATGAGTCCCTATAATTTTTAACTTTATCTTATTTTTTAGTATTTATAGCGGCCACGGTAATACATACATAATCGATCAAAACTTTGGATAGGTACGGAACCTTAAAAAGGGGTTGGAAGTGTCCTCATACCCGACCTGTAGATACTATAATCTGTGTCGCTGCTCGTTGACACGACTATATTAATTTTAGCATTACACTTAAGCTGCATGAGTACGAAATCAAAATTAAGTTTGGTAATATTTTATTTTGAAATTATATTATTAAAATTTATGATTAAATTGGATATCACGGTGTCCGTTAGTTACGTTTTTGGTCAGATGCAGTTTGAGTCGTCAGTTTAGCTAATCGTCAGATAATTTATTTAACAGATACGTCCAATTGCTTATTCATTTTGTGGCTTCTAAACAAATCTGGCAATAAACTGGGCGATCGTATAATCGTATGATAAGCGAATGTATCCAAAATCGTATCTGACCAATAACGTTAACGTAAATTATATCACTCACCTCCCAGTACTTGGACTTGTGTACACCCTCGCTGTAAGCTTTCGCGAAGGTGGACTCGCTGTTGAGGGCGGTGACGGCAGCGGAGAACTGGGACATGGGGTGCAACTTGCTGGGCATGTTGTTCAGCATAGTCACCACGTGTGAGGGAAGCTCGGCCCTACACAAAACACGACATTGGACTAGATTCAAACCGCACTCATAAGTTACGTTACAATAAGTTTAGTTTCAGTTTAGCACTGACAGATGGCTTGCCTTCATTTCATTTCCAACTTTAACACCATACAAATAAAGTAGCTATTACAAAATCAGCAAACGTGGGTAACAGTATTCTAAAATTGGCTTTATTTGTAAGTCGTTAAAGTTGAATATGAAATGAAGGCAAACCATCTGTCAGTGGTAAACTTTATGTAATTTTACTGTATGCAATGATCTATATCTACTCTTTATTCGAAGTTACCCATATAGTTTGTATGACTAACTTTCGTTACACAACGGACGCGATCGTGATTTTGTTTTCATTAAGTATTTAATGCTTGTACTTTTTTTTTGAAAACGTCTTTCCAAATGTTCATCGTATCTAACTAAAAGTATGATATTTTCAATATAACTGGATAAGATAGATTATTTTTAAGTTTTTATTTAATTGCAGCTGTTAGTTGAATGTCACTCTCTTAAAGAATTTCAGTAGGTATAAAATAGACTACAATAAACGATATAATCAAAAATTATTCTTTTATCAAAAGCTTCATGTTTTCATGTAATAAAAGAAATACATCATATTGATATACATTAGCTAGCATTCAAAGTTTGCCGTTTCTACTGAGCTGATCCTGATCAGGCTTGAGTGTTACACAGGAATAATTGTATGGTTCAAAGAATGTCCAATAAATATGGTACACCTTATCATGAATGTACAATTCCTAGAATTTGCAATTTAACGCAAGTTTCTCAACAAAGGAAAAACCCAGGGTTACAAAAAATGTAATTCTTACCCGTTGGTTGTTGTGTTGTTTCCTATTAACAGTTTTTATAGTCCTATGCGTACGGCATTTAAGCAAGATTATAATGCGATAATGAAAATGTTATTAAACTTTATCCAGAAGTTCCTCCAGCTATGTCAGAACAAGGTTATCGTCGACATCACGCGATAGCCGCGGTCCTATCACCATCCCGTCCACGACACATTATTGGCACGCACGTGTTGATCACAAGCCCCAAGTCATTTTGTCATTTTTATTTGTCGCCAAGTCGGTCTCTTTCGTCCCCGCCTTGTTAAAGAATGGAATATAAAATTGTTATCAGCGCGCGTGGCGATAAGTACTAACTGTCATTAATTTAAATTAAAGTTATCTATATACAGTGGTGGTCATACAATTAAGAACGATTTGAAGTTTCCGATTTTTTTTATCTAAATCATGTCATATGTCTAGTTGTGTTCCTTCTTAGAAGTAACAAGTTATGTTATAAAATAGCCACATGGATAGAGCAAACGGGATTAAGAATAATAGTGTATAATTGCTAACATTTTTTTTACAAATTTTATTTGTTCTCTATACTAATAAATTCAAATAGTAATGAAGCTGGACAAATAATTAAGATCGATTTATTAAACTGCTCGAGAGTTGTTTTATATGAAACTTAGATTAAATAAATCATATTAATGTGAAGTTGGTATAGAAAAAAAAGCAATTTAATACATTTGAATTAAAATTAATAGTTAGTAGCATGTCCACGGCTTTTAATTACGGCTTTACACCGGCGAGGCATTGAATCTATCAATTTTTGACATTTCGCAAGAGAAATAGAGTTCCATTCTTCTAAGAAAACGTCGTACAGCTCTCTCAAATTGCCACACTGTCGATATGAAACCTTTTTCTTGACTTCGCACCAAAGATGCTCTATTGGGTTAAGATCTGGGCTGTTGGCTGGCCAATCTAAGACAGAAACTGATTGTGATGTGAGGAATTCCTTAACGGTGCGTGCAGTATGCTTTGGATCATTGTCGTGCTGGAATGTCCAAATAACCGGAAGCACGTCTTCGGCATATGGTAACATTGTTTCTTGCAGTATATTTTTGTATTGGAATTGATCCATGTTTCCTTCTATCAGCCTAACAGGTCCAACGCCATGTCCAGAAAAGCACCCCCAAATTTTCACATTTCCCCCGCCATGCTTTAATGTCACTTTTGTGTACTTTGGGTCGAATGCTTTATTCGGAGGGCGTCGTACATATCGTTTTCCATCAGAACATACCCTATTTATTTTTGTCTCGTCAGAAAAACGAACGTTTTTCCACTGTCTGACTGTCCAGTTTTCATACCTTCTTGCAAATGCAAGTCGGGCTTGCCTATGACATCGTTTCAACATAGGCACCTTCCTTGCTATCCTTCCGTTCAACTTATTTTCTACCAAACGCCTTCGAATAGTGCGTGCAGAGATTGCTGAAGGGTTGTTTTCGCCAAAATATTCTTTTCTCAACTCATTAGACCCTTTAAAAGGATTTTGTTTTGCCAAACGAACGATATTTCGATCATCTCGACGAGATGACTTTCTCTGTCTAGGTCCACGTGGAACGTTTGAAGTAGTTTGATACGTGGAAAAATGCTTTACGGCATGGAAAACCATTGTTTTTGAACATTGCAGATAGTCGGCTATCTTTTTATACGACCAATTCTTCTCGCGAAGTTTTATTATTACTTCTCTTGTAGATTTATCACAACTTTTATTTTTCCCCATTGTTTTTATACGAAGTAATCACTTTTAAGACTTTAACAGCACGAAATGGCGCCAAAATTATACGAATAATAATCTACAACCACAGAGCCACACAGTGTTCTCTATTTAAATTTGAAAAAATAATAAACTATTCAGCGTTCTTAATTACGTGACCAGCCAGTAAGTACTAATACTAGGTTCAGATCGAATGTATTAAGTTTCTCTATTAATTTTTTAACCAACTATGTTGCATAAATGAATGTACCGGTAGTACGGAAAAGTTTCGCAATACCGAGAGAAATAAAAAAAATACGGGCAATTAGTTATACTTGTTACTTTGAAAAAATCATCTCAATAAATAATCGTTCTTAATTATATGGCCACAACTGTATATAACTCTAATAACCATTTAGATCTGTAAGATAATTAAACTAATGTTGAAATGATTCGAGGTGGATCGAAATATTCCACAAGTTCCAGTTTTCCCAAACTAGGCAGAGAAAACAAAAAATAACAAAATAAAAAAAACGTACAGACGAATTGAGAACCTCCTCTGTTTTTTGAAGTCGGTTAACAAATGGATCATACACAGCGTAAAAAACAAAAGTTGTCTCTCCTGTCGACATAAAATTAACGACTCCGAGCCAGCAAACTTAAGATTTATTTAAATGGGCCAAAAGTTAGCAAGTCGTCTCATACGTCTCATATTGACTATAGACCCTTAATGTTTACCATGTCCAGAGGAGATACAAGCAAAAAAATGTGTATAACCCAAATGTTCACGCCAAAAACAGTGCAAGACTATATTATTATAATTGTATTGTTTAGTTACCTCTGGGCCCATTCTTTGGATAGAGCTTTGACTTGCGCGTCGGTGGGCACGTCCCCAGTGACGAGCAGCCAGAAGAGACCCTCAGGCAGAGGCTCTTCGCCTCCTTTGGCCTTCGGCAGGGCTTTCTGGCATTCGGGGATGGACATGCCACGGAAACGGATGCCTTCATCAGCGTCCAGCACTGAGGTTTCCCAGACCAGACCCTTGATGCCACGCATACCGCCGTACATCTATTGATACAGAAAAACCTTGATTCAGATTGTTCAAATTATTTTAATTTAATGGTCATCACACGGAAGAGGTCGTACTAAAACAACGACTAAAGTGCTAATTTGTTATTCAATACTCGCTGTACTGGAAACTTATCAGCTCACTTGACTATTCTATTCTATTCAGAGTACAAAAAATACCCATTTACATTTTACTCACATAGAGCTACAAAATACACATGTAGTAAATAAGTAAAGCAAAAGCTCAATATAATTTTGCATTTCCCTCATACTCTATGTAGCCTATGCAGGTATATGTATGTTAAATTTAAATGCGATGTGCAACTGCAAATTTAAGCCAGCGAAGTTGCAGATAATACACACACATACTTATTTATAGGCTAGGACTGACCATATCGATTGTGACCTCGCCGACTTTAGTGTTGCCATGCTTCTTGCGGAAGTCGCGGATCTTCTCCTGCTCTTTGGGGATCTTCTCCTGAAGAACGCTCTTTAGGTTTGTGGGTTCGGCGCTCAGGCCCCTCAGCAGAATCGATGCCGTCGGGCATGCTTTCTGTACACAAAGAAAAATTCGTGTTAAAATATTGCTTGTGTTACATTTAAAACTTTTTGTGACAGGGCATATCCAGTTCCTGAACTGAAAAGGTTTAAAGTGTGTTTGAGATCAATGTATAAAACTTTATACGGAAATTTGCTATACTTATAACCCGAATCGTCGCCTTCACACAGTTGAAACGTGATCTTTGAAAAAAGGGAAATAGATATTTATTACTTACACTAATTTGCTTGGTAGTCAGCAGCAATCAGTCAGTATAAAAGAATACAGAGAAATATGTTGCTGTTGCCGCTGGCTGTAACGTTATTTGTATTACACGTTAAGTTACCGCCGAATAATCCTTGTAGTCACGTAAACCAGCGAACGATCGCCTTTACCGACCTTTGGACAGTGAACTCTGTATTTAAATCAAACCGCGATAGGCAATTCGTGAAACATAAACCCGCTTATTCAAGGTGATCCTCTGCGTGTCGTATCTAATGAATGGCGTAGTGACGAATCTATTAAACGGCTCCACTGATTTGTTGGTACGTAATTCGATCACAGTAATGATTGCGGGGCAGCAAATCAATCTTCAGACGCGTCGAAGGGCCAGCGTAGGCCACACTTTAATGTAATTGAATCCTATTGTAATTGACAAGGCAATTTTAGAGCTCACAATTTGTCAGAGTTTACTATTATAACTACATCGATACCTACCGAAACAAGAGACGAACGCGAGAAATGTTTTTAAACACTTACTATATAGTGCGTCACTTAACCAAAGAGGAAAAATGTAGATACCACCTTGAAATAAGGCAATTCAAGTTTTTTTTTAACTCCGCAAGATAAAAATTATGAAAATGAGTAGTCTAGTTTTTTACCGGAGGTTTCAACTAACAAATATTTTCACCATCATCATTTCAAACTGAACTAGTCCTACCTAATAAGTGTAGACTAAATGGATTCATCCATAAATAGAATTGCTCACAATATTTAATTCAAGCTCCGGCTCGAACGATCGATTGCAACTCAAGACGCGAGTCTAATTTGAACTTCTTATGTAACTTACTCAAATATAAAGCTCGTACGACAACAATGTCTACTGAAAATGTGTCTTTGTTCGTTCGCAACGTCCTGTAGAAATATAGATGAAATACGGTATTTCCCTTCGACTAGCAAGGCAAATAAGTATATTTGCAGAACCTTTATTTATTCTACCTGGAAAAGATCTAAGTTAACTAGTAAGCAAAAGCAAAATGTTAAAAAAATTGTGAGACTTTTTTCTTAACAAGATAATCGGGAGCGGTCTGGGGTTACAAGGAGAATCAAGTGGGCTCCAACAATTTTCGCAGCGTGTAAAGAACTTGACGCGGCGTTCATTGGCTTTAATAAAATCTTATTCATACTCCATCCGTATTAATTCTCAGCACGTAGGTACCGAGTGATGTCATAGCGCTGTAAAAAATAATTTCGGCATACACAACCTCAGATACGAGCGTTCTGGTGTTAGTAACATGTGATCATCCATTTAGTAATACGTTAGTATATAACACGAGTAGCCGTATAAGTACTTATATATCGTGTTTACGAAACTGCTATCTTTTACAACGCATTCATTACACCACACTGAGTATCCTCTTCACCTGGTTTGTTTTCGTTTTCCTATCAACATTCCGGAACTGGCAGCGGCAGCAGTGGCAGCTTATGTACTCGAACACCTCAGTGACCTAAACCTTAAATGACCCTTTTTAGGGTTCCGTAGTCAACTAGGAACCCTTATAGTTTCGCCATGTCTGTCCGTCTGTCTGTCTGTCCGCGGCTAAGCTCAGAGACTGTTAGTAGTAGAAAGCTGTAATTTGGCATGAATATATACATCAGTCACGCCGACAAAGTGATTATATAAAAAAATCTAAAAAAATTTTTTTTAGGGTACCTCCCATAGACGTAAAGTGGGGGTGATTTTTTTTTCCCGACTAACCCCATAGTGTGGGGTATCGTTGGATAGGTCTTTTAAAACCATTGGGGAGTTGCTAACATGATTTTTGTATTCAGTGATTTGTTTGCGAAATATTCAACTTTAAAGTGAAAATTTTCATTTAAATCGACCGTCCCCCCCCCCCTCTAAAATCTAAATTGTTGGGTGGAAAAATTTGAAAGAATTCAAAATGGTAGTAAATATATTAAATTTACAAGGAAAATTATAGCGGCTAAGATTGCTTGGGAATTATTTGTAGTTTAAGAGTAAACAGTAGCCTAAGGTATAAAACATACCGTCACTACTTTGAAAAACTCGTATCTCAAATCAGCATGTAAACAAAACTGAACCTTGATACGCGCGTAATAAAGTTCACTTTGCCAGATTATCGATTTTGCTTGGAAGATTCCGTACACATACGAAATCCTTAGAAAAATATTACTTGATTTTTTCGTAATGGCTACGGAACCCTATCGGGCGTGTCCGACACGCTCTTGGCCGGTTTTATTTCTACTACTTCGGTATACAGAGTAGTTATTTTATTTTCCTCGTATGCAATACTTAATTCACTAAACGGCTCAATGACGTCAAACAACAACGTGGAAAGAGTAATTTACATAACATTACGATAAATAACCAGACAAATTCTGTGTTAAATATATAAATTAAAATGAAAACCGAATATTGCATGTGGTATGCATGTATTTATAACATTAAAGCGATATCATATAGGAAAACATTGTTCTATAAGAGTATGAATCGATAAGATAGTATCAATCAAATTGGCTCGTAATGCCACCAGCTTCTCAGGTATTAGATATACCTAAAAACACTATAATCAATCACGTGAATAATCCAAATAAGATGAATCTCCTACGTAGGTTGAAGCTAGGGTTCATTCCCGGGAATTCTCGAGCCGAGAATTCCCGGGAAATCCTTGGGCTTTGTTCCCGGGAAATCAAGCTCGAGAAAATTCGAGAACTCGAGAAATCATATTTGCGTCTATAAAATTATAAAATAAAACTGTTTGCGTTTGCCGTTCGTTTTAAACGCGCGGCGGCGGGGCGGCACGGGCCAAAGCGCAGTGGGTTTGTTCGACAAGTTTCACAAAAGCATTTTTTCATAGTAGCGAATTTTCACATCGCGTTCTTTCATGATCGCAAATTTAATTATTCGTTTTTCCATGTAGCGATTTTTCATTTTTCAGTATAATTTAGTGCGGTTTGTTACACATTTTACTCGAAATCATTATTCTAATAAATCTATAGTTCACCCTCTACCGTAACCTTCTTAGCGTCCATATTATTACGTATTAATAGGTAGGTTAGGTTCGTTACGTTAGTTATCTTCAGATGCCCGAAGGGCAAACTGCCCAGAAAAAGGAGCCCCGCCAAGTGGGGCTCCGTCGAACATAAGGCGTGATGGGTTGCCTAATTCTACTGAAAAAATTTGCGACTAATAAATTAATCTACTGTTAAAATAAGCAAAAAAAATAAACGCGAACATTGTAAAACGCTTTGTGAAAAATCGCTACATGAAAAAAAACGAATAGTTAAATTTGCGATCATGAAGGAACGCGATGTGAAAATTCGCTACTATGAAAAAATGCTTTTGTGAAACTTGTCGAACAAATCACAGTACACACGCGTTCATTCATGTTTCGACTCACGCAATTTTTGTTTATTTTTTGTTTTGTTAAAAAGAAAGAAGCTAGAAGTTTTAAGTTGATTTTTTTTTCTTTTTTAGCTGTGCTTGTGCTGTGATTGTATACAATATACAGGTCACAAATGTCAGAATAGCTTATTTTTCTAGTTTTCTTTAAGAAAAAGAAGCTAATTATGTTGGAGACTGTCAATAAAAGTCTTATAATTATAAAGATACTTTTATTTGGGAGGAAACCACTGAATTTGTTGATTAATCACATTATTGGAACCGAAGAATATGCAAATTCGTACGTCAATGTAAATTTCTCGACAACCCGAGAAGAGCCGAGAAATTAGACTCGAGAATTCTCGAGACCCGAGAAATTGATAAGCTCGAGAAATCATGAACCCTAGTTGAAGCTGACTATACCTACAACGCTAGGTTATTTTTACGATTGGATTAAAGTCGTTAAATAATAATAATAAGTATCTTACTAGAACACAACGCGGGCTTTTTAGAATCTCATTAATTTTATCTCAATTTACAAATTAAGATTCTTCAGTCATTCTCATAATAAAGTATTTGATTTTGTCGTAATTATAATCATAATTTAATATTAAAAATCTCGTGTCACAGTGTTTACCATCGCACGCTTCCGAAACGCCTTGACCGATTTTTATGAATTTTTTTGTTTATATGTGGTAGGTCTGAGGGTCGTAGGCTATTTTTTATACCCCTATTCTTCTCAGATTGAATCGCGGGCAACAGCTAGTAAATAAATAATAGTCAAATGTTCTTTATCAAAAAATTACGGTTTGTTGTTTTACTACATAAGTAGAGCCAGGTACAATTTTTAAAGGCGGATATTTAAATGCTCGGTAAGATAAGAATCCAAGCGCTGGCGCTTTGACCATGGCCATGACATTGAAGAGCGCCGCAATGGACTGTCCGAGGTGATCATACCCATTTTGTACGAAACATTTTTACATAATATCCACATTAACTTGGCACTTCTAAGCACTACAAGAAATTAAAATACCTACTCGTACTAAATAGATTACCACCTAGCCAAGGAAGCCTGCTGAGATAGATCCCTTAACAGGATAAGTTAGTTAGTCTGTGCTTTGAACTATTTTGTACACCGAGTTTCTCGTAAAGACACAATGTTACTTAGGTTAGGTAGGCGTCGAGTTTTTGGCAAGTTGCCAGAATGTTAAAAACTGAGCGTCTCTACCTTTTCAACTACATAAGTATTAAACTTCTTTACATTTTAGTGTTTAAGGAAACAGTTATCAGAAAAACATTAAGATCTATTAAATGATGTTCTTGTTGGGCATGTGGAGAGGATGGACGAAGGAAGAATTACGAAAGAGATATATAATGCTGTGGAAATGGAAATGTTGGAAGAGGGAGATCAAGAAGGACATTCCATGATCAGATTGGGGATGTCTTGAAGAAGGGTCAGGTCAAGAGTACCCGAAACCGGCGAGCATGTATGAAAAGACTAATGAGTGTTGTGGAAGCCAAAGATGTATGTCAGGATCGTAGCAGGTGGAAACAAATAGTCTCTGCCTATCCCTATGCTGTACCCTGTGAATCCAATACACTGTATCTTCAGTACACTGTCTATGGGAGTTACAGTGTATTGGATTCACAGGGTACTGCTGGGAAGGAGGCGTGATTGTATGAGTGTATATTATATACGTATGTAAATAAATGTCCTCACGTCAATATGCTCACTAAATTAAAATTTGTAAAAACGAAAGAAGTCTTCATCGATTTGCTCATATTTATTGTCAAGATACGATATCGTACTTGTGGACTTTAATAGCCTGAGATTTGAATGAATGTAAAAACAAGGGCACAGTAAAGGGTGAAAAGGTATTAGCAGTAGATATACAAAAGCCGCACTTAGTTTGGTGTTGGTATTAACCGGTCAACATTTGGGCGCGTGCCGAGTGGTCGCGAGCATACATGACCTGAGTTTATCTTTAGAGCAGGGGGCGAAGCAGAGGACACGCATTGCAAATGAATGTCGTCGGGAACTGATAGCGAAATCTGCGAGTGTTCACGAACCGTAGACTACGTTATCATGATAGATGTTACGATTATCCACATCTGATGTTATCTCGCGGACGTGGTGGCGCTGCCGGCCGCAACTCTTCACGTGACTAACAGTTAGTTGCCATCTCAAGAACTTATGAAAGACAAACTGGCGAAGCGACTTGAAAATTGTACAAAACGATCACGGAAATGGGTCATACATGCTTTTTTTTCGTATCTCCTGTGTTTTGTCAAGCCTAGCCAACCTTCAGCTCATTTAAATGAATCCTAAGTTTGCTGACTCGGAGTCGCTAATTTATATCCACAGAAGAGACAACTTCTTTCTTTACGCTGTGTATGACCTGATGGGTGTTGAACTCAACTTCCTCGTCCTATCATCGAAAATTTACTAAACACCAGTCTGAATCATAATTGCATGTTACTTTTCTACAGAAATATGGTCGATAAACGATTCTTTCGGGTGACGTGTCTGGTTATCACAGCGGAGCGCCGTGCGTGACACTGACACAGATCGGCCACAAGGGCGCCGCTTCAGAAACACGCTAGCTGGGAATTCCAGCAACCGCGCATCAATGGCTGTAGGTATTTACAAACAAAGTAAACTGGGCACTGTTTTACAAAGCTAGCTATGATGTTGCTATTTAACCATTTCATTAACAAAAGGCTCTAGCAAGTTTATGACTTCTAAAAGCGCCGACACGCGCAAACGAGATAAAAATTTAAGAGTGGAAAATTGCAACAGAAATTTCCTATTATACTCTTGCGGCTTAATTACTCACAATTTTAATTTAATAAATGAAACAGCCAGTAAGGTATTTTATTAACTGTTCTGTAAGGATGAAGATGAAATCTATTACTGTAATCAAATTAATGAGAGGGGTTGGGCCATAGTTCCATACGGGCCCAGTGCGGATTGGGAACTTCATAGAGGAGGCCTGTGCCCTGCAGTGGGACATATATAGGCTGGGATGATGATGATGATAAATCAAATTAATAGAAACTTAGGTTTGTTAAAATAAATACATTAACCTTGACTGATGAGATGGAAAAATACCAAATCTTCACATAATCAGTCTTTACATAATGGTTCAGGTGAAAGCTGATAATGATGTTGATAAGATTCTGTCTTGCTATGAAATCACAAGTGTTTCATAATGTTACAGCCAAAGAACTTTGTTTGAGAATAAATAAATGTTTTGTACATCCAAGTTATATCTTGCGATATAATCAACTAACTGTAATTTAAGTTTTAAGCACACATTTAATTGATAATTGAAGGATAACATTAAAAAAGTTATTGTACATAAAAAAAAACATTTTTCAAAACCGAAGCTTGATATGTGCCACGGACTATGATTATTATTTGAATATTTATTACATAACTGCAACTTTATCTATTATTTAATCATTGTTTTTTGATTGTAAAAAATAATCTATTTATATTTCATGATATCTTGTAAGGATAAAGTTGTTCCAAAAATGTCCACTTTATACCAAATTAAAAATTACATATCATATCTATTGATGCTTACATATACATAAAATTATGATAAAGATAAAAAAATACACATAAATTAGTACATAAATAACATAATTTAAGGTTGGATAGATCATTAAAAAATATCCAATAAGAAAAATTCTATTATAGACCAACCAGAAGGAATTGATTTAATAACAATTGAAAAGAAGAATGAGTGATATTTTGAATGGATATAATGATAATGAAGCCGGCTTACCCAATAATAACGTTATACAATAAGCAGTGAAGTTTTCAAGTTGCTGAGTATGAGGATATTTATTTTAAGATTGAATATTTCAATTCAATCGAATGTATAATTTACTTCAGCCTTGTAAGCCTTTTTTTATCTGGGTGTAGTCCGTAAAGCGTGTCGGTTTTTGATAAAAAAAGAGTAAGGCACTCAATATGGGACACGCTACGGAAATCTACGGAATGCCTCACCGGACTGCCGGGTAGGCCACCAAGATTCACTATGATTTAACAGCCACGAATAATACTCCACACTGTCTAAAATACAAGTTTTAATAGTGAAATAAGTGTACAATTAACGAAACTGTATTCGGAAAAATTAACATTACATAACTACAAACTCAAAATGTGGCCACGAAGGTTATAAAAAGAAATTAGATAATTTCGAAAATTGTTACTTAAACCACTTTATAAGCATAGCAAATAAGAATTTAATAAGAATATTTACCTGCACTTCTACTAATTTCGTAGATGTAATTCTGAAAAGAGCCATTTTTGATCCCGCCGAGCGCTACCTCTCTCGTACCAACCACGCACAACTACTAGTAGGTAGGTAGCTTCAGAGCGCGCGGAACGAGCCAGCAATCGATCCGGTCGAAAACCAGAGACAAGTCACGACTACACTATCCGATCTGTCAAATTTGAGAATCGCTGATAATATACATTATTTTTACATACAAGACAAAGAAAAATTAAGAGTTTATCATTTTGGTAATGTATAATGTGGACCAAATATTTTTTTAATATATAAAGTAATCCAAGGTACGCCACCAGAGTTGAGGCCACGCACACAACCACATCTCATGTAATGACAGCGGGATTTTGACGTTGTGTTGATGTTTAACGACAACACAACGTCAAAATCCCGCTGTCATTACATGAAATGTGGTTGTGTGCGTGGCCTCAACTCTGGTGGCGTTACCTGTAACTCATTCACAGCCCAACCAACATACCAATATCACAGATTACTTAATAGTTACTTCGTCCAATATGTCAAGCCATAAACCACTATAAACTTATGACGTTGACGTGTGCCAGCCATACAATGTCCGCATTGCACTATTCGTCTAATACAGAATCCTGCACTTTTCGCACAAGCCTAAGGCTGAAGATACTTTAAGATTTCTATATTCTAAAAATAATTTGATAATAAATCTATATATTTTTAGTTACGTATATCAAGAATATATTTAAGAAAAATATATTTTTAGTACAGATTTACTTTACAATAACTCGCTGATGATTTTCCTTCACGTATTTTTACAAGTTTTTGGCTTCATACTTGACTTAGGTATAATTTGGACTTTATTCGGCATTCACTGGATACCATAGATAGATTGATTAATATAAAATATAGGAAGATAACGCAATCTCAGGATACTATGTACACATTCAAATTCACTTGACAGTAACTGCAGTAGAGCCATCTTTTATCTGCGAATGTCAATAGAATACGACTTATGCTGAAGTTCATAATTTGAATTGCGTATCGTGCAGTCCGTTCACGTTAACAGTACACCGTACCGTGTGAGCGAGTTGGTACGATATGAAGTCCAATTTTCAAGGGCAGCCTTGAGGCTACATTTACATGTACGCAATATAATATACTTATACATACTTTTACATACCCGTAGCGCTTGGTGTAGCTATAGATAGTATAGATAGGTTTAATAAATGAGTTTGTAACTCAAAAGAAAGGTAAACAATTTCATTGAAAATCTACAAATATATATCCTTACAACACATTGTATATTACGATTCGACGGACACGGAATATTAAACATGGAAAGCTTTCGAAGTCAAAACAAAAAATGCAAACCCAATCAATCATCTCATATCGCAACAAGTAACTAAAACTACACAGTAAAACGCACAAATTTTCACTGGAACCAAAGAGGAGAAACTCAACACTAACTTCAAATATATTTTAAAAGTAACTGGCATTATTAACAGACTCCTTGTACTATGAGGCACATGCGCCTCATGTGTGACTTTACTGGTACGTCCATGAGGCACATGTGCCTCATGAATCTGTGGGCATTTAATGTCATTGTTAATATGGGGACGTGTTGAAAGAACGTCGCAGATTGATTCGGGACAGGGAATCTGTAAAACTTTAGTCGTAGGGGTTCAGAGAAATAAATGTACCAATGAACGTAGAGATAATATACGACAACCTGGCCCACCCCTCCAAAATTCAAGAAGTCTTCAATGTATTTGTGAAAGTATTTCTAAAGTACCACCAAAACTTTCAACGCATGTTGTGCGTGCTGAGGCAGCCGTCAAATAAAAGCAGATACTCGGATTAATTGTTCGGCTAGTCGTCTCAGTAATAAGCTGATTACTCGCAGTACGGCGCACTCTATGAAGCTCACACCAAGGGGGGCACACTTACATAAATCACACTTTTCATGCGATTGCAGCGACCTTTGGTGTTAGGTGTTTGACGAAGAACTAAATTAGCGGCCATCTTGGTTGACTTGTCAAACTTGTCAGTTGTCATTCATCGGCCATGGCCATGGCGTACCACATTGTACGGTCAAGGACTTTAATTGATAGGCCACTTGCCAATGTTCGTATTTCAGCCGTATAGTGCAAATCGGGTTTAGCCGCTTATACTTCGTATATGCTGATTTGAATTAGACGGCTAAAAGACGAATAGTGGCAATTAGCCTATCAATTAAAATCCTTGACTGTACATTGCTATAGGTACGCGTATCTATAGCTGTACATCACTACCAACATATAAATATAGATAGGTATATATCTATAGATACGTCACATTAGTTCTTGAGCTGCCGTAGGGCGGCAGCACCTTCCATACATGCATATTTGACCATAGAGTTGCCACTCTTGTTCATATAATATTACAATACTTTTTGGCTCACACGTCCGTCCGGTCGCGCAGCCGGGCAGGTTATGATTAATTGACCAACAAATCTGGAAATAAGTGATATTTTACGGGTGCTGATTGCACAAAAAATACAAATGTAATATTGTTCAAATAAAAATTTTATTTACTTACTCGAATGTTTGCGTTGTTTATTTTTCTGAAGTTAATTTCTTTACAATATATTTCTAAAATAATTTTTTTTAGTATTTTTTTTTTTTTACATATAAATCTGCAATCGGCCATTCTGGCCATAATCAGATAGTTCTCAATTATATTTTAGGTTTCTTTGGGAGGGTTCCATTGAACACCATCACCAATCTATGTAAGGCTTAGTCTCTCTGGTCTAGCTCTAATATCTGCCATCTTTTCAATCTTGGAGTATATTCGTTTTCGCTCAACAGGTCCCTGGCCAGTTCATTGGAGTGTCTTCGTAATCTGTTCTTATAGCTACTGCAGTATCTATTCACTTCTTGCTTTATAGTAGGTAATTCAGTGTACTCATGCAGCTCATCATTTCTTGTAAACCACGGGGCACATGTGATTTGTCTCAATATTTTATTTTGATATCTTTGTAATACTTCCAAGTTGGAGTTGCTAGCTGATCCCCACAGCTGGATTCCGTATGTCCATACTGGTTTTATAACAGTTTTGTATATCAATAGTTTGTTGTTAAGAGTTAGGGTAGATCTTTGTCCTATGAGCCACTGTAGATTCTTAGATCTGATATCTGCTTCCTTTCTCTTCATCATTATGTGATTTTTCCATGTCAATCTTCTGTCCAGGTGGAGGCCTAAGTATTTTACAGTAGGTTCACTTGAGAGTGGTTCTCCTTGCATTGACACTGGCGGACAATCACCTTTACGGAGGGAGAAAGTTATTTGTACTGATTTATTGACACTGGCTCTGATCCTCCACCTTTCAAGCCATTGGTCTATTTTATGAAGGTGAACCTGCAGCTTCCGTGAGGCGGATCCAGGCATCTTATCACTAGCAAAACAGGCAGTATCATCTGCATAGGTTGCTGTAACCACCCCTACAGAGACCGGCAGGTCTACTGTGTAGATTGAATACAACACCGGACCGAGAACAGATCCTTGCGGGACTGATGCTTTGACGTCATACAGGTTTGAAGTTTCACCGCCAAATTTGACTTGAAATTTTCTGCCTAATAGGTATGATTTTAGTACCATATAGTATGAGTTGGGCAGTCCAGTTTTTAACTTGTACAGTAAACCTGTGTGCCAAACTTTATCAAATGCTTGCTGGATATCGAGGAAGACAGCAGCGCAGTACTCCTTACACTCCAGGGATTGTCTTATCTTACTCACAACACGGTGAACCTGTTCAACTGTAGAGTGTTGCTCTCGGAAGCCAAATTGGTGGTCTGGTATGATGTTGTCTTGTTCCAGTATTGGTTTTAGTTTGTATAGGTGTATTTTTTCAAATATCTTTGAGATAGTTGGTAGTAGGCTAATTGGTCTATATGAGGTGGGTTCCGTAGGTGGTTTGCCAGGTTTAGGCAGCATACAGATCTGTGACACCTTCCACAGTTTCGGGTAGTAGTGAACTCTAAGGATGGCGTTGAAGAGAATACACAGGAAGACAATTGCTTTTCTAGGTAGGCGTTTCAATATTTCACCAGTTATCAGGTCGAAGCCTGGTGCCTTCTTGTTACCTAAATGCTTGATTGTGTTGTACACTTCTTTAGGGGCGACTAGTTTTGGCGGTAATGACAATTGTTGGTCACTGTGTACAATATTTTCTACTAACTCATCATTATCAGGTGATGTTGAGGCATTTGATGTGAAGATGTGACTCAGATGTTGCGCAAATGTGTTCTTATTGGCGGGATGTGTTTTTGAGGTCTTTTAAATTTTTTCGTCATTTTCCAGAGTGAGTAATCAGTACATTTGGAGGCAGTTAGTGATGAAAGTCTATGCTGCAGTGTATCATTTTCATTTTCTTTTAACATAGCAGTTAGTTCCTTGGCAGATTTATTAAATGCGGCCTTATCTTCTTCTGCATGTCTACTTAGGTGCCATTTCCTTCTTAATCTTCTTTTTTCCTGTATTTTGTTTCGGATCTGTAGTGGAATATCATGGGTTTTGTTTATTATTTTTAGAGATGGAGTTGAGCGCCATTCTGCTTCTTGAATCTTGTTTGTGATGTAAAATGTTGCTTCATCAATATCTTCTGGTGTTTTTAATTTAATTTTATATTTATAGTGATTTCATATTTTTTGCTCAAAATCATAAAAAATGAATCACTAAATCAACAACTTCAAAACAGCGAAGCTTAGCGCATGTACCGCATTACTTACTACCTAGTAAAACAAACTATCACAATTAATAGATGGTGTACCTGAATACTTCAATGTAAAATTTTCCTAACCATCCTCCCACTGATTGATACTGTGGTAAACTCATGATGTTGCCAGAGACACATTACTTTATTTAAATTGGAGGAATTTATTATACCCTAACTGTAGCCCGCGACGACCTCGTCTGCAAAGAATTTGTTTATCGCCCTCCCGCGGTAACTATGCTATTTTCTGGGATAAAAACTATCCTATGTCCTTTCCTGCGATTCAAACTATTTCTTTACCAAATTTCATCTAGTAAAGAGATAACAGACAGACTGACACACTTTCGCTTTTATAATTATTAAGTAGTAAGTATGGGTTCAAATAAAAAACCGGCCAAGTGCGAGTCAGACTCGCGCACGAAGGGTTCCGTACCATTCTCTATAAAAACGGCAAAAAAATCACGTTTGTTGTATGGGAGCCCCTTTTGAACATTAAATTTGTTTTATTTTAATTTAATTATTTATTTTTAAAGTGAATTTATTACTAAATATTCTGTGAATATTTCAAGCGTCTACATGTTGCCGATATCAATATCGAGCAAAAACGAGCAAAATAAATCACGTTTCTTGTATGGGAGCCTAAATATTTATTTTATTCTGTTTTTTAGTATTTGTTGTTATAGCGGCAATCAAAATCATCATGTGTGAAAATTTTAACTGTCTAGCTATCACGGTTCAAAATATACAGCCTGGTGACAGACGGACGGACAGCGAAGTCTCAGTAATAGGGTCTCATTTTTACCCTTTGGGTAAGGAACCCTAAAAACGCTTTCAATCTTTTTCTATCTAGGTTTTATTTTATTACTGTCTCATTTCAATTAAGATTGGAACAATCCATTATTGCTGGTTTTCACATAATTGTACGATGTATGATAGTATGAATAAGATTTAAAAAAATATGATATGGATGATGATTTGTTTGCTCCAGGCCTTAAAATTGCCTAATCGCTGAGCTGAAAGAAATATTTTGGGGTTTTCGTTCCATGAACTGGCAACCTAACCTAGCCAAAGCTGTATAAAAACACTTGTCATAAGATTTGGTTTGACAATTAATAGGTTAAGCGTAAATAGAAACATATCATCAGTTTACAATTAAAATTGTTTACCATTATTTAATAATCGGTCGTTAATCTAAAAAGCTTTCTGCAATGCGTTGGTTTTTTATTTTATGTATATGCCTATTGGAAGTTGTAACCGGCCGGCATTTTCACCTCGGCCGCAGTAAATATGGCAATTTAGGTGCTCCTGCTAATAGCAATGGTTTGAGGTTGCCCAAAGCGCAATGGTTCAAGCAAAAGCTAGACCATTCCAGTTCATCAGATCTGAGAACTTGGAAGCAGGTATGTTAGGTTAATGTTTTTTTAAACTTTAAATTAACTTGCATTTCCCCTTATTAAGCAAAGGCGTCTAATCCATGCTCCACAATTTGTGACTTTGCCACAAAAGTGACAGACAATACATGAGCAAAAAAATAGTTTTTTTTTTAATAATACATGTATGCACTATGATTTGTATTCCGTTAACTTATTAAATGAATAGAATATAAACTCAACAAGCCAACCTTAATTTTAAAAAGTTGAGTGATGGCATGTGATCCATGCAGGCAACTTTAAATTTCATATGGAGATAGTATGAAACCCTGGGCTGGGAAGAACAGCGATGCAATATGTAAAAGAATTCTGCGCAGAAGTTATATTTCAATAAAACTGTTTTTTTTTTATCATTTTTGTTTATTTACAGCGCTACTATGTGAATGATAGCTTCTATGATTTCAATAACCCTGGTCCTGTGTTCCTGATGATTGGTGGAGAGGGCCCCGCAGATCCAAGGTGGATGGTCAAAGGTGCTTGGATAGACTATGCCAAAAAGTTCAATGCCCTATGCATCAATTTGGAGCACAGATACTATGGAGCAAGCCATCCAACTGAGTAAGAATTTTAACTCTATATTTTAAGACAGAGTATTGTATATTGATTGAAGTACCTGTATCATAACCAGACATCGGAATTTTAGGGGCAAAATTTAATGACATGTAGGGAGTTCCTGCATTGATAAACTCAACTGTCAATGCTTTTCTGATGTACTAGTGATTGCTCCGAGTTTTGTTTGTAAAAATATTATTTGGTAGAAAGTTTAAAAATGAACCAAAATAAGAGCTCAATTCAATTCTTCTTTATTGTAACTTTTTCATAGTGCAATGATACTTATTATCCAGCTATCATCTAGAATATGTTTTGTGTAAACTTTATCACTATTCTCCAAAATAATACTTGCAAAAAAATGCACACTTACAAACAAAGCTGGGGCTGATCAGCAAACTCCGGATTGATGGGGACAAAAATGTACCAGTGCTAGTGATTAATTAAAAATCAATTAAGTTTATCAACATCGATAAAAAGCAATTTTTAACCATCATTATCATAACTTATCGCAAAGTTTGAATACTTTTAACTATGTGCAAACTTCCTTCATTTATACTTATCACAACTATATCATCCTCAGTGTTAAATTATTTACATAAATATCAAATAATGTTAGAGAAAAATGTCTGCATTTCAACTTTAAAAACATTAAATGATTTGGTATCCGGAAAAGAAATAGAACTGAGTCGTACAGAAGAAATTCATCAACATTATAAATTCTTTGAATTTGCTCCAATTTCTACAGTTGATCTAGACAGGTCATTTAGTTGGCTAAAATGGATATTATCGCCTAAGCGACGAAGATTAAAGTATGAAAACGAGGAAAAAATGTTGATTGTATGTTATGATTATGAAAATTATATAAAACTAGCTGACCCGGCAAACGTTGTATTGCCTTATATCACCTAGGGGTATAAAAAATAGCCTACGACCTATTCTCAGACCTACGGAGTATAGACAAAAAGGTTTCATATAAATCGGTCAAGCCGTTTCAGAGGAGTTTGGTAACAAACACCGTGACACGAGATTTTTATATATTAGATATTAAAGAAGTTAATTCGTCTAAAAGTTTATTTTTCTGTGATGACGGTGATGATGATGCATTCCTGTTATCCCTCGTTAGGGACATAGGGCTCATAGAAGAGTTTATTTTTCTGTATTCTTCTTAATTCAAATACTTAAAATTTCACAACGGTTGTACGTCATTTTTATCAATATCAACTAATAAAATTAGTTGAATGTGTCCTCACACTATTAAACGTCAGTACAGATTTGCACTCGTCAATCCGGTGTTTGCTGATCAGTGATCACACTATGTCCCAGCCTGTCATTAAATATTGAGATGTTTGGATGTTTGTTATTCTTACATGCAATAATGGCTCAAAAGATTTAGATAAAACTTGGCATACAAATCAAAGACTGTGATTGAGACATAGAATACTTAATATCCTAGTAGTGCATTACTGTGGGATGATATTGTAACATAAACCAGAAGAGAGCTGACATTTGAACTCTGACATTAAAAAATTTCAAATTTCTACTCTAAATTCAGTAGAACTTGCAAAATAGCATTACTTTACATTCATTATCATAATCATCTAGGATCAAAGTACTTGTCAAGACAAATCAAACAAGCTCAAACTCGATGGGGTTGTGTTGTTCTATTACAGAGTTTCTATGGCCACCTTCCAGCTCCATCATCAGATCAGCTCCATGTCATAATAATATTGCATTGTCACCGGATTCCCACATGCATGCAAAATTTCAGCTCAATTGGTATCCGGGAAGTGGATCAAATTTGACTGGCAAGGTTGAGAATTGAGATTACTTAATATCACTATTGTGTGCTGTGCAAACTCTTACTCGTATATGCTTTAATAATAAATTTTGTTTAAACAACAAATAAGTAGGGAATTGATAACATATTTTCCTTATTTTGTGACAAACATATTTGCCGAATGATTTATAATTTCCTATCAGCCTGGATCTTACTATTGTGTCTAGATTAACTTATGCTAAGGTTAGTATTGTTATCATAAATTTTTGCAAATTAGAAATGGGTGGGTGGGGTACGGTTAAAACATGACCAGTACCAGACCTGGACCAGACAACCAAATGGTTTAGTGATAGGATTTTAATGCATGCATTCACACTCACATAAGCGTATGGTTCCAGAATCCGGCAATTAAACGGATCCTGCAAAATGTGTCATCTGATTATCATTTTGAATGAATTTGATACAAATCGGTCCGGTTGATTTTATAAACAAACGGATTTACAAAGACGTGCAAAGGGAAGCCGTGATAGCCTAGTGGTTTGACCTACAGCCTCTCAAGCAGAGGATCGTGGCTTCGAGCCGGGCCTCGCATCTCTTGAGTTTTTCGGAATTTACGTGCGTTACATTTGAAATTTACCATGAGCTTGCATACACCTGTGAAGAATTTCAATTAGTGATGGTCAACTCGAGTTACTTGAGCTTAACTCGAATCAACTCGAGTTGAATTCTCTCCAACTCGAGTTTGAAAGCAATGAAAAATGATTCGAAAAATGATTCGATCTCAAACAATAATTTCCTTTTTTACTTTAGTTTGTATAACTCTCCCATATAAATAAATAATATAAAAAATGAAAGAATTGAAACATAAAAATATCATTTGCTTGCCTGCTCCATTTTTTTAAACTATTAGTGCGAATGTGACGGAATAAATAGGTAAAAACTTTGAAAAATTTCTCTGTTTCATCCAGTTAACTCGAGTTCAACCCGAGTTACGTGAATTTTAACTCGAGTTAAATCGAGTTCTTTTTTTCCCGAGTTGGTACATCACTAATTTCAATGGTGTGTGTGAAGTTCCCAATCCGCACTTGCCACGTGGGAACTACGGCCCAAGCCGTCTCATTCTGAGAGGAGGCCTGTGCCCTGCAGTTGGACGTATATAAGCTGGGATGATGAAGAAACAGTTTTACAGAGAATAATCTAAACGGCGTGCGAAAACTCAGCCGAATGTATTTGCCGTTGCAATCGATCAACATGCCATCTTAAAATTCTGAAAGAAATTAAGTTATGGTTACGATGCATTACAATTACATTAAAAATACAGCTTATCTAAATACAGTCATTATTATATGTACACATGTGTCTGAAATAATGAAATGCCACATGTAGCACAAATGCCTGATAAATGCCCTAGTTAACGACTTGCAACAAAAGCATTAAAATACCTATTTACCCTTTGTTTGCGACAGTTATCATTGTTATTCATTGTCATTACGCATAAGCATAGCATAAAAGATAGCAATTTCAAATGTTACGTCTGAATACTTCTTTTTTTAGGGTTCCGTACCTCGAAAGGAAAAAACGGAACCCTTATAATAGGATCACTTTGTTTTTAAATTAATGACATACCGACCTACGTAGTTACGTACTACATAAGTATTCCTGACTCCTGTTAGTGTATATCACATGCCATTTAAATTTTTAACGTAAATAAAATACGTATAAGTCACAATAAACTTCAGCTGATTTGAACATAATTATAGGATTTGTCCTGAAACAGAATACCTTGATGATGATGGTTACGTCCTGTAGTCCCTCGGCAGAACATAGAGCTCGCAGTAGAGTTCATGCCTCACGGTCATGTGCGATGTCTTCAAGATCCCTCCACTTAGAACCTATTTAGGAGACCTGCATGGATCAATACCAGAAAGTGTCATCTGAATTAGTTGGTCGTGGATCTCTCCAATTAAAGTGCTATACGGCTTCACGATGTTGCCCCTAGGCTATGCTATTATCTGGGCCTATTTTCAGCAGTTTGAAGATCATCAGCCCTGTTCAAGATCAATCAAATCAACTTACAACATACGTTGAAAAAAAAAATACCTTTTGTAATTGAGGATACAAATTTACACTCTGTGAAACATTTTGTGCGAGCGCGGGGCCCCTAGCCGGTGCGAGGCCCCTAAGCAGTTGCCTATTCTGCCTAATGGTGAATCCAGCCCTGTAATCAATCGTTGTCAGGACAACAATTCCTTTCGAAAACTACAACTATTTCTCACGAAAAGACTACGATTTGCGACATCTAATTATTCATCACGCCTTTGCAACATTTACATTGCTCTTTGGCAAGTTTGAAGAAAGTGCCATATAGTTAATAAGTATTTTAAGACTTAATTTAGGAAAAATATTATTATGTGGTTGTTATTATACTTACCAACTTACTTGCCTTGTGTAACTATGGTTGCCAATTTATTTATTTATTTCAATCTTAATTTATTCCTTAAGACGATAGTGACATTGATTGAAATCACTTGCCAATAAATGACAGTAAATGCACAATAACAACTGAGTGGTTATCTATACTAATATTATAAAGAGGAAAGATTTGATTGTTTGTTTGTTTGTTTGCATTGAATAGGCTCCGAAACTACTGGACCGATTTCAAAAATTCTTTTGCCGTTAGAAAGCTACATTATCACTGAGTGACATAGGCTACTTTTTACCGCGGGAAAATACCTTTTCCTACGGGAAAATTAATTTTTCGCGGGCGAAGCTGCGGACGGAAGGCTAGTTACAAATATTACAATAATGAATGTGCCAT
This sequence comes from Archips xylosteana, assembly GCA_947563465.1. Classification (NCBI taxonomy): domain Eukaryota; kingdom Metazoa; phylum Arthropoda; class Insecta; order Lepidoptera; family Tortricidae; genus Archips; species Archips xylosteana. The sequence goes on from OX387343.1 coordinate 39,105,777, forward strand.
AACAGGGTAAATGTAGAAGCTATGATTGTACTCCTTTTAAGATCTTCATAACAAAATTTATGTTAGTAACAAAAGGCATATTAGAAACTTGATGAGATTTGAATACTTATCATCATTTTTTGCAGAGACCTGTCAGTAAAAAACTTGCAATACTTATCATCGTCGCAAGCCTTAGCAGATTTGGCCAACTTCATACATGCTATGAACAACAAGTACAAGTTCAGCAAGGACATCAAGTGGATAGCATTTGGTGGATCATACCCTGGCTCCTTGGCGGCGTGGCTGAGGCTAAAGTACCCACATCTAATCCACGGTTCAATATCATCCAGCGGTCCTTTGTTAGCTAAAGTCGACTTTATAGGTACGTATATGCTGATAGATGAAATTTCACCATTTACAGGCTATCCCAAAACTCAACGCGAATCTGGTACCGGGCGTCAGGTCATGTTATTATACCACCTCTAGAAAAAATAAGAAAGAAACTCCATGTACTTAAGCGATAATAGACATAACATATCGATTTTCTTTTCGATTTATATGTGTTTCTCTGTATTTCAGAATACTTCCAAGTTGTCATTGGTGCTTTGAAAGAGAAAACAGGAAACGATGATTGTTCCACGCAAATTAAGCAAGCACACAGGGAGATCATTGATTTGATGAAGAAAACTCCTGGCATAGTAGAGAAGGAATTCAAGTATGTTCTGAAAAAAGCGAATATATTTTAATTTTAAACTTTTGTTGACCAAATAATTCATTTATTCTCAATAGTCCAGCACTCTATAGATACAATAGAAATATAATATCGTGTAAGTTTTTATGCTGCTTCATATATGTGCCCTACTCTAAAATGTTAATCAACTCTCGGGGCTGTAACGGGCAAACACGCACAAGTTTTTAGTTAAAGTTCATGTATAAACCAAGCCAAATGTTTTTATTAGTCTGTCGCTTTGTTTGAAAATTGGACTATCAAATTTACCATCTCAATAAATAAATCCTTATTTACACAAATAAACGCGTTAAAATCATAAATATTATATTATAATACGAGTACAAGCAAGGCATATCGTTTTAAAACAATTGGTTTATTATTTTCAGAGTTTGCAAACCTTTCGCCACCGCTTCTGTAAACGACCTCAATAATTTCTACAGTTCACTGGCCGACGATTTCGCTGGCTTGGTTCAATACAACGAAGATAACCGTATCAGTGCCGACGAGAGATATAAAAACTTGACCATAAACACTGTGAGAAAACTTATTATTTGTAACAGTACAGGTCAATAACTACCGATGATTTATCAAATGTGCCTGAACCCTCAAAAATTGGTACTACATCTATGCAAATTTGGCTCTCTGTATGTGTTTTCTGTAGAAGGGAAAGCTAAAAATGCAGTACCAATTTTTGAAGATTTAAATCTATAAAATAAAAATAGTTTTGTATGCCAAGTTTCTTGTGGCGCATTATTCTTGGCGAAGTTGGTCTTTCCGAAAGCGCTAGTAGAATAAAGTAAAGAAGTACGTACGCGAAAAAAAACACTTTTGAAGTCGATTGCTTTGCGATAAGTCAATATTAAGTAAGCTACTTAAAATTAAAAAAAATATGGCTGGGGTCTACGATACCTACACAAAGGTTTAGAGATTCCTGCTCTGAACCATTTTCCTTCAATATTCAGGTGTGCAGCATGTTAACAGACGATGGAGATCGCCCGGCTTACAAAAAACTTGCCGCGTTTAACTCTATCATGCTTGACAAGTCCAATCAGACTTGTATGGATTATAGCTACGACAACATGATAAAAGACCTAAGAAATACTACGTGGAGTCCTGAAGGAGGTGACGTATCCTATGATTCTTACAGTATTAATGTAATTAAAACTGAGCACTACAATTCTGCCATTATACGGAAAAAAAGCCTCTGACATTTTTTTCCGAAACAAAGTTGCGCATGCATTCAGATACGCCTTTTTTACTGACTTCGAATATGAGTCAATTTTGAAAAAAAAAATGTCAAATGCGTCTACTTGATGAAAACGGAAAACTAACCTGCATACAGTTCTTTAAAAGATCTAATATATAAAAATCTCGTTTCACGGTGTTTGTTACCGAACTCTTCCGAAACGGCTTGACCGATTTTTATGAAACCTTTTTGTCTATATTCGGTAAGTCTGAGAATAGGTCGTAGGCTATTTTTTATACCCCTAGGTGATTTGGCAAAACAACGTTTGCGGGGACAGCTAGTAAACATATAATTTTCGTAAAATGTCTAATAGAACATGATTGATAATAAAATGAAAAGTCGTTCAAACTTATACAATTAAAAAGGTGAACTTAGTGTGTTTCGTCTGCTTGTATGTTGGTGGGTTTTCCTAGGTCTACTCAACCAATTTAAAAAATTCTTTGTTTAATTGAAAGCTGCACTATTCATGGCTAACATGAGCAGTTTTATCCCTTGAAAATCGAACAATTCCTATGATTTATAATCATGTTATTGACATTTCAGCTCGTCAATGGACGTATCAAACGTGTACTGAATTTGGTTTCTATCAAACGTCTTCAGGCGAAACTGATTTCTTTGGTAACTACTTCCCTCTGGACTTCTATATTCAGCAGTGCCAGGACATATTCGGAAAGAAGTAAGATTGATCTACCCACATTAAAAAAAGGACCTAGGAGTTTTGTTTTGATAAAACCTCTTTCATAAGTATAAGTATTTGGCCAACCAGAGCCATTCGCCCCATTTTGCGCCTCGATGCCTGCGCAAGGATGATATGTAGATAAAATCGTAAAGCGAACCAACCACATTATTCAGTTCTCAAAGTGCGCACTGTGTGGGCTCAGGATGACTTAGTCCACAGTCCCATTTCGTCACCTTCTTATATCGTCCACTTTCTGATATCGTCAATTTTGTCATTCCTATTTCGACAACAGTGCCAACTCGTCCACTTACTTTTATCGAGCACGTTACTACTTGGTCACCAGCGCCAACTCGTCCACATCCTTTATCGACCACAGTGTGCTGCTTGGTATAAATAGGAATGTTCACGAGTTAGCACTGTAGTCGAAATAAGACTGTTGACCAGTTGGCACTGTGGTCGAAATAGAGATGTTGACGAGTTGGTACCGTGGCCCACGTGGGAAAGCGGACAAGTTAGGATAGTGACGTTATAGGAATGTTGGCGAATCAGAACAGTAGACCAAATGACAATGAGGACGACTTAAGAACGTCTCTCGCCTCTGTGTCATAACTAAAATTCACTACTTGTTTGCGGTTTACAAAGTCTTGGAGCAAGTATATGATGGAATGCGTAAACGGCATGTAACTATCTGTTTTTAAAAACTTTAGACTTCCAAATAAATCACATATTTTCCCAGGTTCAACAAGGACTTTGTGAACGCGGCCGCGGAATGGACGAACAATTATTACGGTTCGCTGGATATATCGGTGAGCCGCGTCGTCTACGTGCATGGCTCTGTGGACCCCTGGCACGCTCTCGGCATCACCAAGACCCGCGACGACGCCTCTCCGGCCATTTATATCCACGGTAATTTGCATGTTTGAACACGAATCAGAATATCACTAACTTCATGCGTTCACTGCCTGCATTTTTATCGAACTTCCGCCAGATGTATAGTCGACCAAGAAAATCCTTTACTGGGTAGGTTCACTATTATTATTATTATTAATCGTATGGCATTAAAAATATGAGGGCAATCAGAGAACAGCTTTGAGGTTGCTAAGCCAGGCAGCTACGTCAGGAGTCAGATCGTCCAAGTCTTCAGCAGGTCCGGGGTATGAATGAAGGGGGCAGCGCCGGAAGATGTGCTCGATGGTTTGCTCCTCCTCACCGCAGTCGCAGAGTGGAGAGACCCTCCAACCCCACTTGTGTTGCAGGGAATAACAACGCCCATGCCCAGTTCTCAGCCTGTTCAAACGGCACCAGAGTTTGCGGGGCAGATCGTAACCTTTTGGCTTTATTGTGGGATCAGTGTGCAGTGCGGATTTTCCCACCATGGCAGAAGACCATTCAGCCTTCCACCTATCCGCGAGACTAAAGCCGCTCAAAGTCTGAGCCGCGGAACAGGGCGGTTTCCGAGATTTCAGTCGGTGTGGAGGGGGGTAGCAGAATTCAGCATGAGCGGGCAGCGAGGGATTTCTCGTAATCTTCTCGGCTTCTCTTTTCAACGCTTGCTCGCGGCGCAGATGAGGCGGGGCAATGTGACTCAATACCGGCAACCAGTGGGTGGGTGTAGATTTGATGGTGCCAGAGATGCAACGCATGGTCTCGTTCAGTTTAACGTCCACCTTATTGGTGTGTGCACTACCGAGCCATACTGGAGCACAGTATTCCGCCGCCGAGTAGACAAGCGCAATGCTCGATGTGCGCAAACAGTCGGCTGAGGCTCCCCAACTGGTGCCGCAGAGTTTGTGAAGAAGATTATTCCTCGTTGCGATCTTCTGTGAGAGTTTTGACAGATGTTCCCCAAATGTCAGGGACCTATCCAACGTCACCCCCAAATACTTCGGACAAGGATTGTACTTAAGGGCCTTGCCGTTCAGGTGTACAACTGGTTGGTGGCCAGCCATCTGGTTGGAGAGATGGAAACAGGAAACTTCAGTTTTGCTAGTACTCGGAATAAGCCTCCACGCGCTGAAATATGCTGACAGGGCTCCCAAGTCAGATGTCAACGAAAGGGTTCCAGCTTCAAAATCCCTGCTTTGGCTTATAAGTGCAATGTCATCAGCATATATAAACTTGGCAGCCTCTGTGTGCGGAAGGTCCGAGATATACAGATTAAACAACAATAGCGCCAGAACTAGAGCCCTGCGGGAGACCATTGCTAAGTTTCCGTTTTCTGCTTTTTCTGCCACCCAAGAACACTTCAAAGAACCTTTCAGTCAGCATGTTAGAGATTAGGTCCACGACCTCTCTACTCGGTATTACCGACAACAGCTTATAAATTAAGCCATGTCTCCAGACCGTGTCATAGGCGGCTGTAAGGTCAATAAAAACTGCACTTGACTTGAGACGACTCTGAAAACCAGCTTCTATATGGTTCGTGACAGCCAAAACCTGATCAACGCAGCTCCTACCCCTCCGGAAGCCGGCTTGTTCGGGCGGGATTACAGCCTCTATAAGTGGCTCAATCCGACCTAGGAGGAGACGCTCAAGCAGCTTACGTGTACAGCTGAGTAGCGCAATAGGTCTATAACTCTCGGGAAGATGTTCCGGTTTACCCGGTTTGAGCACGGCGACTACTTTTGCTAACTTGAACTCCTTTGGCAGGTTGTTTTTTGCCAAGATGTCTGAGAACATGACTGAAAGCCAGCTGACCGCAACCGGGCCCATGTGCTTAATGAATTCATTGAAGATTTTGTCAGGGCCAGCGGCTTTATTATTTTTGAGCTGCTTTATTAGTGGTAGGTTCACTAGAAGCAAACTAGAGAGTTTTGCAGTGAAATAAACAAAATGTTTAACGGTGTAAGTAAAAGAATGGAATAACGGCAGACATGGAATATAAAATAATATTCAAAAAATTCAAAACATGGTTGAATCAAATTTTTCTTGCCACCCTTTTCTATGGTTACACAAAATTTGTCTCATGGACAACCTGAGAATTTTTGATTGAAACAGTATTATGAAGATGTAACTTGGACAACTGGGCACTAAGTAAACAACACGAAAAAAAAAGTTGATTCACCCACATACACAGTATCAAAAAATGGCCAGGATGTTTTATCAGACTATTTTCACATGTTATTGTAACAGAACTGTCATAAAAAATGGTAAAGCACTTCAACTATGCAATCAGCGGCAGAAATAATTGAGCGATTGTGGAGCTCAAGTACCTACTCTGCCCATGACTACTGTCAAGATAATAAAAGAGTGTGTACAATATTCCACAGCCGTTCATCCACTTTTGCTGCTGACTCGCAGCCTTCCCTTCATACAATACAATCCTTTCGGAACGTTCTGTCCGTTTCCTAAAACACCCGTTCCCAAAATATCCGTTCCAAAATAAAATGAACGTAGGCTAAAAGACCCGTTTCTCATCGCATCAGTATGTCAAAACACCCGGTTCTCATAGCATCCGTATGCCAAAAGATCCGTCTCTCATGACACCCGTATTTCCAAAAGAAGTTGGTGACAGGAACATATGGTTTGGGAACGGGTGTTTTGGGAAACGGATATCAAGACAAACGTATCTTTTGGGAGAAGCACATTTTGGGAAACGGATTATTTAGGAAAAGGTACTGACGAGAACGGTCATTTCGGGATAAGGTCTTTTTGGGATACGGATATCAAGTCAAACGTGTGTTTTAGGAGAAGCACATTTTGGGAAACACTTATTTTGGGGAAATGGATTATTTGAGAAAAGGCGGTGACGGGAACGGATGTTTTGGGAAACGGACAGAACGTTCCGAAAGGAATACAATTTAATTTCCAACCTATTTAAAATGAAGCTAAACAAATCATGTCTTGGTCACCACACGTTTATGTTTTACAGGAACCGCTCACTGTGCTAATATGTACCCGCCTGGCGATAAGGACTTACCTGAGCTAAAGGAGGCGCGCGTCAAAATTGAAGAATATCTCACCTCGTGGATAGAAATGGCTTAGAATTAAAAATAGGTAGGTAACAAAAGGACCATAGTTTTGTCAAGCACCGTGTTTAATGTTATACATACTGTTTTATATCTGTAAAATATCGCTTCATAAACTATCCCACGTTGACCGTAAAAGGTAAATTGATCAAATCATTCCATAAAAATAAGGCTAGAAGCTGTACCTATTATATTTCCAACAGTTATTTACATTCTTATACACGTTTATTTTTTACAAGACTACGGTTGGGCCAAAAGGAAGTGTAATGGTTTTAGCAGTCTATTTATGTTTGTATTTACAAATGTTCCACCGTAGCGTCAAGACTATTTATCCGATTTTAAAACTTAAATAAGGTGTAAAATTGATTCGTTTTACGGTCCGGGTGACATAGGATACCTTTTATATATAAAAAATATTTTAGGCCAAAGTTTATTCGCGCCACCAGAAATGACGGATGATGATGATGATGATGTATGGGGACGCCTTGCTGAGCCAGGCGGGCTGTCGATCGTTTTGCACAGTCATTCAGCCCAGTTCCCCGTGGTTGGAGCCGACGGTTACTGTCCCAGCAGCGCTCCCACACAGCAACTCTCCTTGAATCTTCTTATTCTCCTGCTGAACAAAAGGACATCTTTGAGACTGACATCCCTTAGCTCCTCCTCCCTCAGCTCGTCACTAACTAATACATCACGCCGTGCTGCCGCGTACATGACACACTCGGCTAGAATGTGCTCACTCGTTTCCTCCTTCCCACAATGTGGACAGGAGGGGTCACTTTTTATACCTATTACGCTTAAGTGTCTATTTAACAAGTTATGGCCAGTAATTATGCCAGTTATAGTTCTTAAGCTACTCTTACCTAGATTTAGGAGATACCTAGTTCTTCTGTGGTTGATACCATCCAGCATCATCTTCGATTGTCTGCACCCTACAGCCTGTTTCCACTCACTGTTGGCTTCTTGCTCCTTCATTCTATCTATAACCCCCTTGGTATCTTCTGCAGATATTGGAAGTACCGGTTCAGGACCTATGAATCCCGTATCCGCTCCCTCCCTTGCCAGCTCGTCAGCCTTCTCATTACCTGTCACTGCCTGATGTCCTGGGACCCAGGCCACCGTAACCTTCGTACACTCCCCTAGTCTATTAAGTGCGTCTCTTCACTCTCTTACCAAAGAGGAGTTAACTGTCGGCTTGTTTAATGCCTTTAGCGCTGCTTGACTATCAGAGTAAATCACCACTGTTCCTACACCTCGATAGTCACTCAGTTTTACTTGTATAATCTGAGCGCACTTCAACACTGCGCACACTTCAGCCTGAAACACACTGGCATATCTGCCTAATGGTATAGCCTCTCGAACATTCATCTTAGGTATTATTATGCCTGCTCCCGCAAGTTGGGACGTTTTCTTCCTTGATCCATCCGTAAAACAAATTGTAGTCGGATACTCAAGGTCTACCTTCCAACTATCTCTCTCTCCAATGTGGATTCTATATTTCTTGTCGAAAATCCTGTTTCTTAATTAGGTCGTTATTCTGTGCTAGCATTCCTAGCTTTAATAACGCCTCCTTTTGTATAAGTGCATGTTTCTTGTCTGTGAAGTTCCCCCTCCGCTCCTCACATGCACTCATTCTAAACCATTGTTCCATGGCCCTCTTCTCTATCTCCAAATGAAGTGTCTTTAGTCCTAACATGACTTCCATCGCATGCGTTGGGGTTGTTCTTATTGCCCCTGTTATCATCAGGCATGCCAGTCTTTGAACTTTATTCAGCTCCTTTTGATACTCCCTAATACGGGCCCTATGCCACCATATCACAGCACCATACAGCAGCCTTGGTAATATGACCGCCTTATACAGAAATGACGGATACTTTTGTTGTCGATAATTTCTGCATATGTGGCGCCATCTTGAAATTTTCCAAATAAACCAAGCGGCACAGCCGTTTTACTGATTTTACCCATAAAATCTCTAAAATACAGTCAAATCGAAAGTAAATCGATTTGTTCATCGCTCTATGGCCACAGAACCATAAGAAAGAACATGGAACTATAAGTACTATAACAAAGGTTCCTCTGATAAGATCTGTAATTTAGTTTTACCTTGTAAACTAAGTTCAATCGCGGAAGATAACTACGAAGGTTTTTTTATTTTTATATTTTTATTATTTCTTTAAGTAAGTAATCAACAGTTTGAATAAAATAAAACCACGTAAAAATTTTATAAAATTATTTATTTTACCTACACCTCAAGTTCACAATACCTTTATGATTATCATTATTATACTAAATAATAATATATCACTAAATGTAAATGTCTAAATATACAATAGATAGTTCAAAAAGTATGTAAATGTAAACATGTTATAATGAACAGAAGACAAAAGAATTAGATGCCACAAAAACCTAAAAGCCTAATTGTATGACAGAAAAAACGAACAGAAGAACATTTATGCTCAAGATCCCAAAATACTCAGTGGGCTCGAAAATCCCTTTGTCAAATTGTACAATTTTACTAACAATAGATTATTAGTTATTTGTATGTTTTTTACTAACAAAATGGATGTAATTGTCTGAGTAAATGAATAAATTATTATTAAAGGTCATAAAGTATAATAATTTCAATGTGCACATCGATTTTGTATATTTTGGCCCTGGAGTATTCTGTCCTGAAATCTTCTTGACATAAGGACATCTACCTAGACCATAGTGTATGCTGCTTTGGAAACATTTTGACTAAAAGAACATGTTGCCAAAGCGTATTCTGCCCCTAAAATATTCATACAAAATGACCTAGTGACACTAACATTTTGTACTTTTTGCCAATGTTACATGTCACCATTTTATGCATTTTGTCATTTGTACCAAAATGACCTGTTACCCCACTTAAACTATTCTATTTTCATGTAGCCATAATTATTTTGTAATTTGATATTACTTTATTGTACTTGGATCAAGAGAAAATGCCATAAAGGTGCGAATTGAAATAACTGGTAGAAAACAGATTGCCACCTCTGTCTGTCGCCATATAAGGACCTCGAAATGAGTCACAGTCTGAGAGGTGGCAACCATTTTTTCCAATTATTTAGGTCCGTGTTCAAATTACCTAAATGTTTTTTTATTAATTGTGATCGTTATCAACGTGCAGTTTTCATATCAAAGAATAGTTGGCAGAAAAATCAATGTACATGTAAATATTCAATATTATTTTTTTACTAAAAAATACTCACACAGGATATAATTCTTCACATTAGCATACCTTTTATGACCCCTTATATTTACGTCAGCACGTCAAATGCATTAATTTCATGCATAAAAAATAAAACTAAAATTAAGAGCGTTTATATCTGCTGAGCTGGCAACGTCGCATTTTTGTTAGTTTATCTCGATTATTCCATAAAAATTGAATGAAAATGAAAAATACAAATGAAATGTATACGAATTGTTCTAATATATAAGTTAATGTGTCTACTGCAATAATTATTCGTGATAAGACTTTTATTTTCATTAAAAACCGTTAGGTAATAATTTGTTCGTTTTACCATTTGTGTAGTTTAAAAGAAAATTGTACATATGTTATGGACCAAGTGATTAATGCGGACACTATTAATAATGCCCGGGCATTATTAATAATGTCTAGCTCTATCGGGCAAAGTGATTAATTACTATCTAAACTTCATTATATTTATCATATTGCCCGGTCATTATTATATTGCTATGTGACAAATGGGCAATTTGATAATAAAGCCAAGTTTGACGCGGCGAGTACGACAAGGCGGTACTTTAAATTGTTTAACATTTAGTTAATTTTAAGTTAAATGACTGCAATAATAAAAATAGTAATTAAATTATGTTTGTATTACTCTGCCCAAAAGGCGATGGACCTTTTGTATAATGCCCAGTCAATTTGATTATTTGAATAATTATTATCAAATTGCCCTCTCATATTGGGCATTTTTCATAGTGCCCGGTCATTATGAATAATGCCCGATTCATCATTTGGTCCATAACACATATATTTTAGGCTTCAAAAACAAAATCACGATCGCGTCCTTTTTGTAACGTAAGTTAGTTAGTTATACAAACTATAGGGGTAACTTTCGTTACACAAAGGAATCAATTAAGTTTTGTTTTAATTAAATCCCTTAATTGTGTAGGTACTTTTTTTAAAACGACTTTTGGTGAATGCTAATGATAGACATTTTTTTCTTACAGTAGTCAATCAGTAGTTAGTTTGGGTAGTTCACATATAATATTAAAGATACGTTACATGTCAACATTTTTTTGCAAACCATAGTTTGCTATGAAAACTCCACGTTGATAACGATCACTATTTAGAGCTCTGTCTTAGGGCCTACGCTAGCTGACGCGGACGCCGGTCGCCGTCCGTAAATAATCTACCTAAAATCCGTCGCACGCGCCCGCGCCGCTTAGCGCTGTTCATACAATTTCTTATTAGACGCACGCACGACGGGCGTCCGTTCCGGGTAATCCGCGTCAGCTAGCGTAGGCCCTTAGAATTATTAGTTAACGACGTCAAAGATTCAATTCTGCGGTGTGGTGGGTTGGTTACTTGCCGTGCTGCTTGATGAGCATGTCGGTGCTGAGCGACTTGGGCCGCTCGATGGGCAGCCCCAGCGCGCGCGACCACACCATCTGCGCGAGCACGCCGAGCGCGCGCGACATTCCTATGAAGACCGTGTAGAAGTCCATCTCTGTCACGCCGTAATGCTGTAACAAACAGGGAGACACTTTGTCGGGTGCCCCTTTTCTCCCATAATCTTTTTTATCCGAATTTTGAAAGTCATAAATTGATGTCCATAATATTCTTGCTCATAAATATCGATGGTCATAATTTTTGTCTTTAAAATATCGCTTAATAGTTCTAACTGCAATGAGCCATAATCCCATTGATCATAACTTTAAAAAGTCATAATATTGATATCAATAATATTTAAGGGAATATCGTTGATTATTCAGAAACGTTATAGGGCATATATCTTAAAGTAATAATTGTTTTTAGTCATAATTTTTCATTACCTAAAATGCACTAACCATCTACATTGAATTCTATAACATCCAAAGGAACATTGATAATTATTCAGAAACATTGTAAGACATATCGCTGGCAGCGAGCGAGCGAAGCGAGCGAGCAAGACTTTCAGGGCAGAAGCGACTCGGACAGGTTAGGTTCAGAAGGCTAAGGCGGGAGCGAAGCGTAAGCGTAGCTCCCGCCTTAGCCTTCGATGTTAGGTATTTTTTTTATGACAGCACAGAAAAGGATTATTACCTTTAATATTATGAAATGTCACACAACCATGACATTGAATGTTATTACAAAGTAATATTGTGCCTTAAAATAATTATGACCTGCGAAAAAAGACCTTGCAATAATTATTATGAGTGACTTTAGTACCTTTAATATTATGAAGTGTGATGCTTCTTGACACTGAATGATATGAGTTTACTTATTAGTCCTTACAATAATTACGACTTAAGAAAATCGTAGCTCCAATTTATGTTGTTTAATATTATGACTTCCGATAATATGACAAAGAAAAATTATGACAGAAAACGTTATGGTCTTGAAAATTCGGAACAAAAATTTTATGGGAGTCATTATAGACCCCACTTTGTCACATATGGTTCCAAGCACAGATTAAGGCTGCGTTTCCACCAGAGATGTGCGAGGATGCGTTGCGAGGGATGTGTGTGTCATGAACCAATAGAAACACTTCATTTCTTCACATCCCTCGCAACGCATCCTCGCACATCTCTGGTGGAAACGCAGCCTTAAAGGGCTATGGTTACACAAATTTTGTCTCATGGCTAACCTAAGCAGTTTTCTATGAAACAGTATGAAGATGACACTTGGACTTGGACAACTGGGGACAGAGTAGTCTAAGATCAATACTAGAGGCGAACATAACCCCTGACACCCATATGTTTAATGGATGAAAATAATTTTATATCTTTAATACTTAACAAAACATATCTCCAGTGGGTTGGATAATTTATTTGTATAAAAAAATATTTAAACCTTATTATATACACGAAGAAAAAACTCTGGAAAATTTAATAAAAATACAACATTTTAGTATACCGAACCGAACAGTCCAACGTCTACTTAGGTATAGTATATGAAAAATTACTAAGCGCTTTGTAAATACTACAGTAATTTTTTTTATTATTCCAATAGCATTTCAATTTTACAATTTAAATTTAGTGTATCGTATAAGAGAGCAGGGACGCCAAAAATTAAGTAGTCTACTGGCGGTAAATGTGTCAAGGCCAAGGTTAAATAGGTTAAATAAAGGCCACCACAAACCGCAGCGCGGGGCGTACGCGCGATGCCGACGGAGCGTGCCCAGCGCGATCTATAACACTGAATCATATATACGGTGACACACACCGGCAGCACGGCACAGCGTATTATCATTTAGTGTTATGCAGCCCGCCAGACTCACGCAACTAGGAACAAAAAAACTTTTGTATGGACTTAACATGGCAAACCATTACCACAATACTGAAACAAAACGTCAGCACAGTTTATCTGTCAAGTCAACTGTCAGCCACATGCCACATTGCTTATTTAGCTTGTCATTGCGGCTCGCATAATACTTTATTAGTTAATTTCTTTAGATTTATTTTAAGTTAGTCTTAATTGTTTTCTAATGTAGTGAAAAGTGATTGACGTGAACATGTGTTGTGAAAATTGAATCGAAGAGATGGTTTATAACGTGGCAAATTTGTGGAAATCGGGCTAGTCGAAAAAATCGCGAAAAAAGGATGTTTATGGCAAAATTTCCCTCGGATGAAGACTGGTAAGTATCTCCTTAGATAATTCGAGCCATATTTTGGAGCAGAAAGCTATATAAACAAAGGAAAATAGATATTTTATATTCCTTATCATTGTCTCTTAGGGATGTACTAAAACTATCGATTACTACACGCTTATTTCTTTATCATTGCAAATTCATAATTACTTTACATAAAAGAAGCTGAACTTTGTGACAACTTGCATGCAATATGAACATAATTATTGGCAGAATTTAATTCAAAATCTGTCTGCCATCCATACAGTCGTAATTAACTTTTTATTTGATAATAATTTAAAAACATTTACGGCTAAATAACAAAATATATTTATAATTACTACGGGATATATATTGTGATTACGTTTGCTGATTTTCAAGCTTCCGATATTTCTACCCAGTTGTATGACTTGCATGCATCATGATCATGGGTAGACACACACGTTTTAATGATAAAATATTTTCAGATGCAGACAGTGGGTTGGAAAAGAAGACTTAGTGTATGTTCCAATAGAAAAAATACATACATTAAAATACATTTGTGAAGATCACTTTGAAGGCAGAGCTTTAAGTAAAAAAAAATTGTATAAATCTTTCTTTCGCAAAATCATAAAAAAATAAATAAATGAAATCAGCAGCAAAAGTTTATTTTATTTTGGGTCCACATTTAAGTCCAAACATATATTAAAATATAAATATAAAATATCACACGACACGACTTAAATGTGGACTCGATTCTAACCTAATTGTGACTAAGAAAATTGTTACTGTGAGCCCATATTTCAACCCTCACCATTTTATCGATATCGATTATAAACGCAAGCGTTCATCATGCAACACTATTTTAGTCTGATATGTTGGTATTACTGTTCTTTGACGGATCTTTGGCGTTAATGTTGGTAATGGTTTGCCATGCAAACTGAATCTATTCGCTAGTATGGGAGTCCCGTCTCTTAAAACGTAGTGGTTATATTCTCTTTGCAGCCCGCTGGGCACGCTCCATCGCCGTCGCGCGTCCGTCTCGCGCTGTGGTCTGTGGAGGGCTTAAAACCGCTACTGATTACCTGTAAGAGGACACCATTGTACGCATCCACGTTGGGCCAGGGGTTCTTGACCTTGCCGAGCTCGGTGAGGATCGGAGGCACGACCTTGTACACATCGGCGGTCAGTTTGAGTAGCGGTTCGTTTTGCAGGTGCTTCTGGTTCTGGACGAACTCTTGCAAGCACGTGTACCTGGAGACATGAGTAGTTTGCAAAAAAAATTGTACATACATTAAAGGCTTAATGAAAACAAGATCACGATCGCGTCCTTTGTGTAACGAAAGATAGTGATACAAACTATATGGGCAACTTTCGTTACACAAAGAAATCAATTAAGATTTTTTAAAATTATAATCTCTTAACTTTACAGATTTTTTTAAAAACGACTTATATTATAAGGATGATGATACCACAATCCAACCAGCACAGATGTTTAAAATTATTAACCATCCAACGTTATCATCATCATCCTCGGTATCAGTTAGTGAATATACAAAAGGGAATAGTGGACCAAGTAAGTGCTTTACAGTTCCTACATCCGAATAAAAATAATAAATGGCATTTAACGTTTTCAAAAAATTGGCTAAGTAAAGTTTTTTGAAGAGGTGCTAATTATATTTTTTTTCGACAGTCGGCGTTCTGGAGATCGAGAAACTGCAGCTGTTTTATTTTTATCTCCTATTGTTTACTGGAAATATTTTTGTGAGTGTTCGAGATGACATTTGTGAGATTTTATGGTTGACAAGCCGTTCGTGCTCAGAACACAGTAGAAACAAAAAAAAAACCGAAGTGAACTGTCATTCTGTCAATGTCGAATCGTTTGCGTTTCGTTTGCTTTGCGTTTTGGTGTGCTCAGTGTGATTTTTTGACTATTTTTATCGACCTCCGCATAAAATCCGGACTTTCAATTTTACCGTATTTCTCCACGACCTATGCACGATAATGGGATCACGATTGAATACTTTCGATCACTATTTTGGAACTGCTTCTTGGACAACGCAAAGCAAACGAAACGCAAACGGTTAGATTTCATTTGACATTGACAGAAGCGACAGTTGAATTCGTTTTTTTTTCTATTTCTTCTCAGTACTGAGCACGAACCGCTTGTCAGCCGTAAAATCTCACAAATGTCATCTCGAACACTTCAAATAATATTTCCAATAAATAAAAGGAGATAAAAATAAAACAGCTGCAGTTTCTTGGTGTCGAAGTCGACCACTGTCGAAAAAAAATATAATTAGCATCTCTTCAAAAAACTTTACATAGCCAATTGTAGGTACCTACACAATTAAGGGATTTAATAAGAACAAAACTTAAAAAATTGATTTCTTTGTGTAGCGATAGTTAGTTACTAACTTTCGTTACATAAAAGAGGCGATCGTGATTTTGTTTTCATTAAGCTCTTAATTTTGTATACATTTTTCGTCAACCTCAGATTTTGAATCTTTATTTTCTACCAGTTGCTATAGGATTATATAACCATCGTCACAGTTAAGAATAAAAGAGATTAATTAAATCATACACACCTAGGGTCAGTCTTCCTGAGCACAGCGTGGCCGTAACCAGGCACGACTTGTCCCGACTTCAGAGTCTTCCAGATGAACTCTTTAAGCTGGTTCTCGGTGTAGTTGTCGCCAACTTCTTCGCGGAGTTTGTTGAGCCATTCAACCACCTTGGATCATGCAAAACAGATTAGCTGCAATTCTTTTAAAGTCCGTTTCAATGGAATCTAACAATATCTTAATTATGTACCTACCTATATAGGTACTTAAGCTCCAAATTAAAAAAAATTAAGCTACTTACAAATTAGATACCAAGCCACAGTATTGACTTTTAGAGCTGATAGTACTCGTCCTTAGAAGTAGACTTAAGTTTAAAACTAATTTAAAGTTTACGTTGGTTTTTGGAAAAAATAGGAAAACAACTGTGCCAAATAATAACACCCTGTTTGGGCAGAATTTTAATTTAATTATTTTGTTCGGAAAATGAAAACAAAAATATATTTAATCCGTGATCAGAAATTGAAAAATATGAATACCTATAGTATTATTCACCTATGATGAGTTCTGTGACACTTGAAAATTTTCCGAATTACGCATACTATGTTCGCAAAATATTTTTTGAAAGTAATTTATATTTTGAAGCAAAATAATCAAAAAAATGTAAACCTGTATTTTTTAAAAATATATAGCAATATCAGTGTCCATTAAATAGACTCTATCGAATACGATAGAAAAATATTTATTTTTTTAAATGACGCAATGTGTGAAACGGAACAGAGTAGTGATAGTGACACAACATTATCGGCAATTGCCGCGGTTTATTATTCGATAGCAGTGAACACTAAGATATTTTAAATTTTTAAACAAAACTTGCAAGATTTTGTAAACGCGGCTATCGGGTGTTCCTGAAAATATAAGCACAAAGTTGCAGTGCTGATATTTTCTTTATAATAAAGATTTGAAAAAAATTTAATTGTTCAGTTTTCATGGTTACCAAGAAATTTCGTTATTGTTTGAAGTAAATTTCTGCAATACGCAAAATGCGTGGAATTTCTCCAGAAAAACGTAAACTGATTGTGCACAAATGGTGTACAATTCCTAAGATAACGCTAAAAGGGTTGGCAAAAACAGAGGGAGTAAACATTGGAGCCGTACGTACAGCTAATCGGAAGTATGATGAGGAATTTACCTTTTATGATGCCCCAAAAAGCGGCCGAAAAACGCGACCTGTAAACCGAAACTTGGACCGCAAAATCGCTCAAGCGTTTAGCAGAAAACCCGACCTGTCGGTCAGGGATATACCACAGATTCTGACAGTAGTAATGAAGGTGCAATTTCTTCTGAAACTGGCGAATAAAGAAATATTTGTATTTTTTGTTTTATTTTATCGCATTGAGTAGCACATAGGTATAATACTTTCTATTCTATAGGCATTAGGGTAGGTAGGTTTATATTTTATTAGTTTGCCGACCATACTTTGCTATGAAAACTGCACGTTGATAACGATCTCTATTAGCTGATGTAACCAGACTACACGTTCCACGTCCACGCGAATGAAGCCGTGGGCGGAAAACTGGAAAAATATTATTTTTTAAATATAATGTAACTTCTCCAAAAATAGGCGCTAAAAATCTTAGAAAAATCGATAGTTGAGTCGTTTTCAAAATAAGTGTACAAAATTAAGGGATTTAATAAAAACAAAAGTTAATTGATTCCTTTATGTGACAAAAGTTACCCATATATTTTGTATGACTAACTTTCGTAACACAAAAGAAGCGATCGTGATTTTGTTTTGATTAAGCCCTTAACTATGTACAATTTTTTTGAAAACGACTCAGTTAACTTCATAAATGGTACCTAAGTACATTTCATAAACTGTCAAACTCGAAACGTCACAGAACTCGTCATAGGTGAAAAATAGTATAGCCAAAATGGAATGTATTTTAAAAACCGGCTCTTGTTTTTATAATAGAGTTTCATGTAGGGCAGAATTTATGGCAAGAGTACGTACCTACGTATAGTGGATAGTGGCACTTAGTTAGGAGCCTATGTGCGGCACCTTAAAAGATAATTCATCATCATCATCATTATCCCAGCTTATATACGTCCCACTGAGAGGGCTTGGGCCGTATTTCCCATCCGGGCCCAGTGCGGATTGGGAACTTCACACACACCATTTATTTTCTTCGCAGGTGTATGCATAAGATAATTGATGTGACATAATTACTTCTTGGTTGGCGCGTGCGTGGAGAGGTCCAGCGAGGCCGTTGAGACCAGCGGCATAGGAGAGGTAGGGGTCGCTCAGAGCCGAGCCGACCAAGTGGCTGGTGTGCGCAGACACGTTGCCACCCTCGTGGTCACTGCGCAACAACATATTATATGGAATACTTTTATCATCATGCCCAGTATCAGTATGCATGTCCTGTACTCGCTGTAGTTCCCACATCCCACGTAGGCCCGTAAGAAATGGGAACTTTACACATGCGACTGAAATGTTTCGCAGGTGTGTACAGATACAGATTATAAAATACTGTATTAGCACAGAATAAGTAATAGTACTAACGTACAGAAGGATCACTCTCGAACAAAAGTCAACTTTCGAGCGTTCATATTCCGTTGGGCACCGCTGATACGAAACCCAAGGGCACAGGGTTCTTACTCGCCGATGTTTGGTATTTATAAAAATCAAGAAAGATAACAGTGTGTATTAATTCAGTAAACTACCTTTAATAAGTAAGTAAGTTATTTATAAGATCGTTTAGAAGTCATTTTTTTGTTGCAAAAATCACAGAAAAAAAAGATGCTTAATTACGCGCGACGCGGCTAGCGTGCGAACTGAAGGCCAAGTGACAACCTACTGCCATACGCCTCCCCGGGAGGCGCGCCACACGAACATACCAAAACTGCGGAGTGAACCCCCCCCTGGTATTAGGTACAGGTTTCTAACCGAAATGCTCAAAAATCCCAAAAACATACAGCAGAGGTACAATCTCTCCATGGTAATAGGCCATGGTCATAGTTGAAACGAACATCAAAATGAACAGGTTACTAAATAGTTTATCGATTTGCTAATTAAGTGAAACGAAGCAGAAACAATTTCATTAGTAGATCAAAGTAGCTGAAGCGTGAAGTGAACATTTTTGATCCTTAACCTGGAGTGTGAGCAGCTGGAGTTATTAAGTATGCCATCGAATGCATGACTTATCCGTAGTCACACTAATTTGCTACACTGGTGTGACTATGGTTCATTTTATTTATCCGAAGTCACACCACTATAGACCAACTCACCCTTGACTAAATATAAATATTTAATTTGAACCAACTCTGCCCTTTGGGCAGAAGAAACTACCTAACTAACCTAAACTACCTATAGTTAGTGTGACTACGGATAAATAAAATTAACCATAGTCACACCAGTGTAGTAAATTGGTGTGACTACGGATCGGCCGCTATCGAATGCAACTCCTCGCGGTTCGCGTACACAACCATTGCCATACCTGTCATCACCTCATCAGTCTCATCACTGACGCACTGACGTCACGTAAAAATTTGGGCAACTCGGTGGGAATTGAGATGTTACGTCGTGACGCCACTGCGAAGTAAGTAGGTAGTGGGTACGTAGCTTAGTACACTTTTTGTTGCTTTAATTAACATTTTCAACGCTCTGTCAAATACAACAGCCACACAACAGTCACTCCTACGCCACGACATCGGAATGTCAAATGCGAAGTTGAACCCTACAGAAAAGCACGTACGTAGGTAAATATCGCTCTGCACGCCATGACCAGCGGCGTAACTAGCTAGACCGTGGGGGGCCCGTGGCAAAATCATTGGATGGAGCCCCCTTAGGCTAGGGTTCCTCTCTCGCCGTGGGGCCTCTCGATCCGATCCGCGGCTCTTCTCGACCCGCGGGCCCCCCTCTGGCCCGGGGCCCGTGGCAATTTGCCCGTTCTGCTACCATAGTTACGCCACTGGCCGTGACTGATATATCAGTCAGCAAGGCTCACATCTTAGGATTAGGCTGCTATCATCATCATCATTTCAACCGAAAGACGTCCACTGCTGAATATAGGCGTCCTCCAAGGTTCGCTAAACAGACCCGTCCTGTGCCATTCGCAGCCAACGCGTTCTCGCAACCCAGCAGGACTCCCAGGAGCCACCCCGTCTTGTTGGAGGCCTACCTACACTGCGTCTTCCGGTCCGTGGACGCCATACGAAACTCCTTTGGTCCCATCAGCCATCAGGTCTACGAGCGATGTGCCTTGCACACTGCCACTTGAATCTCACCTAGACATTAGTCTATCTGCAGCAACTACCATAAAACGATCTATAACAACATTGATGTACTGACCAGTGGATGGTGAGTTTCAGACGCATAAGGTCGATAAAGCTAGGGTCATCGAAACCGAGCATGGCGCAGTAATTAGCCGCCCAGTCCTTGTTTTCGTCGATGGCACGGAGTCCTTTGCCGCCGTGGTACGTGTTGCGGTAGATGGTTGTCGCAATCACTGGCAGCTTGGCGATCAGGTTCATGCTATCTTCGTACACGTACTGTTCAATACAACTTTTATTTGAAATATACCTAATACGGGCTTGAGCCGTAGCTCCCACGGCTCTATATCTAAATCCCTAATGATTATTTGTCCTAATGATCGTTTGTCCTAACTCTTTTTATTTAAAATCTATTAATTGTTCTGGATTTTTATAAAACAAACCTAACCTAACCTATAGAGTTCTAGAGGATAATCACAAAAAAGTTCCTGAAAAATTCACGGTTTCCGAGAAAAAAAGTGTTAGGACAAACGATCATTAGGACAAACATTACATTAGGACAAACGATGTTAGGGATTTAGAATGAGACCCATGCCCAGTGCGGATCGGGAACCACACACACTATTAAAATTCTTCGCAGGTGTGCGCAGGTTTCCTCACGATGTTTTCCTTCACCGTAAATTTCAAATGGAATTTCGCTTCTGAATTCCGGAAAACTCAAGAGGTGCGTGCCCGAAACCATGAGTCTCTGTAAACCACTAGGTTACCAGGACTTCACGATCCATTGCCCACTCATGAACCTTGTGAAGCAGAAATGAATCAAAATTTATTTCTGTGTAGGTACGCTACTGATCAGTTTGAAGTCAGTGGCAAGCCCAACAGGTAGAGGTAGTAGGTACATTCGCTTCACTCCTGCCGTTTATGCCACACTTTCGATGGAATAGGGGAGCATAGGTGCGCTCGTGCTGAGGCATCGACTTCAAGTCGGATCAGTATAGGGGGCAATGAAGGTAACTTTCAAAACTGATACAACACCACTCACTTCCCAGTATTTGGACTTGTGTACACCCTCTTTGTAAGCTTTCGCGAAGATGGACTCGCTGTGGAGAATGGTGATGGCCGCGGATAACTGGGACATCGGGTGCAAATTGGTGGGCAAGTTTTTCAGCATCGTCGCGACATATGATGGAAGCTTGGACCTACGCAAAACAACAGGAGGTTATTTTCATTCAGAATCTGCAATAAAGGACCTTTTTATTCGAAAAAAGGTCATAGAAGTTTACCTCTAGTTGCAGTAGTTCGGTTGATTTGTCTGGGACCGAACTGCTGCAACACTTTTTGTCTCAGTAGTTCGGTTAAGACGTCAAACCGAACTGTTGGGAAGACTTTAGTTGCAGTAGTTCTGTTGACTGTCCGGGATCGAACTACTGCCACAATTTTAGTCTTATTAGCTCGGTTATGACGTCAAACCGAACTACTGAGAATTGAAACGACTCAAAAGGACGTTTAAGGATTAGATTGTACAACAAGAGCATAAAACGAGCCATTTTACCCGAGACGTTTGGTTGGTCAATTTAATTTAATGCTAGAGTTTTAGGTACACTCTTCTTTTCACTTCGATTGCAAGGAAATGAAATAAGTAGCAACATTGCAAATAAAATTAACTAGCTCATATTTTTCATGGATTGTGTATTTAGCTATATTTTTAATCGCGCTTTTGAGTCGTTTCAATTTTCAGTAGTTCGGTTTGACGTCACAACCGAGCTAATGAGACTAAAAGTGTGGCAGTAGTTTGGTCCCGGACAATCAACCGAACTACTGCAACTAAAGCTTTCCCAGCAGTTCGGTTTGACGTCTTTACCGAACTACTGAGACAAAGTGTTGCAGCAGTTCGGTCCCGTACAAATCAACCGAACTACTGCAACTAGAGGGAAGTTTATTCAAGAGGCCACCAATGTATGTATAAACGAATTACTATTATAACATGCTAAATATCACAACTCAAACTGTTTAGATAAGTATTCATGTTATGGCCCAGCTAGATGGACTCAGGTATTTGTACGTACCTCTGGGCCCATTCTTTGGATAGTGCTTTGACTTGTTCATCGGTGGGCACGTCCCCAGTTAGAAGCAGCCAGAAGATACCCTCAGGCAGAGGCTGATCGCTGCCTTTGGCCTTCGGTAGGGCTGTCGCGCATTCCATGCACGAGTAGTCGTAGAACAATCGGTAAGTGTCAACCCTGCTTTAAGTCAATCTATTTTGCGATGAGGTAACCTCAGCTTTATCTATGTTTTGACTAATGTGGGTATTTGTGTGATGACACTTCTGTCGGAGAACAGGAAAACGGCGCCCTACGTAATGCGAGACGGAAGGTACTTGAGCAGTGGAATGAAAGGTGTGTGGATGAGAGTGCTATCGTATAACCTGACTCCACACGGCCGCCAGAGATGAACCTGGTAAGTGCTTATGTATATTATAAGCCTTTATAATCGATATAACTAGCTACGTGAATGTGGAATAATGAGCCAACTGACGGACCTCAATTGATTCCACTCTAACGGAGTCCACCCTGTATCTCGCAGGGACGTTGGACTAGGTAGCCCGGGGCTACTAAGAGTATGTATCGGAAACATACAGGCAAGCTATTGTAATACGGTCGATTATGAGTTGGAGCACACGGGTCGGGCCTGAAGGGGTTGGAAGGAGGGCCCCGTGGCGGCAGCGCCGCCATGTCCAGCTGGTGTCAGGTTCAGGGTATTATGGGTTTTACGACCCCCATAATCTCTGTATAATAAGTCTCCCTTAATCACAGGTGGGAACTGAGGATACGTAGGACACCAAGACACACTCACGCAGTGTCTAGACTGGAGGCGTAATCGACTGTACGGAGAGGGTAACTCTGGGTAGACCAGGCCCTCATGCAATATGAAGCCACTATCGGTAATACTAAATAGCTATACACGGTCGAGGGTGACTCCTTCTTTTACATTCACGTAGCTATGTGTATATTATATAATAGTGGTACTTATCGTCCATACGAACCTATACCCAATCGTATTCAGGCAAGCGTATTTCATACAGATGGGTATAGAATGCACGATAAAATGGTGGAGATGAGCTGGGAAACGACTGGAAAGCCGGACTAGGTCTGGTTCTTCCAACCCCAGATTCTTTTATTGGTTTGAGGGTAACATGTTAAATGAACACGTGGGTTTCTTTGAAAGAACCCACCTTTGTTGCCCTTTCTCTCCTTACAGCTTTCAGCGAGTTTTTATTAAAAGGAAATAAAATATAAAATAAATAAAAAACTACATATATGTTTTATTGCGCACTGTGTGAAAGTGATCTGATGTACTGATAATGGATTATGAGACACTGTGCGTACTGATTACGTGTGAAATAGTCGATTTGTTATTTAAGCATATTTTTTTTTTGTTACGGTATGGTGGACTCTTTATTTATAACCTAACTACCAACGTACGAAAAAAAAAAAAGTATTTCCCGCTTTAATAAAATTTGTGTCTATGTTTTACAGATGCGTTCACATTACGCTACGTTTTATTCCTAATAGTAACGACGAAATGTGAATTTTTAATTTGTAATATAAATATCTCCTTATTGTCTTATTTAATTAATACAAATAAAAAATAGATGCAAGCAGTTGGTAGTCATTCTTGAGAATAGTAAATTTGTCTTATAAGTTTAATAGATTATAATGAATACTTGGCTGTATGGCTATAAACCTTTTGTCTTTCCCCCAGCGAAATAAAAAATGCCAAGACTTCACTATTATCTATCTTTCCGTTTTTCGTTTCGATTCGAATGTCGGGTGGAATAGTGGAAAATATTTTGTGCTGTGCTGTGAGGAAAATTAATTAGACCTTCTGAATAAGTGTTCAAATTGTATTTTCTGAAGTGTGGTGCTGAGTATTATTCAGGTACGTTGTTTTACTTACTCGTAATACCGCACATCAAAAATTGGTGAAATATTTTATGGCAAATTATAATCTAAATATTTTGGATGCGTCTCAGTCGTTACCAAATTACGCAATATTAGTGATTGATAATATACCTAACTGAAAGTGATTTATGAGACAATAGAGAGAATGTTTAACCAATTAAACTCGATAACTTCAGGGAGAGTTAGTGCATATGGTTATTTGAATTAGTTTTAACTATTTCCAGCTAACAACATGGCGAGTTCCCACGCCAGGCTTGTCCAGAGACAAATTAAATTGAAGGAAGTCACTGTTGGCGCTAAGACTCTGCTAGCTAAATGTAGGAATGGGGGCGCACCCCAAGGGGAGTTCGTGTCTCGCCGATTGGAGCTTAAACAGTGCCTCGAGCTTCTAGAGAAGGAGATATACCACTTTTTAAGCGTATCTCAGGACACTGATATTAGCGAAATCACTCAGGACCAACTCGACGCGGAAGACACGTTGATCCAGCTTGAGGTTGCATGGGAGCTTAATAAAAGTCAAATAGAAGATACCCCAAAGGCTAAATTACCAGAGTTAGGCCTTCCTACATATGATGGTGACAAATTAAGATGGAGTGAGTTTTGGGACAGATTCGTGGCGAACGTGGATATGAGGGATTTGGCGGACTCTGAAAAGCTGCTGTATCTAATGAGCTGCCTCAAGGGACCTGCATTAGAAACTATATCTGGATTAACAGCGTCAAATGCCAATTACTCTGTAGCTGTAGAGGCGCTGAAACAGAGGTTTGGCTCCAGCAGTATCCTAATAGACGCACATTATACAGCGCTTACTAACCTACCAAAGGCTGACCAGTCCAGCACTAGCTGTCGCAGTGTGCTTGACAATATTGAAAGGAATCTCCGTGTTTTAGAGAAACTAGGTGAGCCAGTCAGTGGAAATCATCTAAGAGCACTAGTGCTCTCTAAATTTCCAGCGAAGGTCATACATGAACACCATCTTATTGGAGGAAGAAGCGATGATTTGGCCTCCATCAGGACCAGTTTGGACAGGATCATTACCGCTATGGAGAGGTCAGCTGCTCTAATGAGTCATCAAGATGCCCCTGCACCAGGATCAAGCACCACAGAGGCTCTACAAGTTAGAATCGAAGCGCGCCCACAGGACAATCGCAAGCGTAAACATAGCAGGGATAACGAGGCACCATCAGCTAAAAGGCTCAAAAGGCCATGCCTCTTCTGTAGTGCCAAAGGACATCTGAGTGCCGATTGCCGTCGATTCCAAACAGTAGAAGCCAGGCAGAAAAAACTAAAAGGGAGATGTCTGCATTGCCTTAAACGGAATCACCAAACAGCTTCATGCAGGAGGAAAATTTCATGTTACCGCTGTAAAGGTGACCATTTGATGGTGTTTTGCCCAGTCCCAAGTGGTGAGTCCATAACAGCAGAAGCTGCACATACTATAACATCTTGTACAAATGTTAATCGATATACTTATTTGCAGACTGCGGTGGGGACACTAAGAAACCCTGAAACTAACAAAACAAAATTGGCTCGTATCTTGTTGGACTGTGGCAGTCAGCGTAGTTATATTACGCGACAGGCTGCAAATATGTTAAACTTGCCAATTCTTCATGAAGATATTCTCTTGATTTACACTTTCGGAGCCTCTAACCCTCAAAAAATGCCCAGCCCCACTACAATAGTTGATATTGAAACCAAACGTGGTATTAATAAACAAATAACTGTAAATATTGTGCCAAAGATTACAGACAGAGTTCCAGTTGCCTTTTCAAAATATGATGGAGTAGATTTAATTGCCGATGATGATACAGCTGGAGAGAGTATTGACTTACTCATAGGCAATGACTGCTACAGTGCCATCCTTAGAGATAATAAAGTCCAGATCGCAGATAACTTATACCTCCTGGACACCGATTTTGGATGGGTGTTATCCGGGAACATAATTCCAGAAAAAATCAACAGCGCTCTATCCGTGGTGACATACTGTCAGTGCCATGTACCTAGTTGTCCTTACTTTGCTGAGCCTGACCTCCCCTTAAGGAATATTGATGTGCAATTTTTATGGTCCTTAGAAAGCATAGGGATCACTGACTCACCTAAGGCCACAAGACAAGAAGAAGCAGTTCGTCATTTCAATGAGACCGTGCAGTATCAAAATGGCCGATATCTGGTCAAATGGCCATGGATTCAGTATCCGCCAGATTTACCATCAAATTTCGGCCTAGCCCTAGGTCGATTAAGAAGCATCTTAAAGAGGCTAGATAATGCGGCTCTTAATGAATATGAATCCATCTTAAAAGAACAGTTAGAACTTGGCATTATAGAAGTAGTCAATCGAGAAGATGTGCCAGACAGCGACCATCCTCTTCACTACTTACCCCACCATATGGTGAAGCAAAAGGGGAAGAAGGGGAGAATCGTGTACGACGCATCTGCAAAGACGACTGGACAGAAGAGCCTCAATGAGTGTCTATATAGCGGCCCGTCTATGTTAGAAGATCTAACAGCGCTACTTTTGAAATTCCGTACATTTAAGATAGGCTTGATAGCCGATGTAGAGAAAGCATTTCTTCAAGTAGCACTTCAAGATGATGATCGGGATGTTACAAGATTTTTATGGGTGAAAGACATAAACAAGGAAGCAACTGAGAATAATCTACTTCACTTAAGATTCTGCAGAGTACCGTTTGGAGTCATATCCAGTCCTTTTCTTCTTACGGCCACAATTCAGCATCACATGACCCAATCAAATAAACAACTATTGAAGACTATTGCACACAAGTGTTATGTTGATAACTTAGTGACAGGAGCCAACTCTGTTCAAGAGGCCATGCAAATTTACAGTCAGACGAGGTCTAGTTTCGAACAGCTGTCTATGAACATTAGAGACTGGATATCCAATGACAAAGAATTCATGAACACTGTTCCAGAAGCACATAAGGCAGACCAATGTGACGATGTCAAGGTACTTGGGCTTTACTGGAATCTCTCCAAAGACATATTGAAACTAAATGTCACACTAGATCACTGCAACACAGACAAACCTGTGAATACTAAGAGGAAAGTTCTTCAAGCGTTAGCGCGTGTATACGACCCATGCGGATTTGTATGCCCACTAATATTGCCAATGAAACTTATTTTTCAAAACATTTGCGAAACGAAAGTAAAATGGGATGCTGAACTACCAGCAGATTTGATATTGTCTATACATGAGACAATAAAGAACCTGAAGACCGTAGTTGATATTCAGATACCTAGATACATAGGCTCGGATACATCAAAGGGTGACCTCACATACCAGCTCCACTGTTTTACGGACGCATCCAAGAATGCTTACTCCGCAGTGGTCTATCTCAGGGTGATAAGTCAAGAACGAAACTCAATATCCTTTTTAATGGCGAAATCCCACGTGTCGCAAGCTAAAGACAAGGAAGACTTGAAAATCCCCAAATTGGAGTTACTCGGGTTTCTCATTGGTAGCAGACTCTTGAAGTACATCAGGAATAATCTAGAGATTGAAATAACCAAAGAGTATTTATGGTCAGATAGCATGGTGGTGCTCTGTTGGATGAAATCAAACAAACTACTCCCACCCTTTGTTGCCAACAGAGTCAACGAAATTAAACGTAACCATCCTAACACCGAGATGTGCTACATTAACACAAAGTCGAATCCTGCTGACATTGCTACACGACCAGAACTGTTTGAGGAGAAAAAGGACCTTTGGTATAATGGACCAGATTTCCTTATCAGCAATGAGTCTACATGGCCAGAAGATCGACTATGCCAAGAAAATCAGAACCTTCTTTCTTTTGGGGAGGTCCTGGGCGACAGCCCAGGTGAACAGAGACTAGAACCGCCCATTGATGAGGGTGAAGCTCAGACCGAACCCCTGGAGCTGAGCAATAGACCAAATGAGCTTAGAGGAGATGACCTAAGCTACCAAGATCACAGCAAGCCCATAGAGTATAATGAAGATCCTACTAATGAGCTCATGGAGCTAGACGATATTGATAAGCAGCTAAAAGAATCCGACAGTCAACAGGTGTGTGACAAAATAAAAACTGTCCATGACATAAAAGAACTGCAAAGAAAACACTTCCCTGAAGAACTGGATGGGAAGAGAACGTATCTAGCGAGGAATCTGGATCTCTTTCTAGACGTCGATGGCGTTCTGAGATGTCGCGGGCGCATGGCAAACACAACATGGAGCTATGACAAGAAATATCCAATATTGCTACCCAAAAATTGCCAGTTTACGGACAATATCATTAAAGATACTCACAAGAGCAATTATCATGTTGGGCCCGCACATACATTAAACGCTATCAGAGAGCGATACTGGATCCCGCAAGGGAAACCTCAGGTATTGAAGGTACTTCGAAGATGCCTACAATGCATTAAGCACGGCGGAGGACCGTACAAGCTACCAGACACACCGGCGCTACCACCAGAGCGTGTCAACTATGAAAAACCTTATACGTATACGGGAGTAGACTATTTTGGCCCTCTTTTCGTGAGTACACCGTCCGGGAAAGAGAAGCGGTGGGTAGCCCTGTTTACCTGTTTAACGATCCGAGCTAAACATTTGGAGATCGTGAAGGACCTGTCGGCGGAAGAGTGCCTTCTGGCATTACGGAGATTCTCGGCTACTAGAGGTATGCCGCATAGAATGTACTCGGATAACGCTACGTGCTTCAAACTGGTTTCGGAAGTAGTACAGGACTCATACTGTATAGAGAACAAGATCCAATGGAAATTTATTCCCCAGCTAGCACCATGGCATGGCGCATTTTATGAGCGACTCATAGCGCTGGTGAAGCACTGCCTCAAGAGAACACTAGAAAAGCACCTGCTCAATGAAAACAAGCTACTGACGGTGCTGAAGGAAGTGGAGGCAGTATTAAACACACGGCCTTTAACGAAAGTGGGTAGTGAAGTGGAGCATGTCCTACGACCAGCCGATTTCTTAAGCCTAGGGGGATGCTTGACGCCAAAACCATCTAGGGTGGAAGCTCCAACGGAGAGTACGACCATAAAAGGTGACCTGGTCGAAAGCTGGAAAAGAGGGCTCAAGATGATAGAAGAGTTTAAGAAAATGTTCATAGGACAGTACCTCACAAGTCTTAGGGAGCGGTACAACCACGCACCAAAACAGCCCAGGGTTAAATCCCACCGTAAACCACAAGTAGGCGATCTTGTGCAGATTAAATCTGATATTAAAAATAGGAATCAATGGAAGGTGGGCAAAATTGACACATTAATCGAGGGACGTGACGGTGAGTGCAGAGTTGCAAGAGTCAAGGTTAACGACTCCACACTTACACGTTCCATTGGACACCTCTATCCCTTGGAAATAGATGAGGAACCAGCAGAAACAGAGGCTGTATCTGGACAACGGACTGAAGTGATTGAGAGAAACTTGGCAGATATCGACTCTCCGGAAGCACTCGATGATAACACGAATGTCGAGATGAATTCCCCAGAAGACGCGGAGACTGTTAACTCTGAAGTATCGCCACTGGAGGAGCAGCGTGAAGAGAGGGACCACGTGAGGAGCAAGAGGGTTGCCGCCATTCGCGCCAGGAACAAAATCCTGGAAATGACGCGGCACCTACTCGCCTTGCTGCACTAACCCTTTTTGCTGCTGGGAGTGTCGCGCATTCCATGCACGAGTAGTCGTAGAACAATCGGTAAGTGTCAACCCTGCTTTAAGTCAATCTATTTTGCGATGAGGTAACCTCAGCTTTATCTATGTTTTGACTAATGTGGGTATTTGTGTGATGACACTTCTGTCGGAGAACAGGAAAACGGCGCCCTACGTAATGCGAGACGGAAGGTACTTGAGCAGTGGAATGAAAGGTGTGTGGATGAGAGTGCTATCGTATAACCTGACTCCACACGGCCGCCAGAGATGAACCTGGTAAGTGCTTATGTATATTATAAGCCTTTATAATCGATATAACTAGCTACGTGAATGTGGAATAATGAGCCAACTGACGGACCTCAATTGATTCCACTCTAACGGAGTCCACCCTGTATCTCGCAGGGACGTTGGACTAGGTAGCCCGGGGCTACTAAGAGTATGTATCGGAAACATACAGGCAAGCTATTGTAATACGGTCGATTATGAGTTGGAGCACACGGGTCGGGCCTGAAGGGGTTGGAAGGAGGGCCCCGTGGCGGCAGCGCCGCCATGTCCAGCTGGTGTCAGGTTCAGGGTATTATGGGTTTTACGACCCCCATAATCTCTGTATAATAAGTCTCCCTTAATCACAGGTGGGAACTGAGGATACGTAGGACACCAAGACACACTCACGCAGTGTCTAGACTGGAGGCGTAATCGACTGTACGGAGAGGGTAACTCTGGGTAGACCAGGCCCTCATGCAATATGAAGCCACTATCGGTAATACTAAATAGCTATACACGGTCGAGGGTGACTCCTTCTTTTACATTCACGTAGCTATGTGTATATTATATAATAGTGGTACTTATCGTCCATACGAACCTATACCCAATCGTATTCAGGCAAGCGTATTTCATACAGATGGGTATAGAATGCACGATAAGGGCTTTCTGGCATTCAGGAACGGACATGCCGCGGAAGCGGATGCCTTCATCAGCGTCCACCACTGAGGTCTCCCAGATCAGACCCTTAATGCCGCGCATTCCGCCGTACATCTGTTGAAACATTAGTGAAACCTTAATTTAAACT
Source organism: Archips xylosteana (assembly GCA_947563465.1). Lineage (NCBI taxonomy): Eukaryota > Metazoa > Arthropoda > Insecta > Lepidoptera > Tortricidae > Archips > Archips xylosteana. Next base: position 39,136,684 of record OX387343.1, read on the forward strand.
GTCTGATTAAAAATTAAGGTCACATCACAGAAGAGGTCTCACTAAACCGATTAAGATGCTAATTTAATAGTATAGGCAGGCAGCCTACGCTGTACTGAAAACTTCTCTTAGGTACTTTTTCATTTTGAGTAGGTACTCTTACAAAAATACTCATGTTAATTTTTTACTCACACAGTGCCACAAAACACTTAATTGTAAATAATAATTAGTTCTAATTTATAACTTTTCCTTTTTCTCGTAATTAAGTACCTAGTTAATGTAGGTCGGCTAAATTTTTCTATTTATCTCATTATGATATGTATGTATGTATGTAAATGGCCATGAAAACAAGCGAAGTTGAAGTTATAATACTAGGTATGCTTAGTGATAGGTTTCAGGTATCACTGACCATGTCGACTGTGACCTCGCCGACTTTAGTGTTGCCATGTCTCTTGCGGAAGTCCTGGATCTTCTCCTGCTGTTTGGGAATCTTCTCCTGAAGAACGCTCTTCAGGTTTGTGGACTCGGCGCTTAGGCCCCTCAGTAGAATCGATGCTGTCGGGCATACATTCTGTAAACAAAAAAAATTCTTACCTACAAACATATAGCTAGAATTAATAAATAAATAATAAAACACTTTTTATAAATAGAATATGGTCGATAGAACAGATTAATTTTCTTTTCACACCACCCGCTCGACAATGCCTTATTATAAATATATCATGCGAACCTTTCTCAAAGTAAATCATTATATAGCCCTTGGCTTTCGCCGGGACGTAATGTTGTACTGAATTTCATTATAAACCCACCGGGCAGTAATGTGATTCTCACTTCTCGTAGTTCTTATTGTTATACACTTAAAGTCTAATTTCTTCAAAATCGCACGGCGTGCAGGCCAGCGGGACCGGCGGGAGCGGCGGAGAGGCCGCTCCGCGCCTCATTTATTTTCAACTCCGCGGCCGAACGAAACAAATTCAAATAAGTACTTAAAACAAAAGCCGCGAGTGTTTCAATACGCTGTAATTTTAAGTATCAAAACTGCAAAAGAAGATAAAACATTAAGAAAATATCGAGTGATGAAAGTGATTTGACTCCGGATTCCATTACATTAGACGCATTAGGGCCACTTGCACAGTTCAGGGTTAAAAAACTAAATCGGTAACCCTGGGAAGAATGACAGTTCCACACATTTTGACACTTGTTAACCCAGGGTTAGCAGTTAACTCGGAGTTAACTAGCTAACCCAGGTCCGCGCAAGCCGGCCTTAGGCATTGTTAATAATATACTCCCAGAGAAGTCGAAGAAAAATGCTTAAAATCTTACGACGATTTAGACAAATGGAAAACTGCGAAAGGCGCTAAGTCTGTGTCGGAATCAGTGCTTCTGGGTCTATTTCGAGTATTTTTCTAGTAGCCTTAGTTTTTATTGTCTCGCAAAAGGTGAGAAAAGTAGAGTATACTCCTCGGGGATAAAACTGATTTTGCCTTGAGCGCGCTTAAATCCTTCACTGCACTCAGGACTCCATCTTAATTCCCTCGCTTCGCTCGGGAATCAACTAAAAACATAAATCTAGAGTCCTTCGATACGCTCAGGATTCAATATCGCGCCCGTGACATAATACAGTGCTTTATCCCCCTTGGTGTACAATCTACTATTGACAAGGATTAATACCAAGCTACAAATAAAGAGCTTTTTCTAGCGGCGACATTTCAATTTATTTTTGAAAATAACAATTATTATTGTGACATAACTATAATAGTTAGACATATGCTGTCGCGATACTTTTTGTAGATAATGATAATAATGATAGATAATCTTTCTGTAAAGTCGTACCTAGTAGGTAGGACATTATTTTGTTTTTGTTTGGAAATAATTTAAAGCAACTGTACCACAGAAATATATCGAGATAGAAGGAAAATGCTCGGCAATTTGTAGCGAGACCGAGCCTGTAACATCTTGCGTAGGTACTTTGACGTCACGAGTTTATTATAGTTTAGTCCCATCTTTACTAGTTTGTGTTTAGTTCGAAGTGATCTGTAAATATCCCGATGATGTGTCCGAGTTGTTTCCTAGTGAGTGTCCAGAGTTTTTTAGTCAAGTTTGTGCTGGCATTTTCGACGAATCGTTTTGAATGCTTTAGACCCACCAGTGTTTTCCACTCTTGCTGGTGTTTGAGTCTGGTGTGGTCGTTTATGGCATTCTTTATGGTTCCCTGTGAAAGTCCCACATACGGTTCGGGTCCTATGTTTTTGTTCATTGACCCTTCCCTTGCTAGCTCATCTGCTTTTTCATTTCCTATGAAGCCTCTGTGTCCTGGGATCCGTACTAGTCTCACTTTGTTGTGTTTGACTAGCTTGTTTAGCGCTTGTAGGTACTCTATTATAGATTATTAGTCTTGAGTCAACTTTTGACTATGTGAGTGCCTTCAGAGCTGCTTGAATGTTTCAAATGCACTTATGGGCAGGTATGCATTCATGACAAGCATTTAGGTTTCATGCCAATACCGAGTTCAGGAACTCAAGATAAAAATGAAGATAATTGTACAAGTCGAAAGACTACCAAGCAATCGACTCACTATCGAAATTTACCATTTAAGTTCTTCCCATGATCCAAAAATTCAAATATAAAAATAATAATATTGTCGAACAAAGTAATCACTTACCAGAAAAAAAGGATACTTAAATAAGAAATTACATTAAGATTTGAAACGAAGAAAAGATATGATAAAAGTGACGAATAGGAAAAAAACAAACTAATGCTTAAATACCTACACATTTTATGTAAGTAAAATAAGTGATAATCAAGCTAATTAAGAAGAAGAAAGAAAATAAAAATCTTGTAATTCATGCCAAAGATCAAGAAGAGATCCTGATAAATGAAGATTAAAATGAATAGAAGACTGATGTTGACTAAATAGGTGATACTTTAATTATGATATGGCTGCTTAAGGTATTCATTAAGATTTTTATATAAATATAGATGGGAAGAGATGTGAGAGAGAAGAAAAACATTTTATGTAAAAATATGGATAAATAAGGAATTGATTGAATTGAAAATGATTCTTCGAATAAAAGATTATGTTTGTTGATGTGCTTGCAGTACGTCTTAGAAGCAATAAGTCGTCATCACCCTCCATAAGATATCATCACCGGCCATAAGAAAATCATTGCCATACCGTACTTGTCATCACCATCTCACGTTTTAATTTTTCAAGGCTGATAATTTAGAAACAACACATAATTTTTTTGGCTAAACATAACAAAATTACTCTAAATAAAACCCTTAATTATTGTAGTGAGTTTTTGTCGCATTTCATTGGATTTTAAAATATATTTGTTTTTGTATGGTGAAATATATGGAATGACTTGCCACCACCCCTTCGTGAAAGTATGTCCCAGCCTACTTTTAAACGCAAGCTTCAAGCACTTATTTTTCTAACACAACTTGAAAATAGCTGCAACTATTACTAGGTGATCGGTGTTGTTCTCGAATATTTATTTATGTAATTTAACGCAAACTATAGTTATTAAGTATAATATTTTGGTAACTATTCTTATTGATATTTGTTTAGTAGGAATAGGAACTGAAATTTTGGCTTCTTTTTTTTTCCGATTTCTGGTTTCATTTCAATATTAAGTATTATATTTGTTTTTTTATTTTTACCTACTATTGTTAATTTTTTTTTTGTTGTTGTGCCATCAAACCCGCTACAGACGCTATTCCAGCATGTGTCAACAGGGGCAGGCTGAAAACCAGCGCTGGCAGCTTCCCCGTAAGCGCAGCATTAGCTGAGTCTGCTCCTTTTGCCGCAGGACAGAAATCGTTATACATATTTACTTAATTTTTTACTATTGTGTTTTTATTTCCTGTTTTGTGTATTTTGGTTTTTTATACTGTGGCAAATAAATATTTTTTTCTTTCTTTTCTTTCTTTCTTTCAATTTTTCTTGATGAAATCCACCCAGTTCACAGAAATATATCGAGATAGAAGGAAAGAGTTTATGTACGTCGACTGGCCAAATGGTGTTTATAAGCCCCAATGCTCGCCGCGAACTTCAGTCTGCTCCCGACCGCGGTCTGCGTGCGACGTCAGGTTTTAAAAATAAAATGACTCGTTGTTCAGTAATTAACTGTTCAAATACTACAGATAAAGTTGGAGCTGTTAGTCGAGGTAGAGGTAGCAGGAGGGGATCCGCGCGGTACATTTTGCCGTACATACACAAAACTACCTCAAGTTTGATTCCACACTGACGGTGTTGACTAATATTGGTACTAACTTTTAAAAAAATCTGTTTTGTACTTATTTGATACAGGAATAACTGTATAGTTTTTTATAAGTAAATAGTCAACGTCGATAAACTATAACTTTATAAGGCGCAGGTTAGGCCGCACGTGGAGTACTGCTCTCATCTCTGGGCTGGGGCACCCAAGTACCAAATTCTTCCATTTGACCGCATCCAACGTAGAGCTGCTCGATTTGTCGGTAATCAGGCACTCTCTGGCCTACTCGGTCCTTTGGCTTTGCGGAGGGATGTGGCGTCTCTCTGTATATTATACCGTATTTATCATGGGGAATGTTCTGACGAACTGTTCGAATTGCTGCCTGCGGCTAAATTCCACTACCGCACTTCGAGGAACCGTTTGTCTTTCCATCCTCACCATCTTGATGATTGGCAGTCTAGTACCGTGCGTTTTAAGCGAAACTTCTTTCTTCGCACGACAAAGATCTGGAATCAGCTTACTGCAGCAGCATTCCCGGAGCGTTACAACTTAGGGATCTTTAAAATACGAGCGTACCAATTCCTAAAAGGGTCGGCAACGCACCTGTGATGCCCCCCGTGTTGCGGGTGTTCATGGGCGTCGGTGATCGCTCTCCATCAGGTGACCCGTCTGCTTGTTTGCCACCTCTTGTATATAAAAAAAAAAACTAATAAAAAAATCGCATTCGTACGTTGCGTGTGCAAAAATTTTCACTGCAAACATAAAGGTTGGAATTTTGTTGCAAGATGGTGATGATTTTTTGCCCAAAATCCATTTAATTTCAAGAAAACTATTACGCTATCGGAGATTTTGATTAAAGCACTAATAAAATAAAAGGTCTAATTATTCATTACAAAAGTTTTGATTCTCAAAACTCGCTACTTTTTTTTTAAAGGCGAAAATATAATTTTCGTCGGTATTTGAAATCCACCCAACTGTACAAACATTATATACTCCGCTACGGCGCGGTGACGTAAATTGGAACGGTTAATTAGCATAATGTTATGATCTAGGCCCAGTTGAATAACAAGTAAAATCTGTGTAAATATTCAATTACATACCTATGGTAAAACTGTAACCGGGCGAAAAATTGTAAGGTAGGTACTAAGGATGATAGACATGATAGTACATTATTGCAGAGGCCGCGAAATAGCGGATTGCCGGCTGAGTAGTTATAGATGGCCGAATGTTAACGAGGCCAACTACTTAGATATACGAGGCTGACAATCCCTGTTCGCGGCAGAGGCTTGTATAGAGCTTTTCTCAAACATGCAATGAAATAAATAAAAAAAACGCCAATAATCAGAGGTTATTCTAGAGAAATTATAAGTAAACTAGGTATATAGAAATTATAAGTAAACTAGATATACCCTAAAACGCATGGCAGTAAGAGCAAAAAAGCGATTAGACCATTATGTTCCTTACATTATGTTTCTTCAATATTCAACAAACGTAAAAACTAGTGATGGGCCGAACATAGATTTCACCGAATACGAACATTCGGCCGAATATTCGGTTAAACTTTCACCGAACCGAATATTCGGCAACCGAATTACTATTGCATCATCCAGTGCGAAACGAAACGGCACCACCACGTGCAAAGTATAAAGCTACACAGTGATTTACTTAGGTTAGGTCTATTTATAATATGCACATGCATCGTTCAATCATTCATTCTCATTGTAATATAGGTAGTTCACAATAGAGTAACTGTTATTAAAATCTTTACCTAAGTACCACTGTCCCGAATATTCGGCAGGTTTACCCATGTTTACCGAATATTCGGCCAAATACGAATGTTCGGTAAACAATACAATACAATACAATACAATACAATACAAATATTCTTTATTGATCACCAAAAACAGTACAGTAACATTACAAAAATAAAAAATTCAGGTAGACAATAGGCGGTCTTATCGCTAAAAAGCGATCTCTTCCAGACAACCAATTACTCAGAAATTAATAAATATCAACAGACTAATGTAGGTGGCAGAAATAACAGACAAGAGAAACTTAGTATTAATAGACAATAAACAATAAAATCAATACAAATATAATATAAATTTTATAAATAAACACATATATTCAATATAATACATATACACTACATATACTTAATACAAAATATCAATGGAAAAATGTCAAAAGGCCGCACGTGAGAAAAGGATTTAAAAAGGAAATTAAAGAGACAATATAAACAAAAAACAAAAAGAACAAAGAAGTGTTCAATACAATAAAGAAGTGTGTATTATGTTAGTGACAAATAATGAGCCTTTAGAAGGTTTTTAAAAATGGGAAGGGATTTCGCTTGCCTTAACGCCAAAGGAAGAGAATTCCAAAGACGAATGGCGGTCATAGTAAAGGAGTTATGATAGAATTTGGAGGAAGAAGGAGGAACGGTAAGAAGAAAATTTTGTGCAGAGCGAATAGAGGACATGAACATAAAACGCTCTTGAAGATATTGAGGAGTTGCAGGATTAAAGAGTATGCTGTATAAAAGAGAAAGAATGTGAGTATTACGGCGAAAACGGATGGGGAGCCACTTGAGATGGGTGCGATAATAGGAAACGTGGTCATATTTCCGCAAACCAAATATGATCCGAATACAGACATTTTGGATACGCTCAAGCTTATTCAATTGCTCCTCTGTAAGATCTAAATAGGAAACATCGGCGTAATCTAAAATAGGAAGAAGGAGAGAATTAGCCAACGCAATCTTGGTAGCGAGCGGGAGAAAGTTGCGAAGCCGTCTCAAAGACCCCACAGCAGCAAACATCTTCCTACTAACCTCATTAACTTGGGGCGCCCACGCCAATGACTGGTCCATGAAAACACCCAAGTTTTCAGTTTTCAGTTTTCAGTTTTCTAACCTAACCTAAACCTGCCGAATATGTCGAATACCGAACATAAAACGAATATTCGACCCATCCCTATACTTTAGACTTTTAGGTATTTAAAAGAATGTAAACAAACGGGAGCTGTCAAAAATGACGGATTCAGAGGTTGTGAACCTTTATGACGAGAATAAAAATTGAAAATGTAGCTAGCACTAAATACGCTATTAGACTTCTTATAGTGATCTTATTTTATGTAAAAGCATGAGCATTGTTGAATAATCAATAATTAATCACTGGTAAATAAAGCAGTCTCATTGCTAGTCTAGGAATCGAGAACCATGATTTCTGCCGTTTTTTGGGTTATGTCGGTTTTGGATGGATATCTATCTTTTGGCCACGTTTCTTCAACATATTTAAATATGTACACAAGCACATTCTTTTCCGATGATGTAAGATGTCCTGTCTTAGTCCGCTTCTTCTTCGGAGAAGGAAATGTAAGCATGGAACTAGCCCGGCTAGTTCCCGGCTCGCCATCACCCATGTCTTCGTAAGGCCCATACTACACGGGTGGTTCTCCCGCCGCGGGAAACCGCTTATGAACCGCCACTAGACACAATTTTATATGGAAGTTGTATGGTGCAAACTACACTGCGCAGCTCCGTCGAGCGGTTTCCCGCGGCGGAAAACCGCCCGTGTAGTATGGGCCTAAAATACACAACTCCGTAACAAAACAAAACAAACAAGTTCAACAAAAAATTAATAGAAAACAACAAACTGAACAAAGAATAACAATAAATGAAATCTCGAAAACACCACAAATATCGCACTCGCATCAGATGACAACAAGCAATGGCAAATGTTAAACCGACAAAGTTAAAAATCACGTAAGGTAGGTGTTGCTACATTAAATACGACACTTTCTATTTTAGTCGCATAACATTCTGATTAGATCAAACCTTGCGTTTTAAACCTCTGCAAGATTGGGTATTTTTTAGTGACAATTTACAAAAAAAAAATTAAATATTCATTTAACATGATAAAAATATTTTTGTATTCGTAAATGTGTTCATATTCAGTAAAATTAAGCGTAATTATATGTTATTAGAATTGAACGGACTGAAATAGGTTGCTCAATTATTTTAAAATAATAAATATTGAACAGGAACCAAACATTGTCTTAGAAATAACCTCTTTAATGGTTTGTTTACATTCTTTTAAATACCTAAAGGTCTAAAGCATAGTAAAAACCCTCTTACTGCGTTTTAGAGTCTGCAGGGCAGAGGGTTCCATTTGTCACCCTTCCGGTACTGACCTTTAATGAGTTTACAACATAATTTCACAATTTCTTGCAGCTGAAAAACTATCGCAGAGCTAGACTTTAAATTTGACAGACATATTCCTTGAGGATCATAGAGGTGCACTAAGAAGATGACCCGCTTGCTCGATTGCCTCCCTCTCACAATAAAAAAAGAAGAGATTTCTCGAAACTCCCATGGGACAGTGAGCCAGTCAATTTTTACTCGTCCACGGGAGCGAAAGCGCGATATAAAACTAGTATTAACGTAATGATATAGTGATATCACTATATATAAGCACGAAGGTTTCCAGTTCGCTAAACACATTAAATTCCGGGCACATAACATATTGAGCCACCTTGCATTTTTACAGGAATGCCCAAAGAAAAGGAATGCCTTGTGTGTACTTTTAAATACTTAGAATTAGAACACAAAATAGAAAATAGTATATTTCTTTACGAGTGCGGAAAGCCTGTCATTGCAAAGAGCTCCGACAAATGTCTACCCGAGCCGAGGCGCAGCCGAAGGTGAGGGTTGACAGTCGGAATAAGTTGCAATGACGGTTTCGTTCGTGTACTGAACGACTATTTTTAATACAATTGCGAAAAATTAAGCAATTGACAACATTTCATTTTTTTAACACCTGAAAATTACTACAGGAATCGAAAGAGTTTCGCCTCCTGAACACGGAAAAATATTTATTATAATTTATTTCTTCATATTTAAAAAAATACAACAAATTTAAAAGACATATGAGATGAAATGAAATAAAACCTAACCTAACTCATTGAATCAAATCATTAAATCTGATATTGAAACAAATTTGTAGGTTCTTTTTAGAAATATTTGCATGAATCATAAAAACATCTATGAATTTTTTTTAGTAAAAACTTCGTGGTTGGTTTTTTCTTTTTAATAGACATTATTTTGACAGTTGGGAAAGAGAACGCACGAGTTCGGAAAAGGTGAAGAAAAAGCTCGAGTAACTATGTAATAGCCAGTGATCGGAACTCTGGGAGCTAAACTTTAACAAAACTTGCCAAGCGGGCATGAAACAGTGCTTACAGACATGAAAATATTAATAAACTACTGAAAATCTGAGATTTCGATATAGAGTTAAATTGAACACTAATCTGCCAATAATATTCTTATTTTTCTTGGTTGTAAATTCTCCTTAATGTCAGCTTTATAAGTTTTGTTAAAGTTTAGCTCCCAGAGTTCCGATCACTGATACCTAATAGCCCGCATCCCGAACGCTATACGTCCCTGCAATACGCCACTTTTTGAGCAACTGTATTAAAAAAACCGGCCCAGAGCGTGTCGGACACGCCCAAGATAGGGTTCTACGGAACCCTTACGGGTACGAAAAAATCTTTGCATACTTTATTAATGTATGTTTTTTTTTATTAAGTTTAAATTACGTGATTTTTTTTCATATTTTTTAGACTTACTGTTTAAAAGTTAGAGGGGGGGACATTATTTTGATCTTTCGGAGTGAATATCTCCGAAAATATTCACTTTATCAAAAAATGCTTTTAGCAAACCCCTATTTATTTTCAAATACCTATCCAATGATATCCCACAGTATAGGGTTAGTCGAGAAAAAAAAAATCACCCCCACTTTACGTCTACGGGGTACCTTAAAAAATTTTTTTCGTCTTTTTATTTAATCACTTTGTCGGCGTGACTGATATATATATTCGGGTGTGTTTTACAATACCGAAGTACGAAAGACCGAATGTATTAAAACATCGAATGGGTCAAAAGACCGACACGATTTTTTTCTGAAACCGTAAAATTTTCAGAATTTATTAAAACGGCATCATACAGAACCCACTAGGTTAGGTTAGGTTTGTTTTATAACAGTCTTAAAAAGTTAACGGTTTCAGAAAAAAATCGTGTCGGTCTTTTGACCCATTCGTTGTTTTAATACATTCGGTCTTTCGTACTTCGGTATTGTAACACATACCCATATAATCATGCCAAATTACAGCTTTCTAGTACTAACAGTCTCTGAGCTTAGCAGCGGACGGACTGACAGACAGACGGACAGACATGGTGAAACTATAAGGGTTCCTAGTTGACTACGGAACCCTAAAAAGGTTATATATTTACAATGTAGTTTTGCTTAATGATGGCGGCTTCTCCGACATTACAAAAACAAATCATTGTAGTTTTAATTAACTCTCACCGCTTAATGTTGCAGAATTGGAATTTGTTTAAGTTCATGGAAATTGGAAATTATTCTTACATTTTCGTAACACACGGGAAACAAAGTATGGCACTCAGTAAGTATGGAACACGCTACGGAAATCTACCGAACGTCTCACCGGACTGTCCCGGTAGCTGACTACAAAATGGGAATCCGAAATTCCCTGTTTGTAGCTGGCTACGTAATGGGCCTGCGTAGTGCCGTTTGGTAACCAATTGGTAAGCTAGTAACCAACCGCGATTACGAATCGGTAATGGAAAAGTCCCATTTTGAAGCCAGTTACGAATTGGGTTTTTTTCCCGTTTCGAAGCTGGTTACGAACTTTTAGCTACGAAACGGTACCAAAGGCGCGGTCGGATAGGCAACCAAGATTCGCTACAGTTCAACTGCGACGAATAATCTCCCTTAAAATTAAAATGCAAGATTTTATAGTAGGTATTATAGCTGACCCAGCAAACGATGTTTTGTCATATATCACCTAGGGTATACGAACTATTCTCAGACCTACCGAAAATAGAGAAAAAAAGTTTCATAAAAATAGGTCAAGCCGTTTCGGAGGAGTTCGATAGCAAACACCGTGACACGAGATTTTTATATATTAGACTAGCTGTTGCCTGCGACTCTGTCTGCAAAGAATAGGGGTAGGTACTAGGTATACAGAAAATAGCCTACGACCTATTCTCAGACCTACCAAATATCGACAAAAAGTTTCATAAAAATCAGTCAAGCCGTTTCGGAGGAGTTCGATAACAAACACCGTGACACGAGATTTTTATGTATTAGAAGATAGATAAGTGTACAATAAGCGAACATGTATTCGGTTTATAACGGAATTAAGAAAGCAATAAGGTGATAAAGAAATTAACTTATATTCGAAATTTGTAACTTAACCCTTGGGGTAACTAGAGCAAATTACCAACAAAAATATTTACCTTCGCTCTTGCTAATTTCGTAGATGTAATTCTGATAAGAGCCATTTTGCGTACCGCTGCGCGCTACGCTCTCACGCCCTCTACGCAGAGACCTATTTGACGAAGTGTTGCGATACTATTGCTTATTTTAAAAAGCGGACGGATTTTGTATTGAGGTAAGCGCAAAGAGTATTGTAATATTATATAAACAAGAGTGGCAACTCTATGGTCAAAAATGCATGTATGGAAGGCAGGGCTGGGCAAAATACATGCTTTGCTTTAATTAAAATACAAATTACAAAATACTATCTCGCATGTATTTAAAATACGAAATACAAAATACTTTTAAGTCGAGTATTTGAAATATAAAATACAAAATACAGTATTTCAGGTATTTTTATTTAAAATACAAAATACAAATTACAAAATACTAAGTAGAATTAAAACGAATCCAACCCGGCATGGGCAAGCGGAGTAAAAGAAAATTACTCTCTTTAAACATGAAACTACCGTGAGGTCGTGAGACTCACTCATAGTGAAACAATACAGATTATGGTCCGAGAGCTGGCACCAATTTTTGGGTAGGTGTTTGAGGCAAGCTGAAAACTTGTCACATACTTCTCCTATTATACCCCAACTCAAAACTGCAGACCTGGCTGGTGAGTAGCGGGGCTAAATGAAACCATGACTTTTTAATTATTTTTTTGGTACCAAAAATATATTTAGGCAATATGCAATTTATATATGTTGTAGTTTAATGTTTAAAGAATAAAAAAAATAATAAGCCAGATGATTTAGTCGGGGCTTTAATATTGCCAGGCGCGTGCAAACATATTTTTCAAAAAAATATAAAAAATGTATTTGATGCAACTTGAAATTTTAATAGAGTATATTATTTATAACTAAAAAATAAGATTCTCAAAAAGACAGGTCATTTTGGTGGGACTTTCTACCTGCCAGGTGATTTAACAAATATACTCACTCGCACGGATATATCATTTGTTAGATCACCTGGCAGGTAGAAAGTCCCACCAAAATGACCTGTCTTTTTGAGAATCTTATTTTTTAGTTATAAAAAATACCCTATTAAAATTTCAAGTTGCCTCAAATAAATTTTTTATATTTTTTTGAAAAATAAAAATATGTTTGCACGCGCCAGGCAATATTAAAGCCCCGACTAAATCGTCTGGCTTATTTTTTTTTTATTCTTTAAACATTAAACTTCAACACATAAAAATTGCATATTGCCTCAAATATATTTTTGGAACCAAAAAAATTTAAAATTAAAAATTCATAGGTTCATTTAGCCCCGCTACTCACCAGCCAGGTCTGTAGTCTTGTGTTGGGGTATAATAGGAGAAGTATGTGACAAGTTTTCAGCTTGCCTCAAATACCTACCCAAAAATTGGTGCCAGCTCTCCTACTATTACTCACGTTTCAAAACGAGTCGAGTTTAACTCGACAGTTTCGGGCTAATCCGTAACCTTTCCTCTCGGAAGAGTACGCTACGGCTATGTTTAGTTTAGTTTAGTTTATTTATTCACTCAGACATAATAATTACATTATATAATACATTAAAGTCAGAATATTAGAATTTATGCTGAGATCGTCAAAAATTTTATAAAAAAACAAAACAACAATATAATAATAAAAATAACCAAAGATGAAAAAACAATCAATAAAATGCAAATGTCAAAATAAATTCGTCCCCAAGTGGGAGTTGTCAAAAACAAATAATTAATTAGGTCAATGAAAGTACAAAAATAACTATAAATGAATGGTATTTCTAATAGGGATCGTCATAACAAAATAAATTTAATTAAAACATAATTACCAACATTAAAAATTATGTCAAGAAAAAATTATGTCCAAAAACTCACTTAAAGAATACAGAGGGTTATCCATCAAAAGGCTTTTCACTAGTTTATGTCGACTTAAACTAGTTTTGAGACGTGGGTAATCAGTATTATTTTACTAAAAATTACTTTCATTAAAGGAAACTAGGTACTTTTACTGATTAAAAGCAGAGTTTCCTTTCCTAAACACCAGACTTAAGAGGGTTTATACCTGCTGAGCTGGCAACGTCGCATTTTTGTTACTTTTTCTCGATTATTCCATAAAAATTGAATGAAAATTAAAAATGTTTTGAATACAAATTGTTCTACTATATAAGTTAATGTGTCTACTGCAATAATAATTCGTGATAGACTTTTATTTTCTTTAAAAACAAACAAATTATTACCTAATGGTTTTTAAAGAAAATAAAAGTCTTATCACGAATTATTATTGCAGTAGACACATTAACTTATATATTAGAACAATTTGTATTCAAAACATTTTTAATTTTCATTCAATTTTTATGGATTAATCGAGAAAAAGTAACAAAAATGCAACGTTGCCAGCTCAGCAGGTATAAACCCTCTTAAGTGTTATCTGCCTCTCATAGGGGAATGAATAAAGTCATGTCTACAACGGTGCGTTTTCATGTTCAACTTAAGATCGCTAAATTAAATCTAAATGTATTTTGTTAAAATGTATTTTGAAGTCATAAGTATTTGAAATACTAACTACAAAATACTTTAGCGTCAGGTATTTGAAATACGAATTACAAATTACATTTTCAGCGAGTAATTGAAATACAAATACCAAATACGTATTTGTATTTCAATTACGTATTTCAATTACAAGTAATTCAAATACTGCCCAGCCCTGATGGAAGGTGCTGCCGCCCTAGGGCTGTTCAAGAACTAATGTGACGTATCTATAGATGTATACCTATCTATATGTATATGTTGGTAGTAATGTACAGCTATAGATACGCGTACCTATAGCAATGTACAGTCACGGATTTTAATTGATAGGCTAATTGCCACTATTCGTATTTTAGCCGTCTAATTTAAATCAGCATATACCCCTACGAAGTATAAGCGGCTAAACCCGATTTGCATTATACGGCTAAAATACGAACATTGGCAAGTGGCCTATCAATTAAAGTCCTTGACCGTACAATTTGGTACGCCATGGCCATGGCCGATGAATGACAACTGACAAGTTTGACAAGTCAACCAAGATGGCCGCTACTTTAGTTCTTCGTCAAACACCTAACACCAAAGGTCGCTGCAGTCGCATGAAAAGTGTGATATATGTAAGTGTGCCCTCCCTGGTCGTCTGTCCGGAAGACGGTGGCCAGCGGTTATTTATGTGATTCTTCATGAAGTAGGTACTTACCTAGAAAAAAAATTTGCACAACGCAACGTAGCGTATTCGTATTAGCGGCGGCGCGGAAAGTTTTTTCTCTGTTCATTGCGCGGCCGATAGGCTCGACTCACAAAGGTAGGAGTTTTATAGGGATTTAATGGTACAAAACAAATACTATTGCTGAGAACATCTGATTTTCTTTTGCGCTCGCAATTTGTGGAGGAACGAATCCTATAACAATACTTATTTAATACCGACACATATTAATTTCATATATTTTTTTATTGGGCCTAACAAGCATTGCTTTTGTTCGCGAATTAGTCCGCACAGAATATCCTAACTAAAAAAAAAAACGGCCAAGAGCGTGTCGGACACGCCCAAGATAGGGTTCCGTAGCAGGTACGAAAAAATCTTTGCATACTTTATTAATGTGGTTGTTTTGGTCCCAACGTCGGCGGTACAGCGCCATCTATCTTCGAATTGGGTAATCTGAAGTCTACTAGATAAGAACTAGTGTATGTTGAATTTTTTTCAGATGTAATATATTATATTTATTTGAAAGAAGATACTGTTAGCGTAATTTTATAGGTACTTAAAGAAAAAAAAATGCTTGCAATGGCGGTTAAATTACAATTTTAGTTTATTAATATTTTTTTACAAAAACTTAAATACTGCTCAACTGATTAAGTTGAAAATAATTTTCCTAGAAAGTTTTAATTAAGTTTAACTTACGTTATTTTTTTCATATTTTTTAGACGTGCGGCTCAAAAGTTAGAGGGGCGGGGACACAATATTTTGAACTTTCGGAGTGAATATCTCAGAAAATATTCACTGTATCAAAAAATGGTTTTAGAAAACCCTTATTAATTTTAAAATAACTATCCAATGATACCCCACACTATAGGATTAGTCGAGAAAAAAAAATCACCCCCACTTTAAGTCTATGGGAGGTACCCTAAAAATTTTTTTTTTAGTTTTTTTTATGTAATCACTTTGGCGGCGTGACTGATATATAAAATTCATGCCAAATTACAGCTTTCTAGTACTAACAGTCTCTGAGCTTAGCCGCGGACGGACAGACAAACAGACAGACAGACATGGCGAAACTATAAGGGTTCCTAGTTGACTACACACCCTAAAAAGAGAAGGGGGATCCATTTTCATTTATCTGATTATGAGACAATTATTCCAATTTATATTAAGCGAAAATCTGTACTGGTGAGCCCCTTTGGATTTTCTAGGATTCAGCTTTATTAAGGATCCAAAAAGGCTAATTGTGACTGATCTTATCAAATCAGAAAACTAAACCAAATAGTAGTTCAAATTAGAGAAATAAACCTAATGACGTGTAACTTCTACATATAACAATTTTTAATGCTTCACGATTAATCACGAAATATTTGTTACGGCATGTAGAAATTGATTACTTACTTAAAAGTAATGATGCATGCAACTGCGGCGAAATATGGGAGCTCATTAGAGGTAGGTAGTAATCACGGTCAACATATCGTAACAAATATAAATTTAACCTATCAAATCCGCTACCTGCTCCGCAACTATTAAGTAGTATTTATTTTTGCAATAATCTTGTGAACCGATTATCCACACGTTACTAATTATTTTTTCGGACAACACATTTATAAAATTGTGAAACATTTACCTTCGTTTTTTTTAGAAATGGCATCTTTAATGGCCTTAGGCGCGTGCCTATAAGGTCTATGACAAAAAAGCTGTGAACGTACGATTAATAAAGACATTATGTAATATTTAGTATCAGCATTGCACCCGTGCGAAGCCGGGGCGGGTCGCTAGTTTGTTATAATATAAACCAACAAAAAATCTAATTTTGCAGTTAATCGAAAATTAATCTGGTTTTCAGGGCTAAAATAAAGCGGTTTTTTACTGGAGTCGTGTCTTCGAATTATTTTTTAATGGCGTCAACATCCCAGTTGTATTAAAAGTATGTAAATCAAATTGTGGCGTAACTTAAACGCCTTGAAAATCAATAAAACGACAAACGTTGATAATAACGTCAATATTGTATCCATCGTTTTATGGCCTTTACTCACAGAACTGTAACGGAAGGACCCATTGCACTTACACACTTTAACCCCCGACACAAAAAGACGAGTGTTATACGTATAAGTTTGACCGCTATGTGTGTATGTCTGTCTGTCTGTGGCATCATAGCTCTTAAACGGGTGGACCGATTCGGATGCGGATTTTTTATTTAAAAGCTGGTTTCTTGGCGATGGTTCTTAGACATGTTTCATCAAAATTAGTTCAGCCAATTCAAAGTTATCAGGTCTTTTGCTAGCTGCGGAAGGGATCTCAGATGCATAATAGGCATTTACTTTATTTTCAAAATAAGAACCAAATTGCGTCGGGGGTTTTTAATATTTTCAATTTATAGTTATTTAGATTAGAAAACAGGAAACCAGAGCCCAAGAAATAGCGGCAAATTAAAACATATGCGCGTTGCAAATTGGTTAAACTGCAAACAGACCACTTTGATGCTTTTTAGGGTACCGCACCCAGAGGGTGCCAACGGGACCCTAATACTATTACTGAGACTCGCTGTCTGTCCGTCTGTCACAGGGCTCTAACTAACTCTTGAACCGTGATAACTAGACACTTGTAATTTTTACCGATTATGTATTACTGCGGCCGCTATAACCACAAATTCTAAAAATAAAATAAATTTAAAAATTGAAGGGTTCATCATACAAGAAACATGTTTTTTCCGCGTTTTTAACTCCGGCCACGGTTGCTAGGCAACGCGATAGCCGGCGGGTTGCTAGGCAACGCGTGCGTCCCTATGCTGTTCGGATGTTTTACATTTTGGCGATTTTATACTGAACTAGTTTTTAACCTCCGACACAAAAAGACGAGTGTTATACGTATAAGTTTGACCGCTATGTGTGTATGTCTGTCTGTCTGTGGCATCATAGCTCTTAAACGGGTGGACCGATTCGGATGCGGATTTTTTATTTGAAAGCTGGTTTCTTGGCGATGGTTCTTAGATATGTTTCATCAAAATCGGTTCAGCCGTTTTAAAATTATCAGCTCTTTTGTAAACTGCGGAAGGGATCTTAGACGTCTAATGGGCTTTGACTTAATGTTCAAACATAGTTACGAGTGACATAATTGGGTTGGGGGATTTAAAATTTTTTAATTTATAGTTATTATAAAAAATTGTATGGAGGTACGGAACCTTTCATGTACGAGTCCGACTCGCACTAGACCGCCTTTTCCGGGTAAATATTCAGCGTTTTTACAGCGGTTTTTTTTGTCATTACCATTTGAGCAGAAATTATTAAAATCTAATTAAAATGGATGATGCTTAGGGTTAACTTTTTATGAAAACTTCAGACAATACCGATGCTGAATCTAGTTTGATGAAATTTCGCGCGATTCGTCCTTCGGTTGTGGTAATAATCTAATAATCATCGAATGGTAATGACGTTTAACCGCGCGGTCAAAACGCTCGAATATTCATCCTTCCGCTGACGAGGATCTGCATCTAATTCTTTTGTTTTTCTATTGTCTTTTTTCCGATAAACGAACGCTTGAATGTTTTAAAATATTCACAAACTCCACCAATACCAAAAGGATGAAATCACATCACATTACATGCTATTTTATGTAATAGTACATTACTGCAGAGGCCGTGAAGTAAGGGATTGATGGACGAGATTTGGGGTATACGGCCGAGTCGTAGACGAGGCCGGATAAAACGAGTCCAGCAATCCCTCTTCCGGCCGAGGATTGTATAGAGCTTTTCTCAAACATGCATCATCATCATCATCATCATCATCCATCCATCCAACCATCCATCCATCCGTCCATCCATCCATCCATCCATCCATCCATACATCCATCCATACATCCACCCATACATCCATCCATACATCCATCCATACATCCATCCATACATCCATCCATCCATCCATCCATCCATCCATCCATCCATCCATCCATACATCCATCCATACATCCATCCATACATCCATCCATAGATCCATCCATACATCCACCCATACATCCATCCATACATCCATCCATACATCCATCCATCCATACATCCATACATCCATACATCCATCCATCCATCGATCCATCCATCCATACATCCATCCATCCATCCATCCATCCATACATCCATCCATACATCTATACATCCATCCATACATCCATCCATCCATACATCCATCCATACATCCATATATCCATACACCCATCCATACATCCATCCATACATCCATACATCCATCCGTACATCCATACATCCATCCATACATCCATATATCCATACATCCATCCATACATCCATACATCCATCCATCCATCACCAGTAGTTTAGGCGGTTTTATAGAAATAAAAGAAGATAGATTTTTTTTAATGTCGTAAGTTGGCTGTATGTAATTTTTCCTTTGTCAGTTTAGTGTTAGTAAGCAAATTTAAAAAGTTACAGCAGCGGACAATAATGGTTTTTCATACTTACTTTTATGGCCTAGGCCAAGAAGTAATGTAGGGAGCCATAAACAACAAACTTCATGGCTTCATTTCGTGACATTAACGCATACATTTCAAAGCATGTTTGAGAAAAATATTTTTCAAGCTACCTAAGTACCTACTTATTCCGGTTGAGTTTTTTAAATTGATTTGTTCCAGCTTCTTACGATTATACCTGCACAAGTTTTATTATATTGGCAACTCTTGGCACGTATTTTTTGTTTTGCGCTGAATGAAAATATTACAGACTACAAAAAGAAATATCATTCAATTGAAATTTAGCTTCGTATCACTCTAGCTATAGTATACAAAGCTAACTACGCTCACTGCATACAAACCTTGGATGGCGAGGGTGAGGGTAGTTCTTCTCTGTGGTTAACTGTACATACAATTGTACATTGCGGTGCTTAATTGGTCAGTTACAATTCGAACCACAAAATAAGTCTACGTGCGTGAGTATGCACTTCGAATAAGCCCCCCAACTTTCGTATGTTCGAATTATAGATACTTTATACATCAAATGGCGGCACATGAAGATATTTTCTTAATTTTGTAACATTAACTGTTAAAATAGAACTCAAAAAACGTTAACAGTGAATTTATTTCATAGATGACCCACACAATGCCTACCCTTACGATTATTTTATAGGATAATTTATAATTCATAATTATAACTACAACATAATAAAATAATAATATACCAATCAAATTATTCGATTTCGATTAAAGCAACGTCAAATTTTAATTAAAAAAAAACCATTTTTTATTTCTAAGTAGAATTTCTGAATTTCGCGTGTATACGTCAAGGAATATGTACTTTTTGTATTCTTCAATATAATAATCGGTCTAGTCAGTTGTACAACAGTTATTTTAAATTTTATAAACCTATTCAGGGTCATTGGATGGACCCTACATAAAAATATAACAGTTAGGTACAGTCGGCCAAAAATATGGTCTACCCCCCTACGGTCGAAGTTCATTT
This sequence comes from Archips xylosteana, assembly GCA_947563465.1. Taxonomy (NCBI): domain Eukaryota; kingdom Metazoa; phylum Arthropoda; class Insecta; order Lepidoptera; family Tortricidae; genus Archips; species Archips xylosteana. The sequence goes on from OX387343.1 coordinate 39,156,875, forward strand.
GCACGTCATGATACAACGAGGTCGATTTTCCCTTGCAATAACATGATGACAGTGACTTAGCGATATTTAGATGTCACAGAAACTTTTGTCAAATCAGGTAGACCACTTTCTTGGTCGACCGTACATTGAGAAGAAATGCAAAAACATGTTTAGAGTCCGTCAAGCGAGTCCTGACACAAAACCAAACAAACAGCAAACCTCGTTTTAGCAATCCTATAAATCAAAAACCAGCAAGCACCAGTGTCAATCAAAATGAAGTGTTACTATACCTAAAGATTTTCTTGGCACGAACGACGTGTGATTAAACACTAACCGCACGTCGTTTGTGCCAGTAAAATCTTTAGGAATAAAGCACCAAATGCATCGGTGGTGGTGACGGTTGTAATATTCTAAATTGTATGAACGTGTACGGTACCGCACAACCGTTCATACAAGTTAGAATATTACAACCGTCACCGCCACCGCCCCGCCACGCCTCCGCAGTCTGTGCGTTTGGAGCTTAAGCGTGACAAATGTAAAGCTGTTTATAGTATAAATCTTCCCATGTGAATTTTTTGCTTCGAGCCCTTATCTTTCAAAACAAACGGTATCGTCATAAGGGCATCGAGCCCGGGTTTACCCGGTCCGGAAAAAACCGGGTTTTCCCGGTTTCGAGGATTACAAAAAAACCGGGGTTTGATTTCAAACTCGGGTTTTTCGGGCATTATTTGAACCTTTCTTTTTGTTATTTATTAAGTATAAACCACTTCGAATGCAATAATAAATGGAATAAAAACACGCTTTGATAAATTATTACGTTAAAAGAAGCTTAGTTGCTACGTTCCTACTATGTTCCTACCAAGAAAAGTATTCGCGGGTGATGAATACTTCTCCAGCCATTTAGTTTAGTCAGTCTGCAATAACTGTCACACACAAGTAAACGTATTCGATGCAAGTCTGTGCTTAAAAAAACGGCCAAGAGCGTGTCGGACACGAGGGTTCCACAGCCATTACGACGTGTACTATTTGTATTCAACAAGTAATATTATTCTAAGGATTTTGTATATACGGAACTTCCCAAGTAGGTATATTTTCTAGGTCAGGCTGCTATTTACTCTTAATAATTCTCAAGCAAACTTAGCCGTTATAGTTTTCCTTGTTAAGTTGAGATATTTTCTCCCATCCTGATTATTTCAAAATTTTTATACCAACAGTTTAGCTTTTAGACGGGGGGAGGCGCTCGATTCTAAAAAATAATTCACATTTGAATATTTCGTAAATGAATCACTGTATAGAAAAATCGTGTTCAAACCCCGTAATGATTTTAAAAGACCTATCCAACGATACCCCACACTATAAATAAGTTGAGAAAAATAATCACCTTCACTTTACGTCTATCGTAAATTTTTATTTACATTTTATTTTATCACTTTCTCGAGGTCATTGCTATATGTATGTCCATGCAAAATTACAGCTTTCTAGCACTAATAGCCACTGCGTTAAGCCGCGGACAGACGGACGGACGGATGGACAGACATGACGAAACTATAGGGTTTCCGTTTTGCCATTTTGGTTCCGGAACCCTAAAAGGACTAGATTACTAACTTAGTTTTAAGATATACTGAAAAAAAAATCTATAGGTATGAGTTTTAAAATATTAAAACTGTTTTTGTAATTTGGAAAGTACTAACTGTCTCTATTTTAATCCTTCCTCGTCCTTTACATTTTGTATTTATTGTAGAAAAGCGATATATTTCTTGTATTTTTAAAAATTATAACAAAAGATCGAAAAGCTCGAAAAACCGGTCTACCCGGGTTTTGATTACTCTTAGACCCGAAAACCCGGGTTTTCAAAATTGAACCGAGTTTCGATGCCCTAATCGTCATAGTATTAAGGTTCAAATTTAATGTAATGGCTCGAAGCGAAAAATTCACCTGGGAAGATTTATACTATACTCACATTCGCACGGATACGAAAACCAACAAGATACTGTAGAACGACATCCTCTTTATCTTATATTTTAGGACCGACAACGCACTGACATCGCGTAAAGCGCTTCGGGTGTCTATGGACAGTGGTGATCATTTAACATCAGGTGACCCACTAGTTCGTTTGTCTGACCTCTCAAACAAAACAAAAAAAAAATTGCTTTTTGACTACCCAGTTGTTGTAGTGGTTAACTCTGGTTAACTGCACGAGTTTGTTACGTATTTATTACAGATATTCTTTATCTGTAAAATGTGTTGGCAACTAAGTATAGTCGGGGTAAGAAAAGGTTCGTCACTTTTCGACTCTATGTCAACGAGATAAGGTCGAAAAGTGACGAACCTTTTCTTACCCCGACTATACCACTAAATAATATTTTTTAAATTTACTACCGCTACTTTCTTGTCCAAGGACTCGCTCAAGCATGAGACTAAAATAAATAAATATCACGGGACAATTCACACCAATTTGACCTAGTCTCAAAGTAAGCCAGGTAAAGCTTGTGTTATGGGTACTAACTAGGCAACGGATAAACATACTTATATACTAGATAAGATACATACTTAAATACATATTAAACACCCAGGACCCGAGAACAAACATTCGTATTTTTCATAGGTACAAATGTCTGCCCCGACACGGGCATCGAACCTAGGACTTCAAGCTTCATAGTCAGGTTCTCTAACCACTAGGCGTCTAAATTAATATTATATGGTATCGTTGCCGACTTTTTTGTAACTAGGTACGTTGTATCAATTGGGAATGTCTAAAAAAAATTACCAGTGGTTTTTATATTTTTTTTGTATAGAAAAGTCAATTATAAGTAACTTATTTCAATATTTTGTCATTTAGTTCTCTACTTTTTTCAAAATTAATTATTGAAACTATTTTAGTTGATGACGTCAGATTATAATTGAGGGCTCCCACAATGCCAAATTTCTAAATCTATCTAAATGCTTACGATAAGGCAACCCCTTTAATTATTTTTTTGCGTAGTGGTACACTATACACTATGTCACTTTACTGGCACTGACAAAGTGCTAGATGTCAGACAGCGGGTCCAAATCAAACTCCGCGCGTAAATTGTGAAGAATTCTAACCACACAGAATAAAGTACGACTTGAACCGGTCACGCAATTTACACCAATGTCAAATGAAGTTCATTGCTTATTTGTTATATAATAAATTCATTACATAATATTAAAATTAAATAACTACAGAAAACGATTTAAAAGCATTTATCTCGAAATGGTTTTCGATTTTCTATACATTGCAAAAAAATAGACATCCCCAATTAGCTATAACCGTTTTTCACAACCCTGTCTTTGATAATCTCGAAATAACTTACGAACTACTTAAGTAACGCTTATATTAAGTAACCTGTCCGTCTAGTCAAGATGTCTTGGGCGTAATTTCTACACGACACGAGTAAAATGCCTACTATTCCATTATTTCGTGAAAGCCTCGCGCTTAGATATAAAAAGAGGTTATAAAAATAGTATAAAAATTGTTGTCCATCATGCAGCAATTACGCACGTATGCATTTTGAATAGGGGTTATGTTCGTTTAGCACAGCTGAGCCAAAGGCGTAGCTAGGTAGTACTAGGTGGTACTAGGCGCAATAAATTGAACCCCCAAATTTTTGCTTGCACTCAATCTTTGAACGCCACTGTACTACATACAAAAGTCATCACCTACACGTCACGTCATTATAATGCCAAAAGCGAATTTGAACTTTGAGCAAACACACGTAGGTTACTATTGCACGTAGTTTAAGCGACTATATGGGTCGTTGGCTTTGTAGGCATGACAGTTCTTGACAATTTTAAGCGTTGCTGGCGTTCAAAAGGTTAAAGGCACCTCTAGGTATCTTTTGTTTTGTATAATGCAGGTTAGAATACCCCCTGAGCGTGAAGGCCCCGGGGTTTGCCACCACCACTGCTAGCTGCGCCACTGAGCAAACCAGTATCAATTCTAACTAGTATGCAATTAAAAAATATGTCATCACATTTGCCAAGGCGTGATAGCAAACCACATAAGTAAAGAGTTGTTTTCTCATATTGTATATTCACGTATAACTATTACTATACCGCGTGCTATGCAGACATAGTGAGCATGCAGGCGTAAGTTTGTACATTTAAAAATGCTTTTTTTTAATACGTAAAGAAGTAAGGACAATCGTTTGATTTGTAAATTGAGTAATTTTTAAAAATTACTTTAAAGGTATATTTGCAACTAAATAAATAATAAATTAATAATGTATCACAATAACTAACAGCCGTGTATATAATAAATAACGTTTAGTATAACTCAAAAAATGTGCTAAAATAAATAAAGGGTAGGTACACGGAAAGAAGATGTCCTTTCACTGTCACCTTTTTTAAAAAAATGAGATTTTAATCTCAAAATGTATATACTTAGCTTGCAAAGTATTATAATATAACTTACCATTGGATTAAATATGGATGTCTGATTTTTTTTTCACTTTTAAAGAAATAGTTACCATAGTAGTTGTTTGTGATGGATGACCAACTTTCAAACCGCTATAACTCAAAAAGTTGCCTCAGTGTCTAGACATGTTCATTCCGTGTATCCTTCAAATGTTGAACGTCGCTATTCGCTAGGGTCCAGCGCTGACCTTTTGTCTCTCGATTTAAAATGTTTAAAATCATGTCACTATCTTGAAAAAAAAAACATGACCTTAAAATTAAGATAATAATATCACTTTCAGGCGCCAATACCTAGGGCACACGGCGGACACGACGCACAAAACACGCGTTCCTGAATCCACACAAGCACGACGACGTCTGTACACGCGTCAATGTGTGCGTAAGATGCACAGGGCTGACTATCGCAAAAAGAGATAGAAAGAGATAGCTGCGGAAAGTGAATGCCGCGCCGTTCGTGGAGCGCGAGCAACGTTGTAATGTAAAATAAAATGAGTAGGTAATCTAATTATCATAGTACTTATAATTAAACTTATCGTTTGTCTAAATTAAGTGTTTAAAAATAAGTGAATGAGTGTATACCTAATTCATTTTGTAAAGACAATTAGAGAATGTAATTGTAGATATTGATAGGAAATAATTAACAAATTAATTTTACTAATACCTACCTACTAATATAAGACGTCTATTTATACATTATAGGTAACAAACTTTCAAACCTACTTTCCATAGTTACTAATGTTACATGTTGCTAATTAAAGTTGGTTATCTACCTTCTTTCGTCCTTCGGAAATCGAAAAAAACTACTTTCATTGTCTTTGGTTGATGCCAAACACCCATACAATGCACAATATATTCCCATTTCGCAAAAGTTTAGTGCCGTGCCGACATGCATCGCGTCGCGCACCCGACTGGTGAACAGCAGCGAAAAGCAATCGGCGCCTTGGCCTCCCCCCAAAACTAGAATCGGTACGGGGCGGAGCGTTTCCATTCTGTACGTTAGTACTATTATACATATATTCTCTGCCTAGGGCCTAGGCTATAAACCTTATCCCAGTGTGACAAGTTAACGGATGGCCATTTCAGTGCGTAGGCACTATCCACTCCATATGCTTTGTACAACTAGATTTATTTTTTTCAATCAAATTTATTCCTTAAGACAATAATGACATTGAAATCACTTGTCAATAAATGACAATAAATGCAAAAAGCCAGTGAGTGGTTAGTCGAAGTTTATAGGATAGGATTCCATAGTTTTCTGATATGTTCGCCATATCAGTCTGCCTGTCCGTCCGCGTATTAGCTTAGAGATTATTAATGCTAGAAAACTATAATTTTGCTTGACTATGAATATTTCTCACGCAGACAAAATTATAAAATAACTAAGCTTTAAAGTGCTATTTTTTTGGAATCAAATCTAAAAGAAATCACAATGGTAGTATGTACAACGAATTAAAAGGAAAGCTATCACAGCATAGTAGGCTTTACAAGGTAACGAGTAATAGTCGATCAAAACTTAATATTGAATATTTGTCTCATATTAGCAGTCTGGCGCAAGTTCCCTTATAAAAAACGTTGTATGAAACGTACGCTAGCTTCTATGGCGGGTATATCTATCTTGCTCTAACAGCAGCATCCCTTTCTCACTCCGTCATTGTCCGTCATGTTTTATGTTTACTGTTCGCCGGGCTTTTTGAATCGTGCATTTTTTGTGTTTATATTTGTTAAAATTAACTAATTTAACGTAACAGTTACGATCATAACTTGGTTAGAGCCCGTGAGTATTAGTATTCTGTGATGTGAAGCAAATATGCACTACAAAACTTGCGAGATTTGTGGTATGAAGGCCAGTCGTGTTGGCGGTCAAAAACGAACATTTATGGCTAAATTTCCATTGGATGAAGATAGGCAAGTTCAAAAATCTATTTGTTTTCTACATAAGGTACAAAACGCATGTTTCTTAAAGAAAATCTGGAACAAAACAATTTTATTGTAAAAGATAGTGCGGTACCCAGATAATATCGATATTTTTTTCTGACCAGTTCTTAGGTCCATGTTTTTGAAAAATGTTTTGGTTTTTCTTGCCATAAATATATAAATAGAAAGAGACGAGCAAAAATAAGCTATTGACAACAATAACCAGAGTATAATAAATATTAGGTAAACTTCACTTTCTCGTTTATTTATAGTACTGGATTAATAATTTAATGGTTTTGTTTGTACATAATGTGTCGGTGGTCTAATAACAATACTTTCGTGTATTACAGAGCCTTCAAAGTCGACTGCGGTAACAGCAACTGTGGGCATGGGCACATGACCTAAAAGAAAAATGTAAGTCTACATCAATAGACTTATCATCGAATGACCACCTACAAAATTTGACCCTTTAGCAGACACTGTAAAAAAGGCCAACAACAGGGTATATTAAAGTAGTAAATATTATTTTAAAGGATTAAATAAAATTAATAAAAAAGAAAACTGTTTCATTAAAATCATACTTTTCGTAACTTCTAATTTTCCTATTAAAACGGTTTTAACAGAATAAAATAGTAGTTACGAAAAGTATTACGAACGTTTAATAATCGAAAAGCAACGCAATTTTTTTTTTCAAATTATCGATGTCGAAAAAAATGTCTAACAGTGTGTATAGCACATCCCTTTTTGTTGCTCATGTTGGCAGCAGTGCCGTCCACAGCTGCTGTCATCAAGCTGTCATAATTTCTGTCCTGTTGGTACTGATTCTAGCCTACGTTTCATACTACTCAGAATGTTCAAGTCAATATATGGCACTCCCGTCTCTTAAAACGTAGTGGTTATATTCTCTTTGCATATTAGTACGGAATCCTATACTGCGCGTGGCCCGACAGGCTCTTGGCCGTTTTTTTTTACTCTCGTTATGCCCAAATACGTAATAGATATGTGTGCCAATTACCATCAATTCTACAAACTGATACTCGTGTTTTCTTTAGACCTAAATACTATTTACATGATCATCGACAGGCATGGAGTAATTGACAACATTTCATTTTTTTAACACCTGAAAATTACTACAGGAATCGAAAGAGTTTCGCCTCCTGAACACGGAAAAATATTTATTATAATTTATTTCTTCATATTTAAAAAAATACAACAAATTTAAAAAACATATGTGTACTTACCTGTACCTCCGCAGAATAGATATGTTTCCTTTACCCTTTTCACTAGAAAAAAGAGCTGTCATAATTTTAAATTTGATAACAACCTTAATGTCAAATTTACGTCATCACTTTTTTTTAATAGAGACTAGACAAAAGTAATGGATCTATTCTATCGTTACGCTCTTTTAGAATAAGCACATCTTTAACAAATTGTAATAAATTAATTAATAATCCTAGTGAAAAATTAAAACTATTAGCGTCTTTCTCTTTCCAAACAGTATACAGAGAACGAATCAAATTATAGTCTTAGAAATATGAAATGTTGTCAATTAGGCCACTTTAATGCCAGTCAGTATACACGGTTTTACACTTACACTTGGACCAATGACCCTAATCAGTGTCAAAATTTACGCATATTCAAATATTATGGAAAATGATACAAACTTGTACGAATTTTTTGAGGTGTCCCGATCTCGTTAACAGCCCAGCTTTCGAACAAAGCCATTGTATTTTATTATGTCCTGTTTAAAATGAACGGAAATATAAGATAAAATAGCTCATCGAAATAACGACTTTATTATTTACAGCAGAGAGTTCATTTTAACCCTTTCGGCGCGACCGCCTTCTAGCGCGCTGCAATGGTCCTGCGCGCAGGCCCGACGAAGCGATGCAATGCGCCCGCGAGCAGTACATTTTTTCCCGTACTAAATACCCATGATGCACCCTGTGCATCATTGCGCGCGGTGGGACCGCACGCACTTTCTCGCCTCGAACGGCAAGGGAATGGATGGCGTAATGCGCTATTTATAATAACCAAACACCAAATGTTTATTTGCGGGTGAAATAAAAAACAAAATTTTAACATACTTCAATATAAGTATATTGAACTCCTCTGAAACGGCTTGACCAATTTTAAATTTTTTTTCTCTATATCCGGTAGGTCTGAGAATAGGTTGTAGGCTATTTTTTATAGCCCTATTCTTCGCAGACGGAGTCGCGGGTAACAACTAGTTTAAATATAAAATTGTACAGATTAGAATACCTACATAATATATATATAAGTACAAAAAATAACGATAATCCGGTAAATATGTAGATGAGTATGATTATTGGCGAAAGACTGGGCGTTTAGCCGAGTCGATTGTACCAAGTGCAGTATTCGATTCCATAAAGATAGCCGGGTCAGTAAAGATTCACGATTACAACGCTACGCAACGAGACAAAACGCTCAGTCACAGGGACACAGGCACAAACTAAGACTGTAACCAGGAACAAAATAAATGTAAAGACACTAAGATAACCCGCCCTTTATCTATCAGGCTCAGGTCAGCGATGCTCGTGATTGATCGATTTTCGTCTGAAAGCCTTTAACAATAATTATCGCATTTGTGCAACTATTGTAAGTAGCCACAAGGGGCATAAAACTTTTACTCGGACCTCTCACTCGCACTTAGGGAGTCATATGGATGAGCGTAGTGTCTCAAGACACACAGACATCAGTCGAGTGGGTCAGTGGGTAAAACCCTTTTATCGGACCTCTCGCTCGCACTTAAGAGTCTAACGGTATACCAGGGTCACGGGACACGGTAAAGCCAGGTAGCCGAATAGGTTTAACACGGACTTGAATAATAATACGCAACATGATGAGATTGAAAACTTTAGTAAAATTTATACTGCACCGCATAATATCCCTACTTAGTGTACCGCTACTACTTTAAAAAAATCTTTATTTGGTTAATCTTACTAATATTATAAACGTGAAAGTTTGCATGGATGGATGTGTACCTAGATGTTTGTTACTCTTTCACGGATTATGATCAAACATGGCACATAAATAGTTTATACTTTTTCTCCCGGAAAAATGCGTAGTTTAGGCGGGATAGCGATGAACGAATTATTCGCAGACGGAGTCGCGGCCAACAGCTAGTCAACAATCCTAATTCCTTCTGCTATTTATCTACACTTTTCGCTAAAATACATAATTTATTGAATCAGGCGTTACTTTGCGGAGGTCCATATTAATGAACTAAAACAATTACTTTGCTCACCTGCGACCAAAGCAAACGCCGCCGGTGAGCAAAGTAATTGTTTTAGTTCACTAAAATACATATTCAGTGCTTATACCTACGAATCATTTTAAAAATATAAAAACAGATGGTTCTATGCTGTAGAATACCATCCACTGTGATTGGCAGTACGCTACGGCGCAATGATGCACCGTGTTATCATGGCATTTTCAAAGTTAAAATATGAATATAAAGTTATTTTTTTTAACTGAATATGGATATCAAAGTCCAAATTTCTGGTTTACCAAATAAAGATGAAAACTTTTTAACCAAATACATCTGTATTTGACAGTCGAATTTCAAAGTATTTTTTCTCTTCAAATACCGTGGAACAATAATAAAAAAAAAATGACACTAAATGAATTATAGATCCAGTAATCCTGATCAACCAAAAACTACATAAATTTTGGACAAAATAGTATGTTTAGATCAAGATTTGTAATGATGCTCATGCGCATCATGCGCGCACAAGAGACTGCAATCCCATGATGCGCATGGTCATCATGCGCGCGCGAGTGCCTGCAATCTCATGATGCACATGGGCATCATGCGCGCCGAAAGGGTTAAATGAAACTTTGTTTTGGTTACGTCTTCAATTTTGAAAAATAATATCTGCCAACAGTTTCATTTAAAACTCTCTACTGTAAATAATAAAGTCGTTATTTCAATGAGCTATTTTATCTTATATTTCCGTTCATTTTAAACTGATGATTATGTACTTGAGGACATAATAGAATACAATGGTTTTTTTCGAAAGGTGGGCTGTTAACGCAATCGGGACACCTCTAAAAATTCGTACTATAACATTTACTTAGTCTGATGTTGGCGAGCTATAGGAGACTAGATGGTGTCTTAAGAGTTTTAAAATTATTATTTGGCTCGCATAGTTCCTAATTAATTACGCATTAACTTCAAAGAGTAGTGTAGTGTGAACTTATAACAATGTAACTAAGTAAAATTTCTTCTCATTTTCTATTTTTTACAAAACGGCTATAACTTTATTCCCGAAACAATAGGGATGTTTCCTAGGTAAAAAAATAATAATTCTTATTAGTCCGTATTTTACATTATCAAAAAATATTAGACACGTAATTTTTCTTTTGACAATTAAACAAAAAATTACGAAGATATGGCGCCAAAGATACGAAGATATGGTGTCCAATATTTTTTGATAATCTAAAAGACTGACTAGTTAGGAAAGTAGCCAATTAGGTTTACATTTCTTTGAAGAAGTATTATGAAAATATTTGCACGGTAGGCGTTACCAGGTTATAGCTGATATACATACATATATTTATTTCCTAAGTCTTACTTGTTATCTTTCCCATCCAAAGGATTTGCAATATAATACTGTATACTTGTACTCGTTTCGTATTATTATTCGCATTTTCATCGAACGCTGAAACTTAATCGTTTAGGTTCACTTCGTCCACATTCCCATTTTGTCAACTTCCTAATTCGTCAGCAATCTCATTTCGTCCACAATCAATTCCCAATTCGTCCATTTCCTATTTTGTCAACATTCTCATTTCGTCCATATTCCCATTTCGTTCACATTCCCATTTCGTCAACATTCCCATTTCGTCCATACCTAAATCACAAAATAAAATCTTCCCTGAGAATTAAGCTAAGTGACAGCGAAAACCGCATTAAAATCGGCTAGGAATGTTGACGAAGTGGGAATATGGACGAAATGGGAATGTTGACATGCCTGGCAATTAACTCACCTTAGTGTAAATTTAATTTACCTTTTTATCAATTATTCACCCACAAAAATGGCAATTTCGTAGATAAATTTAAATAACAGGACTACAAAGTCATTTTTGACTTGATCACAGCGTTTCTGTTAGTGAATCATAATATAGTGTTACGCTAAATTTTCAGGACATTAGCTCTAGTTTTGAGCACCGAGTCGGGTAAGTTTGTGGCTCTGTACAATAGTTTGAAGTGCATTATGTCATCATTGTATAGAATATCAAGAAGTCATTTTGCCTGGTAAGCTTTTTGGTGGTCAAGACGATCGCTCCGATATTCGCTCTTCCTCATTCGAAACCAGAGACTCCAGGCTTCTTCCGCGTAGCATTAACTCCATTGTACTGAAAATATGAAATGATAGCTATAGGTAAAAACGAAAAACACATTGCATTGATGTCAAATAATAAAATTGTTTGTTTTATTTCTTGTTTTATTTTTAAATATCTGTTGTATTTTTTGTTTCTATTATGTGATTTAATTTTAAAAATAAGTTAATTTTGCTGTCTTGCTTCCTATTTGATATTACTTCATACTTGATATATTTCGCTTTTGGGTAGTATTTGTAGTTTTTTCTTTATTTCGGGTAGTTTATAGGGTTCCGTACCCAAAGGGTAAAAACGGAAACCCTATTACTGAGGCTCCGCTGTCCGTCCGTCTGTCACCAGGCTGTATCTCGGGAACCGTGATAGCTAGAGAGTTGATATTTTCACAGATGATGTATTGCGGTTGCCGCTATAACAACAAATACTAAAAAATTAAAATAAAATAAATATTTAAGGGGACTCCCATACAACAAACATGATTTTTATTGCTCGTTTTTGCTCGATATTGATAACGGCAACAGGTAGACACTTGAAATATTCACAGAATATTTAATTATATATTGAATTTAAAAATAAATCATTAAATTAAAATAAAAAAATATTTAAGGGGGGCTCCCATAGAACAAACGTGATTTTTATAGATAATTGTACGGAACCCTTCGTGCGCGAGTCCGACACGCATTTGGCCGGTTTTTTAATCAGTGCACAAGTTTTGATACGTGATTCAGTATCGTTGATAGATCATGATTATCTGTTCGAGATTTATTTTAAATTTTGAAATTTTGGTTGTTCATAGTAATTCATCCAATAAATTGGTCGAGTTACTATGAAAAATAAAAAAATAAGTGATAAATATTATAACGAAAATACTGAAATTTGTTTTTTTTTTAACGACACTGTATCACATATTATTTATTTTATTAGCAGTACGGCTGCTCACCGAATCTAATATTATTTAAAAGCGAAAAAGTAATCTAATATTATCTAATATTATTTAAAGGCGAATCCCACCGGCGCACTCGAAAAACATTTTCGCTTTTAAATAATACTGTATCACATATTAAAATTTGTGCACTAAACTTATTAAAAAATTACCCTGTATGACCACACTCATTCATTTACGACCTTTTTTGCAGTTAAAATCTTTGTGTATTCACCTCTAAGTACTGAAATTCTTTTAGCTATACTTACAATGCAAGTAGGAACACGACCGCTTGGGTGCCCATCGTCAGATAGAAGAACGCGTTCAAATGGTCGGTGTGCAGTGTGGCCTTGTACACTTGTGAATAAATGATGGACGCAAACATCGCCACCAAGTTCTCCATGACCGACAGAAAGGCGTACGCCACGCCTGAAAGTTAAGATCACGTTAAAAATATTTTTAATACAAGACACTTGCATTATCATCTAAACTACACATCTGCAACAAGTTTCAAGTCGATGCTATTATAGTCTGTTTCAAAAAAACTGTACACAGTTAAGGAATTTAGTAACAAAAAAACTATGAGCGAGTCTCACGGTAGTTTCCGTAGTTTTATGTTCAAAATGAAAACAAAGTAAACTTGTAACGAAAGTTACCCATATATTTTGTATGACTAAATTTCGTTACACAAAGGAAGCAATCGTGATTTTGTTTTGATTAAGTAAGTCCTTAACTATGTACATTTTTTGAAAATAATCTAATTAACTATTGAAGAGTTCCGTCCTTAGGAGCCGATCCTGGCCGGACACCTGAATATCACTACCAGGTATTTCACCAGCGTGACAATGTCAGTGACATTATGTCGAGAGACTATTGTACCACTAGCGGGTTTTTGGCACTGAATGTGTTAAATAACAATTATGTTGTGAAACGAGTTTTTTTTTTCTAGTCGACATGTGTATGTTGTACATTTGACTGTAAATTTTGACATGAGATCAAAGCTGTGTCAGTCTTATGTTACAATTGTTGTATTTTGTGGTTAACATACGTGTATGTCTTCATATATTCGCATGTAATTAAGGTGCGACACGTTAGTGAAACAGGAGCCAGATTATTGTGTTGTCAACGGACTTACTTAAGTAAGCCAAATTTCAGCTCAATGCAACAATAGGAAGAGGTCGAAAAATAGTTTGCAAGTATTAAGTAGTAACCACAACATACGATCGTTGCCAGTTAAACAAAAGCTTGTAAAAGGGATTCAATTTGAAATTAGAAAAACCCAATCTATGGAAATACCGATCCGCAGTGACCTTCATTTATATTTAGCGATATGCATTTACTGTCAACAAAAGAATAGCAAATCAGTGAAAAAAAACAAAGGCACAGATTTTTACCGAGACATAATAGGATATTGTACACCACCGATTGATGATCCTTGGTTAAGACGCGAAAAGAGACGCTATTATGTAACACGCTGCAAATGATTTAAGCATCCAAGCTGGCAAACTTTAACACGTCGGTGCTAAGAAAAGGCAAAGAGGCTAAAAAACCGCTTGATTCTTGAAGAAAATACACACGATTCTTCTAAGACTTTTATCATTTTTGTGCTTTTACCCCTTTCGTCTGGCGGGAGTACTTTAGAAGTCATAGACCGCACGAGCGGCGCGACACAAGGCCCCAAAGCCGCAGCTGTAGCTCCGACGTACAGGAGCTTCCATGAGGTGGCTTGAGCGTACAGAAAATGGCCAGTCATGTGAGACGCAGCACCCAACATCACTATGATCTGTAACCAAGTATGTAAGTTTTAGATAAAGATATTGCTTTAACACCTTTAGAGCACGATGGGTGCAGACTTACAAAAATTAAGGGATGACTGATCCGTATATTCTGACAATATTAAAATCAAGGTAATATCTTTTACTTCCCCATTAAATAGATCGTCAGTAGGTATAATTTTTAATTAGTTTTTAACACCGTTTACCTTAGTAGTAAGGTCGATTATCGTATCGCATGATTTGCACAATGAAGACAACTTTCAGAACTTTCGTGGATAGTTTTTAGCACCCCTCCATTCTCTAATCCATCGGCTCTCAATTATTTTTGACTACGGAACCCTAATTCACACTTTTTTGTCGGATTAACACTGGATTGACTGCACTTTATGGTTTCAATATTACCATGTTTCACGAGAAACAATAAACGATTTTTTTACACAATTATTGCAAGAAATTTTGCCATTGTATAACTGAATAGAATACTTTTTAAGTCTAAAAAGCTGAAGATAGTTCTCCAGCAGCGGTTCTTAACAAGTGGTCTTTTTTAGAATCGCAGCTCTGATCTATGATCAAAGCTAAATCCAGGTTCAATGTCATATAGGTACAGGTCGATTCACAAGATTTGCACGAATGAATTGAATGAAAGTAATGTCATTTTGACATTTTTGTAGGAAAATGACAGACAGATGCATGTCATTTTCATAATTGTGTGAAGTGTATTCAAATAGGTACAATACGTTTACTTTTAGTTTACCACTGACAGATGGCTTGCCTTCATTTCATTTCCAACTTTAACACCATAAAAATAAAGTAGCTATTACAAAATCTGCAAACGTGGGTAACAGTATTCTAAAATTGGCTTTATTTGTAGGTCGTTAAAGTTGAATATGAAATGAAGGCAAACCATCTGTCAGTAGTAAACTTTATGTAATTTTACTGTAACACATAGATTCATTTGCTCATTCGATCCATTCGTGCCTGCTCTTGTGAATCGACCTATACATTAAGGTTAAATTTTCGTTCACGTTATCAATCTGAAATTCAGCCTTATTATGATTAAACCTAAATAAAAATTGGTAAAGTTTACATCAGTGCATGACTGCACGAGTAATCTAAATGGAACAATGCAGCGCGTCAAAGAATCAAACTTAATACGTATCATCAACACCAAACATCATACAGTTTTGTATACATGTCGCCTTCCTTTGTTTGGAGCCGTTTCATAAAACAACACTTAACAAATCAATCTGATAAAGAACATCACTGGGTAATCGGATGAAAGGTAGACCATATTCCTATTTTGGCACCTTCCTAACCCGTAGGTACACAATATCTTATATCTATATCGTCCGTCAGCATATAAACCTTAAATTGTCACTTTCCTAACTTACCCACATTGCTATGTCGATAACTTAACTCATTTAGATTCCTATAGGTTTGATTCGTCTGCATTTCAATATGGTCTAAAATTGTAAATAAGTTAGGAAGGTGACCAAATAGGAACGATAGACGAGTCTGTACAGCATATCATATGGGATCGTGGACGAGTCAGTACGGCATATCATATGGCAACGCAGACACGTTAACGAGGTGGCGATATAAGAATGTGGGCGAATTAGGAAAGGGACAAAATACGATCATGGACGAGTCAGTACGGCATATCATATGGCAACGCAGACACGTTAACGAGGTGGCGATATAAGAATGTGGGCGAATTAGGAAAGGGACAAAATAGGATCGTGGACGAGTCAGTACGGCATATCATATGGCAATGCAGACACGTTAACGAGGTGGCGATATAAGAATGTGGGCGAATTAGGAAAGGGACAAAATAGGATCGTGGACGAGTCAGGACAGCAGATCATATGGCAGGGAGACAAATTATGGCGCAAGCCACACAGAAGAGACGTGGGACGGGGGCGCGCCGGAGTCACGGTGCCCCTTGAATCACTTTCATGCCAAATGTATAGAAACGTTGCGATCCAAAGCGACGCGCCCCAGTCCCACGTCTCTTCTGTCTGGCTTGCGCCTTAGGAGGTGGCTATACAATGTGGACGTATTAGGAAGGTTATAAAAGAGGTACTTTGACAGTGGACTAGGCAATAAAGACAAAAAGATGGCAAAATAATAAAAAAATAAATATCACGGGACAATTCACACCAATTGACCTAGTCCCAAACTAAGCAAAGCTTGTACTATGGGTACTAAACAACGTATAAACTTACTTATATAGATAAATACATACTTAAATACATATTAAACATCCAAGACCCGAGCACAAACATTCGTATTTTTCACACAAATATCTGCCCCGACCGGGAATCGAACCCAGGACCTCAAGCTTCGTAGTCAGGTTCTCTAACAACTAGGCTATCCGGTCGTCTAAGTAAGTGGCTCTTGAGCCAAAATATAAATACCCACCGTATCCTTCCAACGTAACACTTTAGACATAAGAGGTATTCCGAACAGCATCAACAGAACATAGGCCGTACTATTGTACGTTCTAAAATTACTGTAGGCCGCCAAGTCCCACTGGAACGCATTCTGCACGTACAAATACATAACAGGTCGTTCGTCTGCAAAGTAACGAAACTTTTTATTTTATAAAATACGGAAAAGTCACATCAATAGCAGTTTTAGGACAAAAAGATGTATAGTCGACCAAGAAATTCCTTTACCACTCTAAGGTTTCATGTTCGTTGTACGGCTTAAAATGTCAAAGGCTATTTTCACTTACAAGTCAATGTGACAGTTTTATTGTTGTTATTTGGATGTAGGAACTGTCATAAAAAATGGTAAAGCACTTACTTGGTTGTCTATACAAAGTTATCCCTTAAAGAGAAATCTTGCAATCGACGTTCGAACGAGGACGTTTGATGGTTTTATAGTGACACTAGCTATTGCCCGACTCTGTCTGCAAACAATTCGTTTATCGCTGTCCCGCGGGAACTATGAAGTTTTGGGGGATAAGAACTATCCTATGTCCTTCCCAGGGTCTCATACTATTTCCGTACTAAATTTCATCTAAATCAGTTCAGCGGTTTAAGCGTGGAGAGACAGGCACACTTTCTCATTTATTTATGGTTGTCTGAAAGAGATCGCTTTTTAGCGATAAGACCGCCTATTGTCTACCTGAATTTTTATTTTTGTAATGTTCACTGTACTGCTTTTGGTGATCGATCAATAAAGAATATTTGTATTGTACCTATTGTATTTTTGTATAATGCTAGTAAGGATTAATTGTTTACAAACGTTCCCACATTACAAAATTCCTTTACCGCGACCGTTCCAGGTAAATAATAATTAATAATACGTCCTCAAAATAAAGTTACATTTAAGTATGGAAATCGGTTATTGTCAGCTCTGAACAAGTCTTTATTGACAGTGCTTTCGAATGCAACATCGTTGGCTAGCTCACTTTTTTGGCCAGAGATAAGACCCGTACCATATGCATTGTATACATATATTTAGAGAGACGTTATCGGTCGATAGTAGAATATCGGTAATTATATTATACTGAAACTGCTGAAAGTTTTGCAACTCCGATAGTATTGTTTTTCGGAACTGCGATAGTACCTACTCGTAACGATGATTTTTAGTTGTCACGTAGATACTATCGATATTTATCATGTTTTAACGAGAACTATCTTATTCTTATTAATATTAAAAATTCGAAAGCTTGCGAGTACTTATCTAAGTTGGTCTGTCTAACTGTATGTTTGTAACCCTATTACGTAAAAAATAGCTGGTCGGATTTGGATGAAATTAGGTACAAAAGTAAAGTAAGTAAAGGATACTTTTCATCCCGCGGAATTGTATTTCCCGATGGAGAGCGATCGAA
Source organism: Archips xylosteana (assembly GCA_947563465.1). Classification (NCBI taxonomy): domain Eukaryota; kingdom Metazoa; phylum Arthropoda; class Insecta; order Lepidoptera; family Tortricidae; genus Archips; species Archips xylosteana. The sequence goes on from OX387343.1 coordinate 39,175,107, forward strand.
CAATTATATATGTCCTTACATTTTTTGCCGTGATAGCACGAATGCTCGTAGTTTTCAAATATTGTACAATTAACTGGTATGCCGTATATAAACCGCTTGTAACAAGTAGGATGAATGACCAATCATTTCGTCTCCAGTCAAAGATAACATGTTATTGCAAGTTATCAATGCTTTAAAATATCACCATCACAAATATGTCAAAGGGTCATATCTTATAGTAATGTCTGTCGCTGGTTAGCGTCATTCGTTTACGATTTACTGACCTAGGGTTCTGTATCTAATCATTCTATGAAGTTTATTAAATCTGTCTCCGAAGAATTTGTTTGTTACTATCCCGCGGGAACTACACATTTTGCCGGGATAAAGATTATCTTATGTCCTTTCCCGGGACTCAAACTATCTCTATACCAAATTTCATCTAAATCGGCTTAGTTTTTTAAACGTGAAGATGTAACAGACAGACGTACACACTTTCGCATTTATAATATTAAAGTATGGATTGGTTTAAAAAGGCATGAGGATTTAGTAGGTACTTGGTACATTAATACATCTAATCTATCTATCTAATACCTTTAAACGAGCAATTCTTGTATGTATGTATATATATATATATATATTGTATGTATATATATACTGGCTTTTGCCCGCGACTCCGTCTGCGAAGAATTCGTTTATCGCTATCCCGCGGGAACTATGCAATTTTCCAGGATAAAAACTATCCTATGTTCTTTCCCGGGGCTCAAACTATATCTGTACCAAATTTTATCTAAATCGGTTTAGTGGTTTAAACGTGAAGAAGTAACAGACAGACAGGTACTCTTTCGCATTTATAACATTAATTATGGATATATAATCAGAATCTCAGAAACAGCTCCAACAATTTCAATGAAATTTGGTATGAGGGAGTTTTCGGGGATGAAAAATTGATCCAGCTTGGTCTTATCTCTGGGAAAACGCTTCGTACCGAGTTTCACCCCGAGCGGAGCTCGTTCGCCCAGGTAGTATTACTAGAAGATACTTGCGACTTTGCCAACATACAATTTGAAAAATTTATCGCAATCCCACTGAAACTAAGCATTTTTTTTAGATATGAAAGTTACTTTTTAATCCTGTTTATAATAATATTCTGTGTGCCAAATTTAAAATAAAAAAGGTCAATAATTAGTATTTTGCGAAGAACTGACAAACATCCGTCCATACAGTACTTATCCATAAATCTTGCCAAGCTGTTGCGTTTATGTTGTGCGAAAAAAAAATCCGAACGCGAATTTTAAAAATAGTATGTTTTTTATTGGCATTCGTTTTAACGCAAAATCCGTCCCAACATTAGATTCTGACCCAGCAGCTTTAATACAGAACACCAAAATATTGAGCCTTGAATACTCCATCTGTAACCTTGAATTAAACTTATTCGTTATCATTATAATGTCTATTTAATATTCTACAAGGTGATTTTTAGTCGCCATCAATATGTGATTTAATATCCGGAAACAACAATCCTACTAATATCCTGCTAATATTATAACGTGAAAGTGTGTATGGATGTATGGTTGAATGTGTGGATGTTTGTTACTCTTTCACGCTAAATCGGTTTGACGGATTGTGAAGAAATTTGGCACACAGATTGTTTATAACCAGGATTAAGAGGGTTTATACCTGCTGAGCTGGCAACGTTGCATTTTTGTTAGTTTTTCTCGATTATTCCATAAAAATTGAATGAATATTAAAAATGTTTTGAATACAAATTGTTCAACTTATATATTAGAACAATTTGTATTCAAAACATTTTTAATTTTCATTCAATTTTTATGGAATAATCGAGAAAAACTAACAAAAATGCAACGTTGCCAGCTCAGCAGGTATAAACCCTCTTAACATAAAGGACACTTTTTATCCCGGAAAATTTTATAGTTCCCGTGAGTTAGTGAGAAACGAATTCATTGCAGACAGAGTCTCGGGCAACAGCTATAACAATATAATTTAGCAATTGTTAGCAATTTTATAATTACCTACCTCTTTGGAATGTGTATAATGCCATAGATATAAGCAAGAACCATAAGAACAATCTACGGTAGTTAGTTCTCCTTTTTGTCAATGTGACCATTGTTTGTTTTATGTTGTTTACGTCGAAGAAATCTGTAAATGGATTTCTTATACCAGCCTCTCTAAGTGACCTTTGCTCTGGTCGCGTCTGCCACTTAAGACAAACGAAACTGTACACTGTAGCTGTGATCATTAGGCTAGTATTGATCGCAAACATTATTGGAAATGATTTGTCAACAACTTTTGTGTACAACACGTTTCCTGTAACAAAACACATTCATATGCATAATTACGATTCAGTGTGGTACTTGTGTTACAAAATATGGAAGTCCAGTTTTACTGAAAGTACCTATCAGATAATATTTAATTTAAGTGAATACTTTCACTTAAGCCATTTGTAGGAAGCATTTTAACAATTAGGTATCATAATCAGATCTAATACACAAAAGTCTGTACACAAAAAACAACTGACGTTAATATCTATTTGCTCTGCACTTCAAAGTGGAGTAGGCCAGGCGAGCATGTTTAACAAATGTGAATCGTTTTCAACGGTTAGATAGTTTTGTCATATTTATTTTTACCAATTGCTACGCCCGATGACATGGTGCTCAGGTAAACTACGTCCAATATGCCAACTCGCAAGGTTCTATTGTGAAGGGAAGATACGTCAGCTATGTATGCAAAAGCACCGGCAAATATTGCCAAATCGGCACCCGTCATGGCACTAGGGAACGCTGCTGTGTATATCATATATTCCAAGGGCCAGTCTGAAACAAAAATAAGAATTGCAACACATTAAAATAACTGTCATCTTATAATTTAATTTACAATAACACAGATAATAAAACTAAACCAGCTGGTTTCGATCACATACCTAAAACTAATTTTTTTTTTAGTTATTGTATGTTGTAATATGCATTCTTAACTGAGTGCACAAACATCTTGTCTCATGTATTATGAAAAGGTTTATGAATAAGGAGAGAGTGTTGGTACATGCTGAAAACTTTCATAGCACAAATTATAAGACATTACATGACTTGAAAGGAGCATAGAATTTACTAATTTATATATTGATAACTAACGTAGGCCTCATCTTTCCATTAGGCGTGATTGTGGTCAAGCGCAAGCCCATATTGTATATAAAAAACTAATTGCAATGTCTTAATATAACTCCAAAAGTTTACTGAAATACAAAAATACAATGGAACAAAGGCGGATACCTTTCAAACTGTTTACTGTTATCATTATGGAAAAGTAAAGTTTTCCGATGAGTCCTGCCAATATAACAGTTTTTCTTCCCCTCTTGTCACTGTAGGAGCCTAAAAAGAATGCTAGGATGAGCGGCACTATGTGCGTGGCTATGCCGTTCCACTGCAGGAAGGTAGAAACTGTCACCTGCAATCAGGTTTCTGAAATAAGAGAAGCACAAGGGTTTCAGAAAGCTTTGAACACCCTAAGGTTGATTGTCATTCTTAGCAATCTTGTCAATGTTCAATAGAATGTTGCTTTACTGCTACAAAGTTGACAAAGGTGTTAACCTCCTGAGTCCCAACTTTTTCTAACTGATGTAAACTTAAGACCCAGATGAGAGTTATAAGTTTTGTAATTATGGAAATTATTTAAGCATATTTAAGGTTCTCTGTTTATTGAATAATTCGTACTTTATATAGTACAGTCGGGGTATAAAAAGGTTTCACCAAAGGCAACAATTGTCAGTCCCATTTCCCATATTACAAAAGGTACTAAGAATATGACCAAATAAAGGAAACTTTAATAACTGACAAAGGTTTTTGTACCCTGACTGCATGTTTGAACCTTGTCTTTCGGCTGAAATGATGATGAAATATAGTACATTTGACAGTAACTCTTACAATTATAAAGTATGTTAAGACTCATGAGGATATGGAGACAAATTACAAATGTTATCAAAAACCCTGAATCATGATTTATTTTATGTTCGTGGGAAATAATGTATAAACCACATTACCTGAACTTCAGTGTTGACATCAGGGTAAGCCGTAATGTTGTAGCATATTTCTGGACTGTATCCGTGATTGATGTTGCAGGCTCGGAACACATAGAATGTCTGCTCAACTACATTCGTTATCATAAATGCCATCATATACAAGAACATTGTTGGTTCGACTGTTATGTATTTGTACCATGGTGTTCTTATGTGTTTCTGTGGTAAAATATTCAACATTAATACTGAATTCTCCATGATAACTAATTATAAGAAAATTCTTTATCGGATTGTAAAGTAATGTTATGAAAATTAATTGGTGTAAAATTGAATTGTTTGTAAATTAACAATACACCGTAAATTAACACTGATACCTGTGCCCAGTATTGCCAACCCTTACAACAATTAAGTGAGCTTACGATTATCTATCCCTCTGTATAACAATATGTATGTAAACTATTTATTGTACAAAAATAAGAAAAGAAAAAACATTAACATATGATCATGAGGCTAGGTTAAATGAACGATAATTCTGACACATTAATTTACAAAGCATCAGGAAACTACAGCATGGCAGCGAAACGCATTTAATGATAACGAAAAAGCAAAAACCGCAATTAACAAGATGAGAAAAAAGGTTGTGCCAACATTAAAAATGTACCTTCTCTGCGTGAAAACAAGGTAAAATAATTTTTTTTTATGAAGTATAAATAAAGCGTGAAATAATATTTAGTAACCTGGAAGCTGCTATTCCTAGAATTTATATTAATAGCTTGTGAGATTTTAATATAAATAAAATGTAATAATTCAAAAACTTAAAATTAACTTATATTGTGTAACTTGAACCTACATCTTGTTGACAATTAATTTAAGATAATACTTCTATCCTATTGACAGTAATGTGATATGATAAGAATTGAAAGGAGCTAGATATATCTTTGTTTTAAAGTACTCAGATAAGGAGCATTTATTTGATCTGATACTGTCTTTTAAGGATCTTTGTTATCAAACTGTTGTTGAGACATGTGATTCATAGTCTTTAGAATTAATAAGTAAGCACTTAGTATGTGTTAAACATGTTTTATAAGGAGTCGAATGCTTAAAATTAACTAACTTGTAGCTTTATAAAATTTATTATTTTGTTGCTCGCAGATCCATCTCTGAAGAGTTCATTTATCACTATTCCATGGGACCTATGCAAATTTTCCAGGATAAAACTATCCGGTCCTTTCCTGGGACTCAAACTATCTCTATATCAAATTTCATCTAAATCGGTCCAGCGGTTTAAGCGTGAAGAGGTAACAAATAGACAGACAGACACGCTTTTGAATTTATAACATTAGTATGGATCTCATATATAGATAAAGGTCTTTCTTCTGGATTGTATACTTTGACTACCTACTTAAAAGTGTACACTAAAAGAGAACAGAACTAAATCATTGCTGCCCATGGGAAAACACTTAAAAAAATAAAAAACAATTTAAAAAATACTTTATACTACAACCCGTTCCTAAGAAAATACTGGTGACAATGTTAGTTTTTCCTTTCGATATAGGAAACAATAAAAATAAACATTTGGAAAACACGTTGCAATAATAGCTTTGTTATAACTTGAGAACAAGTTAGTAAAAACTTTAGTGTGAAGTAAAATAAAACCTTATTTTGACTTAAAACTAATTTAATGATATGGTTTAAATTTTTCCAGGCTAAATATAACTAATAAAAAGCAAAAGAAACGAAAATTTTGCTAATGTGAAAATAATTTGAATAAATAAACTAACCGCAATATAAGTTTCATCATCCTTCGTGATCCCGTCCATTTTCACTCACGCAAATAAATATTATATTACGGTAAAATAAAAGTAAAATGGTTTTTAAGTAAATGCGCTCCATTCATTTTATGCTGCTTGCAGTTTTCTACCTCGCCGGCCTTGCCGCTGCCGCCAAAGCAAAACACGTAGTACTACGATACGAGTGAAGTGACAGTCGAAATCGAACTCAACTCGTGCTCAATCCGTACGAGCAAACATTGGTCCAAATCAAACCCGTTATCTACAATTGTTATCTGGAGATCATGAATATATTGTGTTCCTAAGGCGTTATTTATTCCTCTTTTGTTTATTTATCTAAACATACATAATAAATATATTTTTGACCAACTTAGAAGTGAAAATGGTTATTTTATTTTCTAATAAATATGATTTGAGGAATAGCTAGAAAGTTTAGACATAACTTGGAACGGTTTGTAAGTACTGTACTGTCAAAAATTCATTGACAAGTTACACAGACAGTTCTTTGTGGGTTGCCAAGTTATTCTTTTCTTCGTTTTTTTTTTTTTTTTTTCCTGTTTCGTCCGTTCGGACAGGCTAAGGTCTGGGACCATATCGCCTCGTCATCAGTTGTTGAGAGTTGTGTTCATCGTTATTTTAACGTTTATTTTACTTAAACGTCACAAAACTTCTTTAGTATGTTTTTTTCTACATTTTCATGTCCAATTAAACTTCTTCAGTAAGTATTCTTCCAATGTTGTCACTTCCAATTAAACTTCTTTAGTATTTGATTTCTATGTTGTCTCATCCGGTAAAACTTCTTCAGTTATTGTCAAATCTAGTGTTTATATATCAAATCCAGGAAATATAAAATAATATTTGTGTACTAAGTACATAAAATTATCGCTGAAAGGAAACAGTGTGTGATCCCAGTTGACACATGTCAGTGTCAGTTGTTTTATTTACATTTTTTTTTGACCTAACCTAAACTAATCTATTTCTTAGATAACTATAACTATTTATAATACTGAAACGATAAAAATTAGAAATAATCAATGAATCAAGAACTTTTTTCCCACAATAAAGATTATTATATTTCTTTTACTGTTGATACAATAAAGTTGTACAGTGGTTCAAATATGGAATGATTCATTAACAACTCTGGAACAGAACGCGGGACCAGGTGTGGTTCTCCGTAAATGCGGATTAATTCGTCCATCAACACAAGGCGCTGAATGCCAAAAGACGAACAATGAAAGATTATGTGATCTATAGTTTGATCCTCATTTGACTGACACAATTCACAAAGAGGATCACTTACAATTTTCATACGATACAAGTGATGATTAAGACGACAATGACCAAAACGAAGACGACAGATTGTGCTATAAAAGCTTGTCTTACGATAGATATTTCCTTTGCAGAACCAAGGCTTGGATTGTAAGTTTACATCCAATGCAGCATACCAACAACCCTTGTTTTCTTGTTGCACAACATGATCCCAATGTTTTTTCCACTGAATGTACATTCTTTGTTTCAGAATTGCAATTGCGTCTGTATATGGAAGTAGGATATCAAAACTAACATCAACAGACTGAGGAGAATCTGAAATTGATCGAGCCAAGAAATCTACATTTTCATTACCAGAAACCCCTATATGTGACGGTGTCCACATAAATTCAACAACTAATTTCTTTTTTAAATAAAGTTCTGACCAAAGATCTTTAATTAAGAAAATTAAATAATTGGTATTAGATTTAGTTTTATTATTTTGTATAGCTTTTAAGACACTCATACTATCACTAACAATTACCCATTTACATGACCCTTTATTTTGCCTTGATATGTGCTTCAGTGCACAGAGGATAGCAAACGCCTCAGCTGTGAAGATACTAGCATGTTTATTTATTTTAAAACCAAGACCCATTTTATTTTCAGGGTCATATACTGCTGAAGATACACTAGTCTCATTCTTTGATCCATCTGTATAAATGAATTTAAATTCATTCCATGAAGCTAATTTCTCATATACTTGTTCCTTTCTGGAGAGATTATTATCAATTACCACGTTTATAGGACTAAATTTACTTTCAAAAGGCCCATCAAAGCAGGGTAAGTGGTCATTGCTTTTATATATATTAATTTGCTTTAAATAACTATTAAATTCTGATAAGCCCTGCAAAGTATAAAAAGATTTTTGAATAAACAGTATATTACTATTTAAGAGTTGATTTAAAAGAGGGTTTCCATTTTCAGCATGTAGTTTTAAAACAAATCTTTCCTTCAAATATGCAATTCTTATTGCTACTGGAGGGAGCTTGCACTCTACTTGTAATGAAACAATAGGAGTGGTTTTAAGAGCTCCAGTCACAACACGCATGCACTTATTTTGAATTTTTTCTAAAATTTCTATTATTTTATGGTCAGATGCAAAACACATAAATCCATATTCAAAATGACTGCGAACTAAAGATTTATATAGCATGAGTAAAATTTTGGGGTCAGCCCCCCAGTTTGTACCACGCAAAGATTTAAGTATATTAAAAGCTTTGTTGGCTTTGACTACTAAGTAGTCGGCATATTTTTTCCAGGATAGATTATGACAAAATATGACACCCAAGAACTTAGTATCTAAGACTATTGGCAGAGAGATATTATTATACAACAAAGAAGGCAAATTAGCAGTAAATTTCTTACCAAAAACTACAACTTTAGACTTAGATGGATTAACTTGAAGATTTAAATAAGAGAGGTAACTATGGAGTTTTGTTAATGCTAAATTAATGTTATTTATTATAATGTTAGAATTATTTCCAGATAAATAAACAACAAGGTCATCTGCAAATTGTAAATTTTTTATATTAGGTCCCATTATCAAGTTTAAGCGTCTTATATACAAAATGAAGAACAGAGGAGATAAAATTCCACCCTGACAAACTCCTATGGAAGATAATCGAGGGCCAAACAATCCACCATTATACTTTACAAACACTTTTCTACCAGATAGAAATTTCTGAATCCACTGTACAACCTTGATTGGAATACATATATTTAAAAGTTCTGTACATAAAATATCAATATTTACATTGTTAAAAGCGCCAGTTATATCAAAAAAAACTGAAATAAGTTTGTTGTTACTGTTGACACTTTTTAATATATCTAAATGAAACATAGATATACTTTCACGAGCTGAACAACCTCTACGAAAACCATATTGATTTTTTGGAAGCAATCCATTATGTTCTACATAATATTCGAGACGCTGCTTAAGTAACTGTTCAAAGACTTTTCCTGCGCATGATGTCAGTGTTATAGGACGATAGGATTCGGGATTAAACCTAGGTTTGTCAGATTTTAATATAGGAATGATGCAATCAGTTTTCCATTCAGGTGGTATGTCATTTCTTGTCCAAAGTGCGTTATAAATATTTAGTAAGATAATCAGACATCTTTCCGGCAATTTCTTGAACATCATATATGGTATTCCATCTAAGCCAAACGAAGTATCCCTGCGTGAATGTATTGCAGATTTCAATTCTTCAAGAGTAAATAAATTTAAGAGATAATTGTTGTTTGAATTGCAAGAAGAGTCAATAGGGAAACTACTTGCATTTTCTACACTATCAGGAGTATATTTTTGTAGAAAATCTAAAATCCATTTTTGATTACCATCGGAATGATGAGGAACATAAGTTTTATTGAACTTGCGCATAAAGCGCCAAATTACTGACAAAGGAGTAAACCGATTGAAAGAGTTGCACAAATCAGCCCAAGAGTTTTGTCTTTCATTTTTAAGAACAAGTTTCTTTATAGCTTGGAGCTTCTTAAATTCTATATAATTTTCTAAGGTAAAGTTTTGATTAAAATTTATGTAAGCCTGTTTAGAATTTTGGACAGCTGTAGAGCATTTATCATTCCACCACGGAAGATTAGGTCTCTTCTTAAACCTTCCTACAGAAGGACGATTAAAGCTGTTTGTTGTAGGACTCGTATGATTCAGTATGGACTGTGAGGCAGCAGACATTAAAATCGTCGTGAACAAATTGTAAGCCTCGAGGGGCGTGTAGGAGTCAAACTGAACGTTATTTAACATACATTCCACCTTTTTGGCATACATTTGCCAATTCACCATCTTAGGATTGGGATGAATGGGCAAATGTGAACCATTTACATTATTATTTACAGAATTATATACATTATTATTAAAAACCAAATTGATCACTCCAGGCAGATGATAACTACCCATAGGGTCGTTGTGGACTGACCAAGTGCAGAGAGGGGCCAACGATGGCGAAACTATGGCTAAATCCAACGCATTAGGGCGCCAAGTCACAGAACCCACAGTAGTGGGCGTACCATCATTTAATAGTACCAGAAAATTGTCATCGACAACATCTAACACAGTACGACCACGTGATGAAGTAGAACAACAACCCCAAGAGGTGTGATGAGCATTGAAGTCTCCGGCGATTATCATGGGTTCGGGTATAGATTTAATAAGATTTTCAAATTTTGTTTTATCGAAAGCTGGGTTGCAATTTGTAGGGCTATAAAAGCTCACAATACTAATTTGTTTACCATTAACAGATATTTCAATACAAATATTTTGGAGAGAGTTATCAAAAAATGTGTTGATTTTATTATATGCAATACTATTATGTATCAAAATACATACACCATTATGTTTGTTGCCGCAATCATTGCGCTCTATGTTAAACCCAGGGATCTTTAGCCTCAGATGAGGCTTTAACCAGGTTTCGCAGATGATTGCAATATGTATATGTTCTTTATATAAGAAATTTGTGAATTCGTACCTATTGTGCAGAATACTTTGGGCGTTCCAATGTACGACGTTCAGGGTGTCCATTAAGATTTAGAGAGAACATTTCCTCTAATCGTATCTTGGAACGCTGCACGTATTGATTCTGTGTTAATAGGAGCTTCATTTTTGTTGGCTACTAATTTTATTATAACTTGCGTGATCATGTTTAAAAATGATTGACTTTTCAACATATTTTGTAGATAAGTTTCAGTCGTCCTAGCGGCTAAATGGGGGAAAGATTTTTCATCAAATAAATCAGAATATGCTGCAGTTCGGGATTTAACTTTGTTTTCTTCGATTTTTTTACTTTTGATTGGACAGGATGCAGAAATGGCGACATGTTTGCCCTTGCAGTTCGCGCAAACTGGGTTTTCTTTGTCTGCTGTACAATTTTTGAAATTATGATTCTCGGAGCAAATGGAACAGACCTCATTGTTTTTACAAAATTTGGCAATATGTCCAAACTGTTGGCATTTAAGACATTGTTTCACAGGTGGGACATACTGCGTTACCTCGTGTCTCCAAGAGTCGAGGTACACGTATTCAGGCAACTGGGTAGAGGCGAACGTTACTGCGACAGTCTGCGTGGGAATATACAAGACCTCGCCCCCGTCTGCCCTCGTCCTGCGCATGAATCGCCGCACCTGGATCACGTTGCGTGAACTGCCGATCATCGAGAAAATTTTTTTGTTGGATAAACCAATTGGAACCGATTTTACTACACCAGTGACCTCGGTATCTGCTGCAGGAATTGAGGCAAAAAGCCCCAATTCATCTAAAAATTTGTTTTGACCCAGAAAAGTGTTGGCATTGTTCGAAAGGTCGAAAGTTACAGCCACTTTAAATTTGTTTACAGGCCTCAGGTGCAACACACCTGAAATGGCGTATTTTCTGATGGCCTGTGAAAGAGTAACTTTGTCATTGTCCGAAAACGGCTTATTTGCGCATTGGTGTGTAAGAAAAACAACGAAGTCCCGTCGTTGAGAGTTCTCTGGGTATTTACGAAAGTAATTTGTTACCTTGTATATCCTATACCTGTCTTCATCGAGTTCATTGTCAGAATCTTCAGTGGACGATCCTCTGTCCTCCTCACCTTCTTTTTTTTTCCGTCTCTTTTTTAATTTCTCCCGTCCCATCTTACCTCTAATATGTATTTACAATCTTATTTCTGTTTATTACAAATATTTACACCTAAAATTAAGCAGTATAAACAAAATTAGGAAATATTAAAAATTATTTTTACAAATTCGCGCCTTTTCCTTTCAACGGTTCCCGCCCTTCCAGAACTTAATGTCCTCTTTTCTTCGTTCTGTTGACATCACGGGCTTTTGCAAAAAGTATAAACGTCTTTGGCACTCTTTCTTTCCAAGAAAAGTGTATATCCTTAGATATATGTATGGCGTTACTTTCTTTGTAACTTAAATTCCTCAACCTTTCCCAGAAAAAAAAAGATATAAAATATTTTTGATCTTTTTTAGTTTTTTTTACCTGGTAACAGCTTTTGAAAGGCGCATCTTGTCAACATTATTCGAAAATGTAAATAAATATTTACAAGTTCTAAACTCGTATTTCATTGAAAAACCATATCACAGTGGCTTTACTATTAATGTAGCGTCCATAAGAGTAACATTTTCGAAGTTTCTAATTTCACAGCCCACTAAAACACATTAAGCATTACATCTACCCCAGACAGAACTTAAATCGATCAAAGTTCCTCAAGCTTTGAAAATCAATAATAGATTTTGGAAGAAAATTACTTACATGAAACATTAATCTTGCCACTGTGGTACTTACCAAGTTTAATTTGTTGTACCGAAGCTCGTGTGCCCAGAATTAACCAATCATTTTAATTGAGCAATAATTTTGGTAAGCGCCTTACACCTAAATTAATATACCTACCTAATCCGTGTTCTTAACATTTCACTTCATCAAAAAATTTACAAAATTTAACTTTTTTTTTTCAGCTTAACTTAACCAGCAAGATGGGAAAGAGTTATTTAGACAATTATCCAGCCTACGGGACATGCTGTTGTATTAATCTCCGACTCGGTACCTTCATTATATCTATCCTAGGCCATATCCCAAGCATTTTGTACGTCTTCTTTTGTAGCTCTGGGATTGAGCTATTGACGAAATTTGGTGTCTCACGTATTGCAGCGCAAATTATCGTTCCTACTTTTATGGTACTAAGTTTAACATCGATTCCCATGCATATTATTCTTCTAGTAGCTGCTTTAAATTATAACGAGCTTCTGGTTTTAATATATCAATGGTTTATAGTAATATATTTGTCATTCGATGTGCAATTAATATTTGTAATCGTCTTTATGTCTCTACAAAAAGGTTTTGTGATGTTTGCGGTGTCACTTTTGCTGTGGGAGGTGTGCTCTTGGTTGATTTTGTGTGGAATTATTTTACCTGTAGTTAACGGATTTAGAAAACGCATACGCGCAATGAATACCTAATTTTTTGGATTGAAATTCGTATTGTAAGTATCTAAATGTAATGAAAAAAGTTAACAAATATTTTTTTATTGTTTAATTAAATTTCAGCCAATGATCTTTTCTTTGTTATGTTTATGTATGTTTAAGCAAAATATAGGAAGAACTTACCTACCTATAGGTAATTATGAGCGTTTATTTGTATGAAAGGGACAACTGAACTAGTGGGAATAGAGGCTTCCCTACTACATAAACTTTGCACAAATCTGGTGAATGCGCAACCTAAAGCTCCCGCCAAAATCACTATTTTTGGCCCAGGAACCCACCTCTCGTTGCTATCAACATTAACTACCATCTTTAGGTGTCGCTCTGAGCGGTTTATACCGAAGAAGTGGCAGTAACTAATAATAAATTAACCACTGGCTTGAGACATCTGCATGCCTAATAACTATAAATTAAAAATTTTAAAAACTCCTGCCGAAATTAGTTTACACATAGTTTGAAAATAAAGTAAATGCCCACTATGCGTTTAAGATTCCTTCCACAGTTAACAAAAGAGCTGAAAACTTTCAAACGGCTGAACCAATTTTGACGAAACATGTCTAAGAACCATCGCCAAGAAACCCGCTTTCAAATAAAAAAAACGCATTCAAATTGGGCTACCCGTTTAAGAGCTATGATGCCACAGACAGACACACACAGCGGTCTAACTTATAACAACCCTCTTTTTGTGTCGGGGGTTAAAAAATCACAGATCATTTGCTGGCGAGGGGAATGAATTTGAACCTCGCTCGCTGGCGAACTATACCAACGCAACAACTTTCAGCATTTTCGTTGCATAATCAGGGGGGCTACTACGAAATTCGAAGTTTCGTATCGCGTCGTCCCTTTCTTCTGTTTAATACTACATATTAGCGTGAACGGAACGGCACGATACGAAGTTCGAAAATCGAATTTCGTAGTACAGTACCCGGCCATACAGAATGCACATCGGTCTTTGGAAAAAGACTCGGAAAATGTCGGCTTCGTATAGCGTTGTCACACACTACTTATGTGACGTTTGTTGGACGTTTGTCAGTCGTTGTTTAGGTGCCGTAGGGTACGGACGCGTTCCGGTGAAAATATATAATATAGAGTTATTGAAACCCCCCAACTTCAAATTGTATGATGTATTACACTGATAGACTAATAATAAATACGGCTGATAGTGACAGTGATATTGACAAAATTGAGAGCACAGATAGTGAAATGGAAGAAATTGAGATTTTTTGAAAATTTAAATTGGCGAAAAAATAGGTGTCTTTTAATACTCTAATCTCTTGTTTGACTATCCTTTTTCTAGTAGTTGCAACAACCCTTTATAGATATCAAAACTTTACATGTCATTAATTTGACGTAAACTAATTAAGTCCATGGAGTGCAGTATTTATTTGATATAGGTAACGCCACCAGAGTTGAGGCCATGCACACAACCACATCTCTTGTAATGACAGCGGGATTTTAACGTTGTGTTATCGTTAAACGTCAACACAACGTCAAAATCACGCTGTCATTACATGAGATGTAGTTGTGTGCGTGGCCTCAACTCTGGTGGCGTTACCTCTATCAAACGTCACTTAATAAATACGGCGATTGATGGACGGTCGCCAGTGTTCGGAAATCGTCGTAAACTGCGAATAGTCTAGTCGACAAGTTGAAAATGGTACAAAATAGAGATACTGCTCTTAAAATTACGTGCGATAGCTCATTGGATCCGGAATGACGTCTAGAAAAATGTGCTAAAAGCGTGTATTAGCACATAAAAAATTGCAAAAGTTATAAACAATTAAAGATGAAAAAAAAATGGCATTTCGTTTTTTGCCAATATTTCATAAACTATTAATATTTAAGAAATTTAAAAAAAAGATTCTGAAAGAGGAGGAAATTTCCAATAAAAAACTCCTAACTCCCGGAACTCTATCTCCATTATTTATAATTTTAATTTAACGCTGAAAATAGGTCTGCGCGTGACATTTTTAGGATGCGCGCGTGGCGTCAAAAGCGAGTACGGCGCATTAATTAATTTATTTAAAGTATTAAATATTTTTTTTTTAATTTGAAAAAATTATGGTGTGTTCTGAACACTATAAATAATTTATTCCCGTTGGAAATTTTGCTTAAAGTTAATTTTTCAACGAGTTAAACAATTGTTAACTAACGAAATTTTCTCGAACTATCGTCTTAATTATAAGTGAAAAAAAATGTTTAAATAATGGTCGTAAAAAATTTTCGCTTCGTAGAGCCTTTCTTACATACATACTTAACAACATCGTGCCATAAAAGTTAAAAAAATATTGATACTTTGTTTATAACAATTTTTTTACTTGAACAAAAACTTAAAAATCCAAGTAATGTTGTTAAAAAAATTTTTTTTTTTATAAATCATCATATTATCGTTTTTTTATTAATACAAGATATTAATTGATTTGCAAAAAAAATTTTTCCCGGCATTTGTTGATAAATTTTTTATAAACAAATTGATTAAATCAATATTTTTAAAAAATTTTTTTTCACAACTTTATTACATTATAAATATTATGATTTCTTAAAAAAAAATTTTTCCTTAATAACAATTTTTAATTGTTTATAATCGTTTTTTTTATATTTCTATTGTTTAAATAATTAGTTAAGAAATTATTTTTTTTCTAAAAATCATAATTGACAGTCCTCTATAAAGTAACAAAAAAAAAAAATTTTTTTATCAACAATTCTATTGTTTATTAACTTACCAATTTGTTATAAACAAATTTTCAACTTTTTTTTATTTTTTTTCTAAAACTTCTAAAATTAACAAAAACAACCATATATAACAAAGTATAGAAAAAAATTTTTTTCAATTTTTTATTGCACTTTTAAAAAACACGTGTTACAAAAGTTGCAGCGGCTGCTTAGTTTGTCTACTAAAAAACTGAAATAACTTTTAAACTATTAGAGATACGAAAATAAACATTCTAGTCGATTTTATAAATAGTTAAACGATCTTTTAAATGAATTATTCAAAAAAATTTTAGTTATTACTAATTTATTGTTACGCGCATTTGTTTATAAAAACTTATATTTTTTTCGATGTTTTTCGAACTTTCGTGACTCCTAACTTTTTAAATAATGCAGATACGGTTACAGACCTTCAGGACTATTTTGTCAAATAATAAAATATATAAACGTTGTAGTTAAAAAAAATGACATGATTTATAAATAAATAACTACAACGTTTATATATTTTATTACTTGACAAAATAGTCCTGAAGGTCTGTAACCGTATCTGCATTATTTAAAAAGTTAGGAGTCACGAAAGTTCGAAAAACATCGAAAAAAATATAAGTTTTTATAAACAAATGCGCGTAACAATAAATTAGTAATAACTAAAATTTTTTTGAATAATTCATTTAAAAGATCGTTTAACTATTTATAAAATCGACTAGAATGTTTATTTTCGTATCTCTAATAGTTTAAAAGTTATTTCAGTTTTTTAGTAGACAAACTAAGCAGCCGCTGCAACTTTTGTAACACGTGTTTTTTAAAAGTGCAATAAAAAATTTAAAAAAATTTTTTTCTATACTTTGTTATATATGGTTGTTTTTGTTAATTTTAGAAGTTTTAGAAAAAAAATAAAAAAAGTTGAAAATTTGTTTATAACAAATTGGTAAGTGAATAAACAATAGAATTGTTGATAAAAAAATTTTTTTTTTTTGTTACTTTATAGAGGACTGTCAATTATGATTTTTAGAAAAAAAATAATTTCTTAACTAATTATTTAAACAATAGAAATATAAAAAAAACGATTATAAACAATTAAAAATTGTTATTAAGGAAAAATTTTTTTTTTAAAAATCATAATATTTATAATGTAATAAAGTTGTGAAAAAAATTTTTTTAAAAATATTGATTTAATCAATTTGTTTATAAAAAATTTATCAACAAATGCCGGGAAAAATTTTTTTTGCAAATCAATTAATATCTTGTATTAATAAAAAAACGATAATATGATGATTTATAAAAAAAAAAATTTTTTTAACAACGTTACTTGGATTTTTAAGTTTTTGTTCAAGTAAAAAAATTGTTATAAACAAAGTATCAATATTTTTTTAACTTTTATGGCACGATGTTGTTAAGTATGTATGTAAGAAAGGCTCTACGAAGCGAAAATTTTTTACGACCATTATTTAAACATTTTTTTTCACTTATAATTAAGACGATAGTTCGAGAAAATTTCGTTAGTTAACAATTGTTTAACTCGTTGAAAAATTAACTTTAAGCAAAATTTCCAACGGGAATAAATTATTTATAGTGTTCAAAACACACCATAATTTTTTCAAATTAAAAAAAAATATTTAATACTTTAAATAAATTAATTAATGCGCCGTACTCGCTTTTGACGCCACGCGCGCATCCTAAAAATGTCACGCGCAGACCTATTTTCAGCGTTAAATTAAAATTATAAATAATGGAGATAGAGTTCCGGGAGTTAGGAGTTTTTTATTGGAAATTTCCTCCTCTTTCAGAATCTTTTTTTTAAATTTCTTAAATATTAATAGTTTATGAAATATTGGCAAAAAACGAAATGCCATTTTTTTTTCATCTTTAATTGTTTATAACTTTTGCAATTTTTTATGTGCTAATACACGCTTTTAGCACATTTTTCTAGACGTCATTCCGGATCCAATGAGCTATCGCACGTAATTTTAAGAGCAGTATCTCTATTTTGTACCATTTTCAACTTGTCGACTAGACTAGAATTGTCTCTTGCTAAAAGGCCGATGTGCATTCTTTATCGCCGGGTACAAAGGCCTGCTTCTGCATTTGCGGCAAAACAACAGCCGTCGAACAGCATAAGGGACCGGATAATCGATAATACAAAATAAAACAAGAAATTTTTTAAAAAAAGTTGTATAACGTAATTTGAATTTCCAATTTTACAACAAACAATTAGAATTGACGGGGGGGCGTCAAAATACTTAGTAAAAAAAATTGATTCTTTAAAATACTCGAGCGTGTCAGATTAAGATAAGGTGGGTTAATTATTAGCAGAACAATGCACATTTCACTTCCAAATCGTCAGTCTTTGGAATTAACATCCCCTATGAAAACCTGACGCGCGCCCTTTCGTATGGCCACCCCCACCATGCAAAGTGGCAGATTATCATACATTTATTATCAGTGGAACGCTGGAGTATACAATGACATGTCATGACATGTCAAAATCTGACGCGCTCGAATATTTCAAAGAATCAATTTTTTTTTACTAAGTATTTTGACGGGGTGCCCTAGGCAAACCCCCCACATGAAGTGCTCATATTCAATGGGGGTACTCTAGAGGGTATAAGGTATCCCTCCGTATATTAATCTGCCGCGCTCGAGTAACTTCACAAATCCCCTCTTGGGCTTCCCTACAATGAGATTAACACGTTCAAGCAAACAAACAAACAAACTCTTCAGCTTTATATTATTAGTATATGTAGAATACCTAGTATAGATATACTCCTGAACTGAACCCGCGCCTGCACTAATTTTTCTTCATTCACATCTTAATAATACGTTACTAAACTCTAGCGGTCTACGCAATATAATATTTACACAGCATTATTCCTTAGCACTCAAAACACATCCTTTATAATGACATTCGGATGTCAAATGTTTTTGTGTTCGGAAAAAGACATGACTAGAAACGTTTATAAACGTTTAGTGACTAGAAGAAAATGTTATGTATATTTTTTCCTTTCCGATTTGACGACCAATGGAATAAGTTACCTACTTCCTCCCCTTATAGATACTCCTACTGTAAAGAATCCAACAAACTTGCCAGAGGTTGTTTCTATTTAATGGTTCACACACGTCCAATTAAATTCTTGCACTGGCCGATTGTGTTCGTGACTAACCACTCCAAATAAGAGTATAGTGTCGGTCTAAATGTTGAGCCAATGTCGACCAATGCAGAAATGACATAAGATTGGAATTTTGCTAAACAGTAAACGATTATTATAAATAGGAACGCATGGTCAACACAAGGTACTAGCAATTAAGTTCTACAAGTTACAATCTTAACAAGTGAGAGAAGTGCCCAATTGCATCTAGGGAATTTGCCAGCACAGACTTATATAGAAGTGTACATTAATATCCGCGTAAGAGTTGAATTGATGGCTTCAGTTGGTGTTGAAGGAAACAGCAGGTCCTCAAGAACCCCGTAGTTGGAGACGGAACAGATGTTCGGTAGCAGCAGCATGATGCGACCAAACCGTGAGGGGTCTATTCTAGAGCAGTGCTGTTGAAGTAACATCAGTGTCTGCTCTTGTAGAATCTCCAGCTGGGATGATATGGGACCCTCGAACGAATCTGTCAGCATTAAAAAAAAGGGTAAGAAACGCAAAGTTTAATATTTATAACATTAAATGATATAGGCTTTTAAATGATGATTGATGACGTTGGTATTGAAATAATCCGCTGCAAACCGGTTCTTGTTGTTTTCGTATCAGTTCAGAAATAAACTTAGATTACAAAATGTTACTATTGCCTGCATTGCCACTTATGTGTAGTACAGCCTGAAATATAGTAGATATACGTGTATGTAACAATAGCAATCTTACTTACCGTTTCGATATAACAACGCAGACTTTAACCAGTCGTACTCGGATTTATCCAGTTTACATTTTGCTATCCTTTTGACGATGGCTGTCAATTTTTTACATTCTAATTTAGCGTTCAATGTTTTTGCTGCCGGGGCTAAATATATGTCATCTGCCAAAATAAAATAAAATATAAATTACGTTTTAACAAAAAACAATCGGTAATTAATTACTATATTGGAAATAATTGCGTACCTTCGTCAAAATAATAAGAATATTGGGCAGCTGCAATGAGGAACAACTCTCGCCAGTTTTGGTGTACTAGAGGAAGCTGATCTGAAGATTTTAGTTGTGTAAATGAAGGTACTCCATGCAGCCATTTTATAGAAGCTACCAGGAGTTTTGCTGCCGGGTCGTGTATTTGTTCCCCCGACAATGTCAGAAATCCATCCAAATTCAAATTAGATCTACTTTGCAAACTTCTATTCTCTTGCCGTGCGCTTTTTTCTGGATCTCTAATAATGTACTCAACTGTGACACTTTTGTTGCCACTGGGATCCAAGGCTATACGGCTTTCTGCCATTTTTGAAACCACGTGTATGACTGGAGGGTCGCAGTTAGTCGGGGAGCACACGGGCACCCGTGTTCTTGCGTCTGTTTAAATAATTGATTGATTTCTAGATTAAAAATGTACTCGTAAAATTCGGGAAAAAATTCATAACAACAAAATATGATTACGTGATTTGATGGGCTTGTTTCAAATTGTGCAATACTTATAAACGCATACATTTGTACCTAAGTAGCTCAGATGGATTGGATTACGTCACGAGATCTCGACTTGGTATTATACCTACCATGTCTGCGAATGTAAGTAGAAGATAAAGATGACTGGCGAATTTTATAAAAGCGTATCGAGTGATAAAACATTAAAGACTAGAGTTTGTCCGGGACTTCGTCCACGCAAAATTCAAATCTGTGGAGGGGTTCTTCATCTCTTTAATCAAATAAAGCAAAAAAACTGGCAATTACACGAAAGTATCAAATATTCAAAACTATTATTCCTATACTCGGCGTCAAAAATATCGCCCCCGCGAAAATCAGATTCAAGCTAATCCTAGACCTTAGCGAAATTATGTTACCCAATAAATATTATGTAGTATCAATTAAAAGCACGTTTAATGTGTTTTAAATTAACAATGTTTAATTTAAACGAAACATAATGGCTTGTGAATCAGAGCGTTTCGAAAAAAAAGTGCACAAATAGGAGGGGCGATATTTTTGACGCCGAGTATATTTCATCCCATTTTACAAAATCTCTGATAAAGTACACATTATTTATTCTAAATTTAAGTTTCTAATTTCGAAAAATATCAACGTTCCCATAAAAAATCCACTTAGATTTTCAAAACAAAAACTATTTTATGAGGGTTTTAAACTACCACCACATCAAATTTCGTCTGAACCTGGGCCCAGTTGCATAACAAAGTACAACTTATATTACAAGTTTGTAATATTTCTGTAGTTGTACTTACTTTATTATGCAACTGCATGGGCCCTGGTCAGCGGTTTTAGCGTGAAGAAGTAACAGACACAATAGACAGACAGAGTTACTTTTGCATATCGTTGGGGATAGTGCAATACAACGTAACTAGCACTGGTAAATACTGCGTTATCTAATCAGGATTTAACATTCGTTGGCGGGAAATCTTAATTCGGCTACATTTGTTAGATACGCGGTATTAACCAATGCCAGAAACGCGGATTTTCCCTACGGGTGTTGTGCAGATACGCAGTATTTACCAGGTTACGCGGTATTACACTATCTATCACCGACGATATACAATATTATATTAGTAGGGAAGTAGGGATATTTAAATACTTATGCACGCCTCACTTTCTTTTATGACACTATCCAAACATCGATTCGATTTAAATGCTTCTTCGGAGCTTGAAACTTCGTCGTCTTTAATTTTTTCCGGCAGTTGTGAATCAGGTTTCTCTGCTGTGCGACTTGACAAAGATGTTCTAAATTTGGGCGAATCCGTAGTTTTTTCTATAATTTCTACAAAGGAAAAGTAGGTTAGAATAGAAAGGCTTGAAAATTTAATATCTAAATCTAAAAATCATTTGGATAAGTAATAAAGTATAATAAACTTACTATTATATTGTTCAGCAGGGGTAGTAGGGCTTTCAGTCGAAATAAGTGGGGGATAGAAAATGTTTGCCGGGAAGTATCCACTGTGTGGCATGGGGTAATGAAACTGTGTGGGAAAGAGCGGTATCTTGAACGGATTTAGAGAGCTCAGCGAACCGACTTGAGTGCCGAAAAGTGGATTCAATTGCGGACGTTCTGACGCCATCGTTTCAGGAAGCCTGGGGAAATCTTGAAAGGAGGTTTCTAGGAAGGTGGGCATGGGTACGTCGGGCGGGGTGGTGGCTAGAGTGCTGTAGGTGTTTAACTGTGGTAAGGTGGAGAAGGCTAAGGGGGCGGCGGGAAAGAAGTTTTGTTGACGCGCGAAGTTGTATCCGAGTTTTTGTAAGGTCAGTTGGTGGTGGGCCGCCACAGCGGGCCGGGGTGCTCGCTCGTGCTGTACTGCTGCACCGACGAAAAGCAATAAATGTTATAAATAATAGCATGATACGAAAAAACCGGCCAAGAGCGTGTCGGACACGCCCAAGATAGGGTTCCGTAGCCATTACGAAAAAATCAAGTAATATTTTTCTAAGGATTTCGTATGTGTACGGAATCTTCCAAGTTAGGTATCTACATCTACACTAATATTATAAAGAGGAAAGATTTGTACCTATTTTTGTATGTTTGTAATGAATAGGCTCAAAAAGTACTGGGCCGATTTAAAAAATTCTTTCACCAATAGAATGCTACATTCTTCCAATTTGACATAGGCTACATTTCATTTTGAAAAAAATTAGGGATCCTTGGTAAAATTTGAACAATGTAACCGAAGGTGTAGAAAAATGAGTCTTAAAATGTCTTTCGTCGAATGCGCTGCCGAAACTATTAGCGATAGAACAAAATAATGTACAACAATATTGAAGAACATCATAATGTCTACAAAAAACTCTGCGGTAGCATATGTCCAACTATTGTAGTTATGTCACTACAACAACTTTTTTCATTTTAAACATTAATGAAAATGCTAACCAATGTATAATATAGTTGTACCCGTGCGAAGCCGGGGCGGGTCGCTAGTCGTCAATACTTTGAAAAAAGCTCGTATCTCAAAATCGTTAATCTGGCAAAGTGAACTTTATTACGCGCGTATCAAGGTTCAGTTTTGTTTACATGCTTATTTGAGATACGAGTTTTTCAAAGTAGTGACGGTATGTTTAATACCTTAGGCTACTATTTACTCTTAAACTACAAATAATTCCCAAGTAATCTTAGCCGCTATAATTTTACTTGTAAATTTATAATTTAATATATTTACTACCATTTTGAATTTTTTAAAATTTTCCACCCAACAGTTTAGATTTTAGAGGGGGGGGGGCGGTCGATTTTAATGAAAATTTTCACTTTAAAGTTGAATATTTCGCAAACAAATCACTGAATACAAAAATCATGTAAGCAACCCCTCAATGGTTTTAAAAGACCTATCCAACGATACACCACACTATAGGGTTAGTCGAGAAAAAAAAAATCACCCCCACTTTACGTCTATGCGAGGTACCCAAAAAAAAAATTTTTTAGTTTTTTTTATTTAACCACTTTGTCGGCTTGACTAATATATTCATGCCAAATTACAGTTTTCTAGTACTAACAGTCTCTGAGCTTAGCCGCGGACAGACAGACAGACAGACGGACAGACATGGCGAAACTATAAGGGTTCCTAGTTGACTACGGAACCCTAAAAAACAAGAATGGAAGTGGCATGAGTCCCGTTTTGAATCGAAACCAGTGTAGCAAAATGCTTTTGTTTTTTAGGGTTCCGTACCCAAAGGGTAAAAACGGGACCCTATTACTGAGGCTCCGCTGTCCGCCCGTCTGTCCGTCTGTCCGTCTGTCACCAGGCTGTATCTTGGGATCCGTGATAGCTAGCTTTCAATTTTCACAGATGATGTATTTCGGTTGCCGCTATAACAACAAATACTAAAAAATGGAATAAAATAAATATTTAAGGGGGCTCCCATACAACAAACATGATTTTTTTGCTCGTTTTTGCTCGATATTGATAACGGCAATAGGTAGACACTTGAAATATTCACAGAATATTTAATTATATATTAACTTTAAAAATAAATCATTAAATTAAAATAAAAAAAATATTTAAGGGGGGCTCCCACACAACAAACGTGATTTTTATAGATAATTGTACGGAACCCTTCGTGCGCGAGTCCGACTCGCACTTGGCCGGTTTTTTCTGTTCTGCGGTGGTGACCTAATGGTTTGACCCATGGTCTTTTCAGCAGAGGTTCGTGGGTTCGAGCCCGGGCTCGCACTTCTGAGTTTTTCGGAATTTGAGTGCGAAATTAAATTTGAAGGCAGCTTTTCGGTGAAGGAAAGCATCGTAAGGAAACCTGCACGCATCTGGGAAGAAATTCAATTGTATGTGTAGTCCTAATCTGCACTGGGCCCGTGTGGTATAACTACGGCCCAAGCCCTCTCATTCTGAGAGGAGGCCTGTGCCCTGCAGTGGTACGTATGTAGGCTGGGATGATGATGATGATGATGATGATGATGATAATTATGTTATTATCTATCATGAAAACATGAGGCATTGCTAACAAATTTTAAGTAGGTATGCCTGTTTATTCTAAAAAAAAACTTAAAAATGCCAGATAGCACAAGCAGCAAACTTATTAACGCCAAAACGAACGTATAATATTACAAGTGGTTGGCAAACAATAGCACATTAGGGAAGAAAAGTTGGGAAGTGTCGGCTAGAAGCGACAGGGTCGCTCGGGGAGCAATCAATTTGATATGTAAATAAATATGGCGCGAATGCCGGCTGCGAGCGACAGTTCCTCGACAAACATTTGTCGACCCTCGAATAGGTCAAGATTTGCGCTAAGTGTCTGTGAAACACGTTATTTTATACGCGAGATATTTACCTTCGTACAAGCTTCGTACCGTAAAATTTAAACATACCTACTTATATATCGTTGATGATACTGCAATGTCGCGCGTAACCAACAAATACACAAATAAAGTAACAATACAAAAATAGCAAATTTGTGATTTCGTGTCTGTGGAATTATATGTAGGTTACAAACACAAAGAATTTTAAAGCTCTTCTGTAAAATTTGCCTGAAGTCAGATACGCGGTATTAGGGCCTGTCCGCACAGCGATATTTCACCGCGAGGTCTTTTATTCGTAATTTGTAACACATTGAATTTTACGGACGTAGCCGCACCGGCGTTAAAAAATTCGCTCGATAAATCTGTGATTTTATGCAGATTACCTATCGCGGAATATAATACGCGGGAATAAAAACCTCGCGGTGAAATTATCGAGGTCCTTAGCCATTGTTGGCTACGCGGCATTGCAGTATCATCGACGATATCATGTTTAATTTTTTATATTGATTAAATTGTAAGGTGTTTTCGACTGTCTGTATACACATTTGTTATTTAAATGAATTTCGAGTTCCTTTATAACTATTTACACAGATTTACGACATACATGTAAGGCCTGTAAGCCTAAAAACAGACAGTTCGGATAAGAAGCGTTAGCTAATTTTTCTCCAAGTATTGTACTTAGGTAGGTACAGTCGAAGTCAAAGATATCTTTACACTTTAGTAGGTACCTTGACGTTCCTTCTGACAATTTTAAACAAAAGTTCAAACACGAAGTGATAGTGACAAGGTAGCAAAATGTAAACATTTCTTGACCACGATTGTACCTACTTAAATGATTGTTTCTATTTTTATAACTCAAAAAAAACAGATAAGTACTTTCACCATGTACTTTATAGTAAGTGCTATTAAGTCACTCACCCAGTTACACGCGGAATTGATTGAGCATTCCATTCGGCACGATAGGGATCGTCACCGCGCTTATAAGAGTAAATGCCCTCGCGTTTTTTCCTCTCGCCACTTATCGTCACCCGTGTACCGCAAATACTTGAATGTTTCCTAATGGAAAAGACATGCTACGGAGGAGCCGCTGGATAAATACTTTATTGAGACAAGTGCTCGGCCATGTTCACTATTGATTGTCGTTCAATTTCTTATCGTAGTGCACGGAGATACTCGCACCAAGCACCTACTCGTGTACCTATTATGTCGGTTATGATTATGAAATAGTACGACGGCGTCGTCTGTCGCAATTGACCAATTCCGAGTTTCATATAGGCCAATTTCAATTGTGAGTTTGGGTGGAACGTCGAATGTAGTTCTATCTATTGATCTTAAAATCGATGTAATATAGATAAATGATAAATCTCATCGGCCTCCAGAATAGGGCGACTGACGACAGTGAGAACTTCGCTAAGTAATAGTAAGTTAACACATAATTAATCATAAGGGGTATAGGTGAAATACTTAAGTTAAGGACATGCTATATGTTGTAGTATCGTGTCCGTATAAACAAATTGACGTGCCAAATTAAAAAACGACTTAAAAAGCTCTATACTCGTATCAATTTGGCGCACTACTATATACAACGGGTCCTTTACTAAAGTTATTTACCGCTAAAAGCGCGAGTCACTTACTTACATATACATATAGTTGTGGTTAATGCGGTTATTGCCGTATACTTATAATTACTTTCCAGATTAGTCTGTAATAAAGTTAATTAATTGCTCAAAAATGACATATTGCAGACGTTGTGGTTAAAATAAAATAAATAATAAATAAATAAATATTAGGGGACAATCTTATACAAATCGACCTAGTCACAAACTAAGCAAAGCTTGTACTATGGGTACTAGACGACGATAAACATACTTATATAGATAAATAAATACTTAAATACATAAAAAAACATCCATAACTCAGGAACAAATATTCGTGCTCATCTATTCGTAGTGCCCATCACGTCATCACACAAATAAATGCCCTTACCGGGATTCGAACCAAGGACCTTTTGCTTCGTAGGCAGGGTCACTACCAACTAGGCTAAAGAGGTCGTAAAAAAAAACGATATTTCAGTAGTAAGTAAAATAAATTAGTAAAACCAACACAGATGTATTAGTGTCAGACATCGATTCTGGAAATAAATACACACGATAACATTTCCTTTCCTCGTATTAGGTTCGTGGAAGTCAAGTACTCTTTATCTGTTAGATATCAGTAAAGGTAAAGAGTACCTACTATTCGTCGAATATGTTCACCAGTTAAAGCCGGCGCGGACCAGATGCGTGTGCATGTCTAGTCACGCTCACACACCAGTTGTAATAAATGAAACTGTAAGAACGATGGCGCACTAGAGGCGTCACATGGTGTGCCATCTTTCTTGCAGTTTCATTCATTTACAACTGGTGCGTGGCACGCACACGCATCTGGTCAGCGCCGGCCTTAATGTTGTCTTGTTCTCTTGGATGGATGTAGCAACATAGGTATAACTTACCATCCTTCTTCATATTAACACGCAGGCATTTGGAGAAGCGGCACGCTTGGCACTGGTTCCGTCGGGTCACGTCCACCACGCAACGGCCGCTTTCCTTGCACACGTAGTCTAAATTACTGTGCAACAAACCATAAATCACATCACTATGGTATGGTTCAAGTAGGTTACAAAAGACAAATTCACAGTTTCCTTCCAAACGAGGAACAATACTCCGCTGCCACAGAATAAGTAATAGAACAATTTGCAAATCAAGATAATGATATAAGTAAATAAATTTACTGTCTTTAATTACAAATGGAAAGTCGTTTACTTGAAATGACCATTTTGAATTTTGACCAAAAATAATACAGCTCTAAATTAATTTTGATATAATATAAATTTCTAAAGCAATACTCCATCACTCTATGACAATAGAGCACTACTCCACGCTATCGTTGACACTCTAAAATGTACTGTGTGCACGCTACTTATACCGCTGGCGGTGCGCCGGTTGATAGACGAATATAGTCGTTGTCAATTGCGAGAAGATTGCGAGTATTGACTCTGTCACGTATAGTAACTGATGTTAGGGTGCTTTTCCACCAGAGATATGCTACGCAGCTATGCTGCGAGGATGTGACGATACGCTACAATACTTTGTGACCGTTTCCACTATTGCTAAGCTATGTAGCCTTGTTCTGTATAATATTGATTAGTATGTAATTAGATCTAAGAATTCCTGACATATGCATCTCCCGCCCATACGACAGGTGAGCTCCGGACGGAGGACGCACCCGGTAGTCCCAGCGGGGACCTCGTGGGAGCAACGGCGGAAGCCTAAACAGAGAATCGAGACTAAAAGTTTCTTCTCTGGCCCTTCAGCATTGGCTGGGGTAAGGATCTGCCGAGCTCAGCATGATCCCTTTAAGACACTGGGGCGTCCAGCCGTCCGGGGGACACTCCTCGTCCCTCCGTATTATTATAGCAGAAAAACTATCGATGGAAGCGGAAACGAAAAGAGGGTAGCGCTAGGAGACAAGCGCAAAAAAGCACACAGCATGCCAAAAAACCACCAGACATAAAGGGTAGCCCCACCCAAAAGATGGCATCCAAAGCCACACAATGGGTCTAAAAGATCTCCGACCCACCCTTCCATCACAGGGCAAAAGAAAGGAAGCCCGTAGTTATAGATAAATGCATATGGCAGGAAATCCCACCAACCCAACCAAAACGGGCGAGGGTCGGTCAAGGAAGTAACCAACGGGTAAAAACATAAAAGACCGACCTAAGCTCCCCCAATGCCCAGCGGGAGAATGCATGCTCCTCTCCCGGCCTTCCAGCAAATGGCTGAGGCAGGACACTGTGCGGGTAGATTAAGTCCCCTCCCTACCCCTCCCCTCCTCAAAATTTAAAGCACACGTTTTTTGTTTTGATAACCAATAGAGAAGGGGACTTGTGACCGGGTTTTTTAGTCCGTGCAAGTCGGACACTATCTGGGCCCTCCATTCCCAGTTCGTCCGAAGGGATTTTTCCCGAGCACAAGTCACCCTTCCAATCCTTAAAGTAAAAAACAGCAAAGACTTCGCGTCTTTGGCCCCTCTGGCGACTCATTCAAAAAAAAAAAGCTATGTAGCCGTTGGAGGAAGACGCGCTTTGAAGATGTGCAGCCGTGAGGTAGCTATGCGAGGAAAATGCGCAGTTCAAGCTATGCGATGTACCCTATCGACCGCAGGGACCATCCATAGCCCGCATCCAGAGAACGCATTTTTCCATATACTTACATAAGTATAAATTCAAATGCTTTATTGCAGACCGGAGTCCATAGGTTGTTAGTATTACATGCGTCTTACTTTCTAAGGATTAGTAAGTATAAAAACATAGCTTAGTTGAACCCGTTTTCACCAGTGCTACTTTGCTGTGTGGACCAATTAATATTGGTGGATAACAAACGTATCTATAGCAACCTATAGGTGAAAATTTTATGGAAAGGATCTGTTATATGTTATATATGTACAAGCTTTTGCCCGCGACTCCGTCCGCGTGGAATTAGTAATTTGGGCAGCTTATTTTTTTATCCAATTTGCTTTTTCATCAATTATGGCCCTCCTTAGTCTGATTTTGAAACATTTTTCCGCTCCGCTCCGCTCCTATTGGTGTTAGCGTGATGATATATATAGCCTATGTCCTTTCTCAGGCTGTAGACTATCTGTGTACCAAATCTCATTCAAATAGGTGCAGTAGTTTTAGCGTGAAAGCGAGACAGACAGACAGAGTTACTTTCGCATTTATAATATTAGTTAGGAAGTTAGGATTAGGATTATAGTCAAAGTAGTAACGTGTCCGTATAAACAAATTGACGTTCCAAATTAGAGAAATATCTTGAACTCCACATCAAATCTGTGCACTACTACATGCAGCAGGTCCTCAACTAAGTTTTTCACCTATATGGCATAGCACTCTGTTAGAAAAGCACCCTTACGTCTGGAGCTATGAACTCTTCTTCAAAATTGTGTGCCACTCGTACTTTTCGCAGAACGTAATATTGTGTCAATATTAATTGTTATTAACCGTCTTATGCTCCTCTTGAAGAACCCTCTGCAGCCGTCGCAAGAGGGTACCCCGTAGTGTTTCCCCGAAGCCTTGTCGCCGCACACGCGGCACAGCGCCTCAGGCTTATTGCAGCTCTCCATCGCACCTCGTCAGCCTAAAACGTCCCAATGCTGGGCACCGGCCTGCCACCTGATGAATAATATCTTATGAAACGGATATGACAGTCAAGAATGCGACTCGTCTGACAATAAGTAATAAGGCCTTCGCATTTGCTGCCGGCTGTCAGACTCATGATTTCTTCAAATTCCACAAACGCACATTATTATGCGTTTAAATCGAATACCAAACTATAACAGCGGCACTAGACGAATGTCACGAAAACCCATGTATGTGTTACCGGAAATGAATCCGTCAAGGTATTATTTATTAGGTCATACGCAGCGTAAAAAAACAAAAGTTGTGGGCTTAAGATTTATTTAAATGGAGCGAAAGTTGGTCAGGCGTCCCACACGCCAATGTAGACTAGACTAGAAAATATTTTGCCAAGCTTTTGCCATGAACACAGAAGAGACGCAAACAAAAAATGTGTGTGACCCTATATGCATTAAGATTGTGTTGTGAGTAGTATTGATATATCTGTCATTTCATAAGTTTAGTAGCTGTTAGTTTTATTTCTAGTGTTTCGCGATCTATTATTATATTAAGCACAATCAGTAGTACAATGGAGAGGGCTATGCTTGGAGTTTCTCTGCGGGATCGCATTAGAAATGATGAAATCCGCGCGAGAACTAAAGTCACGGACATAGCTCGAAGAATCGCTAGACTTAAGTGGCAGTGGGCAGGGCACATCGCCCGTAGAACTGACGGCCGACGGGGCCGAAAGGTTCTCAAGTGGCGTCCGCGGACCGGAAGACGCAGTGTAGGTAGGCCTCCAACAAGATGGAGCGACGACCTGGTGAAGGTAGCGGGAACGCATTGGATGCGGATGGCACAGGGCCGATCTGTTTGGCGAGCCTTGGGGGAGGCCTATGTTCAGCAGTGGACGTCTTTCGGCTGAAATGATGATGATGATGATGAGTAGTACAATGCCGACCCTGCAATAATCAAGCTATGACGGAAGGAAATAAGTTTACCTATATGAAGGGTACACGGAAAGAACATAGTCACATAAATAACTGAAACAAAAATTAATGACACATTACTTATTCCGACACCATCAGGTTGCTATTATTCAATTTCTGATTATTTTCGTGACAATTTTAATTCTTTTAATGTTTATGAATGTAATTATGAGATGAATAATATTTGTTAATTGTTTAATATTAGTCCTAATTTAATTTAATAACAGCCTTGCAAAATAAATGTTTAAAAATATATTGTGCAAAGGACTTATATAAAATTAAAATAAGTAATAAACTACTCAGAAATTAACTGGCGCTCTTCGTGATAGTGCACAAGTACAGCTCAATTTACAGCGGTATTATTTCGATCAATATTATGCGCATACCTAACGGCTTATTTTCACGACAATAGCTCAATCAAATTATCCGCGAAACGCGATGATATGGCAAAGAAAGGATGTTTGTAAAGATATTGCCTCGTCACAGCGTCACACGGGACGGCATTGATAGTCGATTGATTATTCAAATAAGCCAGTTGCGACATCATGCCCATAGTAAAATATTAAAAAGCACTTTATGTCGAATGTGCAACAAACGAGGGTTTGATATCTAAATTTCCGCACGTGTTCATAATCTTGGCATTTTTGAGCGGACTAAAGCTCATCCGACCTTAGCATTACTCGTTTCGACTCGAAGCGGATTGAAGCATTGAAATTAATACTTCAACCATTATCTATTTCGCAAACTAAACTACGTATAGCAAATTATACTATTTTAACCAAAATTCATGCTTTTTAGACGCACACCTAAAACGATCAGTCAAAAGTAGGGTGACAACACCAGTAATGGACAAGAACCAATTATGGTCATTTTTTCCGTAAACCCAAATTGTAAGAAACGGCCACATTACATTTTCAAACTATCAACACTACGCTCAGATAACTAATGATCGATTATAACTGGTAAAGTCCATTAATGATGGGCTACAAGGCATTGAATAAGTATTTGCTGTCCATTACTGGGGAACTTTAAGCACAGGCTTAAAATGTCCATGATTGGTGCCGTCACCACAAGACAATAGATTTACAGTTACACATATCAGTGCGTTTGAGAGAACTCTGAGTTGGAGTATTTTTAACCGAATCGAAAGAAGAAAAGGGATTCTAAATTCAGTTCTATATTTTTAATTTATGTTTGTTGCCTGAGGATTCGGTCATATATAATGGATTTTATATTATTTGAAATGAAGAGAAATAGATTCCGTTTGGTCCCATTTTGAAGAAAAAGTACCACCTCTTAAGAAGTTTTTTCAAATCTGGTTTTATTTGTAAAGAATTTTGTTATTGTGACGTGAAATATTTATTGGCAAGCAGGCACTAAGAAGGAAGTACCATCCTATGGCTGTCCTAGGGTAGTGAAACAACAATTTCTATTATTTTGGCATGGAAAACCACTAATGTGTAAGTGAAGCACTGTTGTTTCAAGTCGTAACGGATATAGCCCGTGTTTTCATCGTAGAAGCGGAGGTAGATTGTTACGGGACGCCTGGCGAAGTTCCCACGAGGCTCCTGGGGGGAACTTACCTAAGCTATTATCTACAAATTACGCGCGGCACCGCCGTCGTTACCTATGCTTCAAGAGTTAACTTAACATCTGTAAGTCATTTTCGTTATAAAAGTGAGTTGTCTATATTTTCACCATATCGGTGTTTTGAATATGCATCTGAATTAAAATGTTATACTTCGGTCACATAAAGACTCTGACTCACTTTAGTTAGACCGTATTCAAGGTATACAAGCATAAGCCTTTAAGTAAGTTTCTGATATTTTTAGGCTTTATCGGGGCTTTCAAAAAAGGTCAATGACTTTGGACGTTAGTATTCATGGGCGGCGATGATCATCTCCCATCAGATGATCTGCTTGCTTGTTTGCCTCCCTCTCACAATAAAAAAAAGTCAAGCTCAAAAGTAGTTTAATTCCTTTAGACTAGTTATGTCACACAAACAACAATTCTCAGACAGTTTGAAATGTCTCAAAATAGCGACAGTTACAAATTATTAAGGGGTTCAGCTACTTTTGAGCTCGACTGTACCTACATTCAGGGCAAATAGTGGAGTCTCTGTTACTGTTGCAACAACAACTCTTGATAAAATTGCTTTGATGTTTTTTTCTAATAAATACAAGAAAATACACCTTCTTAATTTAATTAAGGTTAGATATAAGTAAATGACTGTAATAATTTTAATTGTAGGTTAGATATAAGTAGACCTAAATGATTAGCAAATAGATATTGTATCTCTGTATTCACTTTTTCTGTACGATGTAAAATGCTCATTATTTGGTGCATTTTTTACTTGGATCATGTAACACAGAGA
Source organism: Archips xylosteana (assembly GCA_947563465.1). NCBI lineage: Eukaryota > Metazoa > Arthropoda > Insecta > Lepidoptera > Tortricidae > Archips > Archips xylosteana. The sequence goes on from OX387343.1 coordinate 39,208,297, forward strand.
CTCCTAGCACAGGATCCAGAGCCAATGATTCTTCTTGTACCTAATCATTTCTCATACAATAAACTTTTTAATTTTTTTCATAATGGTCCTGAGGCCGTATTGTCTAACACGCGGGCGCTCGTGATCGCATTCACCATCCCTCTCTACCCTCATCGTATACCGTGTGTCAGAAAGAAATAGTGAAAACTATTTAGATCATGAGCGTGTTAAACAATAAGCCCTCTGGTCAAAAAAGACATAAATAGCAAATGAGATGAGCAACACACGGGAAAAATAGAGGAAGTACTTAAAAAAAAACGAGACAAATTACCAGTATGTAAACTTGGAAGTGCGTTATTATAAGGCTTCTGGCCGTTTCAGGCCACGGTGCTTCACCACAGAAACGAAACAGCTAATGTTTCGTATATGAACATACCTACATCATCGTAACAAAAGACACAAGAGCTTCAAGTCAACAACAACATTATCTAACCATAGGTATTTAGCAGGTAATGGTTTTCGAAATACCAAGTGGCGTGTGCCGCACACGCGCTGGTGTTTAGTATTATAATCGCAATCGGTATCGTTAGGTAACTAATTGTCGGCAAAATGCTGACATGTTTTTGTAACCGTAGCGTGACGTTCGGGTCACAATTACGCCGTATGTGACGGTGGAAATATCGGTCGGATAATTATCAATTCATGCGACGTGTGGCAGGCGGGCGAGAAATGTGATGTAGCACTAGCACAGCACTAATAAGAGGCATCGTTCATACACCATTACCTATGACAAAGTAATTTTCATATTTCGTTTTCTAGATTTTTTTACGGATTAACGGCAAAAGACATAAGACACTGTGCCTTGTGTAGTACACGTAAGTACTAAAAAGAACTAATTCCTGGCACTGTATGTGCGACTGAATAAGTGATTTACCATTTTTAATGACATACAGTTCCTACTTCAGGATAAAAACAATGAGGCCGATTGTCACATTGACTTGTAAATGAAAATATCCCTTAGGAAGAGGAATTACTTGGTCGACTATACTAGAATGAACTATTCAAATCTCTTTTCTTATCTTAGTACTTGTAGTCTTCGATCAACTTGTAGTACACTTTCTAGCAATCGAACTGTAGCGCTCCAAAGTACTCCGAATAGCTCCGATAGCATGCATAGAGTTTCAGTGTACTAAAAGACCAAAGTAGTATATTTGCCCATTTGTACTAGAATTTTTGATTTTTGAAATCAGTTAAGTACTACGAGTCATTCTTTATCTCACTAAAAACACACTAAGTATATGATATGAAGGTAGGTAGGTTGCATGCATAGGTATTTATTGAGATACTAGCTTTTGCCCGCGACTCCGTCCGCATGGAATTAGTAATTTGGGCAGCTTATTTTTTTTATCCAATTTGCTTTTTCATCAATTATGGCTCTCCTTAGTTCATCGATATAAAAAAAAATTACCCCCCCCGTACCCCCCCATCACCGACCCCCACCGAACCCCCCCCCCCCACGCACACCCGCGTTCACATTCACCACCGACCTACTCCCAAGTCACTACTTCTAAAAACTGTTCTATAAATTCTTAAAATAGAGAAAACCGCATCTTTCTAGGTTAAGCCGTTTCTGAGATTAGCGCGCACAGACAAACAGACAAACAGATAAAAAGACAAACAGACAATAATTCTAAAAAACATTGTTTTGGGTTCTATTGCGCTAGTAAATAGCCCTAGTGACAGTTTTTCTCAAATATCTTCAATGTACAGACACCGACTTGTTACAGATTTATTTTATGTATAGATATAGATTAGAAACTGTAAGCATATGCACCCACAGTGGTAAAACACTTATTACAGATATTTGAAAATAAGTGATTAACTACTAATTAAACTTAACGGTTAGTTAAGTGCAAAGTATGGTTCATGTATCATGTAAGGCAGACATATTGCAGGAATTATTAAAATGCTGTTACCTATTATTATTGGAAGGGCACGGGTTGCGTGTTCCCTAAAGTCAAAGGGCGAATGTGCCTCTATGACATTTGAATTTGAGCCCCGACCCCTGCAAGCCGGAGTGTGAACCACAATGTAAATACAAACACCGTGATTTAATAAGTAGGTAAGTACTTTAGTGATTTATTCCAGACATAAACCCATACATGCACAATAAATAAACAATTAAATTATGTCAAATCAAAATAAATTAACCTCAATTACACAAAACCAAATACTGTTAGGGTAGATTCAATAAAAAGTACACTTTGTTTTTTTTAATAAGAAAATTTTGGGGTTACCCTATTCAAAAACATGAGTACTGTTCACTTTCAGAAAAAAGTTTGGTGACTTTTTCATAAAGTTTATTATGGCTCGTCACAGAACTAACACACGAAACATTTAATGGAAAAATACAGACATTTTTTAAATCATCAAAATCAATATTTCCTCATTTGAAAAAAGTAACTTTTTATTGAAAATGCGCATTAAACCAAATTAAATTAATCTAATTTGACTTAAAATATAAAATTGGATGAGGAGATGTAGTCAAATTGATTTCCACGTGATTCCACTGTCAAAGGAATTTTGAATAAATATTACGGTATTCATTTTACTATGCTCCCTATGGCACTTGCGATGGTAGCTCTTGAGCCGCGAACTGCATGAAAAACGTGCAAGGTGCATACATATTGTGAGGCAATAATTCGAAGAAATCGAAGTTGTCGACCGAACGCCGCAATGTAATGCAACTTGCACGTTTTTTCTTGCAGTTGTGCTTTATAGTTAATTAGTTATGTCAAAAATCAACATATTTTTTTGGACGAAGCACGTACTTATCAAAGATCATCGAAAATGACTCTACCACAAGAATTTAGTAATTTTATCAACCGATTTTAAAGAAAGAGGAGGTTCTATTTTCGTCTGTAGGTAAGAGTACGTGTTTTATGTATTCGTCTGTAATGCGATTTGAATAAATATTTTTTTTTTACTTATCATGCTCGTAAAGTTGTTCTTTATGTCGAGAGAATGCTGCATAAGATAGCTTTTTATGCTCTCGTGCATAAAGTGCATAAGACCAAGGCAATCAGGCCAATCAGCTGCAAACAGCCACAAACAGTGGAAATATTTTGCTTTGCTGACTGTACTTTTTGCCCCTGGTCACCAAAGTAATCGTCAATACGAATCAAACGAGACCAAACTTGATGGGGTTATATCGTTTTGCCATGGAGTTCTTAGGGTCACCAAGGGGTCACCTTTCAATTTCATCGACAGTCCCTGGTTACCATCTAGGATCATACCTAGTACTCGGTAAGACGAATCAAATGAGCTCAAACTCGACGCGGTCGTATCGTTTTATTACAGAGTTTCTATGGCCAACTTCCAACTCCATCATCAGATTAGCTCCATGTCATAATAATATTGGATTGTCATCCAATTTACACACGCGTGCAAAATTACAGCTCAATCAGAAACCGGGAAGTGTGACAAATTAAACTTGCAAGATTTGACCCGTTGAGGAGTTCGGCTGGCCATTTGCGGACTTCTTCAGCAGATCCAGTTTACCAAATGATACTTTCTGAATGCAAATGCTCGACTTGTCGCCGAAAATACTAAAATCGCTATACATTTTCCTTGAATTTTTGAGGAGTTCCCTCAATTCCTCATGGATCCCATCAGCAGAATTGGATTCTGGCAACAACGGGACCAACCTTGAAGCATATACGAAAGAATTTCCAAATCGGTTCATAAATGACGGAGTTCTGAGGTAACACACATTTAAAAAAAAAGAACATACAACCGAATTGAGGACCTCCTCCTTTATAAGAACTTTCTGGAAATTGTTTGAATACGGCTTGAGATACCTATATTTTACCAGCAGGCTTATTGTATAAAGTTTTCGACACTTGCCTTCGCAATCACTATTTCTTTCTGTCAAACTTTTTACCGCTCTTAGGCAAATATTTTGCCACGTTTGAATAACTTATTTTCAAGTGTTTTAATTTTTTTATTTCCCTGAAAATTTTATCATCAGCGTAGGCTATGTAGGTATTATTCCCTTTTTGCTCACGTTTGGCGTAGTTTGCGATGCCAGTGAAAGGGTTGAATTTGTGACCGCAGCACAACATAAGCTGACTAGCACAGCACAGTTACCGAAGTTAAGAAAAATTATATATCTCGAAATACAGGCGACTTTTACTATACCGAAATTCTAACTAATATGGCCACTTAAGATGATTTATCCTGACACGACAGGATATACACTACATAAATACGGGGCATCCTGTAGAAAATACTGAAAATTCCTACGAGTGAGTCGTACAGTAATGAAAAAAGTGAAATGGATTAAACGAACTTCAACAAAAGTGATATTCACGTAATATGGTAGGGGAGCCCAAGAGGGGATTTTTGAAGTTACCCGAGCGCAGCAGATTAATATACGGGGGGATACCTTATACCCTCTAGAGTACCCCCATTGAATATGAGCACTTCATGTGGGGGGGTTTGCCTGGGGCACCCCGTCAAAAAAATAAAAAAAAACTTTGAAATATTCGAGCGCGTCAGATTTTGATAATTTGATACTCCAGCGTGCCACTGATAATAAAAGTATGATAATCTGCCACTGCATGGTGGGGGTGGTCATACGGAAGGGCGCGCGTCAGGTTTTCATAGGAGATGTTAATTCCAAAGACTGACGATTTGGAAGTGAAATGTGCATTGTTCTGCTAATAATTAACCCACCTTATCTTAATCTGACGCGCTCGAGTATTTTAAAGAATCAATTTTTTTTACTAAATATTTTGACGGGGTGCCCTAGACAAACCCCCCGACACGAAGTGCTCATATTCAATGGGGTTACTCTAGAGGGTATAAGGTATCCCTCGTATATTAATCTGCCGCGCTCGAGTAACTTCAAAAATCCCCTCTTGGGCTCCCCTACTAATAGGGTTACACCACTAATCGAGTATCGTACTTTCATGTGTTGTGAAAACGCGATTTTCCCACAGATTTTGTACAGCAATCTCAATGTAGAGGTTTTTGAAGTCAATAAGTGCCAACTCAACCAACTAATTTTATTTGTTTAAAAGCATCTAAAAATCTAATTATGCAGTTAATTGAAAGTTAATCTGGTTTTCAGGGTCAAAATGACTTTTTTAATACGAGTTGCGTCTTGGAATTATTGATTAAGGTATAACAACTATCCTACTGAAGTTCCGGCGGTTCGTAGACTTCGCTGCATGAAGCCAAAAGAAAATATATATGCAAGTTAAATAAAAGCATGTGAAAATAAAGCGAAAGCCACATAGAACGGACCGTAGGTATGTACCTAAGTAAAATGTCTTTGTTTCTTGTTAAGTGTAAACGTGTGGATATGGATTATTACTATTATTAGGTATTTGGATATTATACCTACCGTTGGCGACACGCGTGCCTGTGTACTGTGTGAACCTCTATGAATTTGTATTGCGGTAGTCGCTTAGACCTGTGCTTTTTTTTTATGTTAGTGAAGACAGACAAACGAACTAGTGGGTCACCTGATGTTAAATGAACACCACTGTCCATAGGCACTCGCAGCGCTTTACGCGATACCAGTGCGTTGTCGGCCCTGCAGAAAATTGTACACTCGCCTCTTACGCCAAACTAAGACACCAAAACCGTCGGGATCGAAGATTTGCGTAACATTGTTTTGTGTACGAAGGGCATAAGAAATTCAGTCGCATTGGGTGTTACGAGACATACATAACATAATATATAATGTTCTACATATTATGTGTTGTAATATTATTATAAGAACCTTTTAAGGATTAAATCTTATAAGGACAGTGTTTAAAACTGCAGACATGGATACGGATCTAAACTTTCTCACTTAGAGCCGGCACGTGTGAGCCTAGGCTATTTTTAGGGTTCCGTAGTCAACTAGGAACCCTTATAGTTTCGCCATGTCTGTCCGTCCGCGGCTATATGCTCAGAGACTGTTAGTACTAGAAAGCTGTAATTTGGCATGAATATATATATATCAGTCACGCCGACAAAGTGATTATATAAACAAAACTAAAAAAAATATTTTAAGGTACCTCCCATAGACGTAAAGTGGGGGTGATTTTTTTTTCTCGACTAACCCTATAGTGCGGGGTATCATTGGATAGGTATTTGAAAATAAACAGGGGTTTGCTATAACCATTTTTTGATAAAGTGAATATTTTCGGAGATATTCACTCCGAAAGTTCAAAATAATGTGTCCCCCCCCCCTCTAACTTTTGAACAGCAAGTCTAAAAAATATGAAAAAAATCACGTAAGTGTAACTTAATAAAAACTTTCTAGGAAAATTATTTTCAACTTAATCAGTTGAGCAGTTTTTAAGTTTTTGTAAAAAAATATTTCTAAATTAAGATTGTAATTTAACCGCCATTGCAAGCATTTTTTTTTTCTTCGAGTACCTATAAGATCACGCTAACAGTATCTTCATACGGTTCATATAATAAAGCATTACATCTGAAAAACCATCAACATACATGCTAGTTCTAGTAGACTAGTTACCCAATTCGCCGACAGATGGCGCTGTAACGCCGATGTTGAAATTCTGCGCGCGGTGGGACTTGGAACCAAAACAACCACATTAATAAAGTATGCAAAGATTTTTTCGTACCTGCTACGGAACCCTATCTTGGGCGTGTCCGACACGCTCTTAAAATTGGACAAAACTATTGCGTACTTAATCTTAATATTTTTGTTGTTTTCTAAAGATCCATTAAACAGAAAAGGATATCCATGGATACGAGAACGGATATCCAGCACATCACTATAACTATTATTTAATTATACCTAGAAGTGTTAGCCGTAAATAATTAATTACTTTTGTGATTTAATTACGATTTCAGTGACTTGTAACTGAAATCACTTTAATTAATTAGAAGAAATTGGATCTACATAGTATTCATAGTATTTGTACAGTGTGGAGGTGGAGGAACTGCATGAACACACATTTCTTGCATAAACGTAACTATCGTAAGGTCGCGGGTGAGCAAAGTAATTGTTTCAGTTGATCTACATAGTATTGGGTAATTATAAACGTTTTACTTCAAGGAAAAATAAGTTTCCACCATAAATATTTCATCTTTGAGTAGGTACACAAAGTAATAGATTGATCTGATCGCAATTACGAAATGGATAAGATTAAAAATTGTAAGTATTATAGTTATTTGTTATACAAGGGGGGAAAGTTGTATTTTACCTGCGAGTGTCCGTTTGAAACACAAGCTATCGAAAGGATTCTATGATTGACCACGAGCGAAGCGAGTGGTTCAAAAATAGAATCCTTTCGATAGCGAGTGTTTCAACACACGAGACGTAAAATAACTTTTCACCCGTGTATAACACAACACTTTTCACCTCACTACAGCGAGGAAAATAAGAAAAAGGGTTTGTACTATCAATTATTATTTATTTATTCACTCAAAATAATTAATTGAAAAGTTTTGACTTAAGTTTTTTTTTATTATTTCGGATGCGTTTTGTTCGCACATCGACTTACAAGTAAGTCGAGTCGACTGTCAGAACATTTTATCCGTTTTTGCAACAAGAATGAAGGTTAATGTTGAATGCTGATATTTATGAATTAAAATAATGTTGCAGAACTGTATTTAGTGTTTTTTACTCGATGCAATTCATTAATTGTGATGTTCAAAATTCAGCACTTTTAACGTTTTACGTTTATTTAGCTGTCAAATATCACGTAAGCTGCCTTCAAATGTCAAAACTCTTTCTTCACTTGTGGATAAAAAGCGATTTTCTCAATAGATGTCAAACAAACAAAAAGGGCTTTCCGAGCTAGTGAGGTGAAAATTAAATTACTTACTAGGTATTTAATAACTTAAAGTAATCGGTATATTCATTAATCTCCAATAAATTGTTGTAATGTAATTTTTGTTTCAAAGTATGTACCTACTTGGTCAAATATTTTTCCCAGCACTACATATTTATAAGCTAAATGGTTTAAGGTCTAAGAAAGCTTAATTTGATACCTATAGTTCCACATATTTAACTACGTGGCTTACCTAAACTGTTACAGATAAGGCCGACGATATGCACCTTTCAAAATAAAAATAATATATTTGGGTATACTTTAAGTTTTGCTATTCCTGAAAGCGATTATCTCATAAATACAGGAATGGCAATATTATGGTTTATCATAATGAATAATGAAACAAGATGCTTGATTTCTGTAGCGTACCGAATAGATAGCTAGGATTATTCCGCAGTAGTTTCTTTCGAAGGAATTATTGCTTTTTTTTCGCACAGTTCCTTCACAAGAGATGAAAGATGAACTGCGATTATTTTTTCGCCTTTATTTCTTATCGCAGTAGCACCTCTTCAGTTCTAGCAAAGGAACAAAGGCGAAAAAGTAAACGTAAGTAGTTCTTACTTCATCTCTTGTGAAGGAACTAGTGCGAAGAAAAACGCAAGGGACAACCAAAGGAACTACCGCGAATAATCCAAAAAAGAAATAGGGATAACAATGTTTTTGATAAATTTCAAGCATTTTTGTAGGTATCTTCTTAAAACTAAACTTGGGATGCTTAAGAGACCTTTACCGTAGGTATACTTAAAGCAAAACCTATGTCCGGCAAAGCAACACGAATTTACAAAAGCATAATTATTTTCAGTTTCACACAAACATTTATCAGCAACAGAGGACATGAATAGTCAAATATTAAAAAACTACATATATTGTATTTTGAGCAATAAATTAATATGAATAAGTATTTAGAAGTTTTAGACTGTTCGATAGTTAGATTATTACTAGCTACGTACATCTGCTGCTGATAAATAAGGCATTATCTAATTATTCAAAACAATCGCATTTTGCATAAAATATATTCCGTGAAATAAATTTTACCCTGATCACAGCGGACTTGCGTTGCACCTGCAAAATCCATAACATGCAAAATGCTTAAACACAGATAAAAATAATTCAGACAAAATGTAATATTTCATCATTTGTAGCATTACGAGTCATGAAGGCACACCGACGGCTGTTGTTAAAGAAAACAAGATGTTAAATAAAGTAACCGTTTTTTTGATGACTTAACATTAACACGCTACTTAACACTTGTTTAATCATATTTGATGACCAAGAATTAAGCAATTTTAGTGTCGACCGTCGTAACCTAATATTCGTTCTGAGCAAATTCTTTCTACGCAACAGAAAAAACGGTATTTTTTTTGACGAAATAATAATCATTGTTTATGTATTGTAGGTACCTAGGTACAGAATATTGATCAATAAAAACAAGCCAGACCTAACAATGTGCCACTTCTCTTTCTAACAATTCTTTAAATTAGTAAAACACTTACCACTCCGATGTCTTCCACAGGGGTGCAGTATCACGAATGTTGAAGCCCTAGTGACGAGACACGGGGTGGGTGGGCACAGTACAGTAAGGGGCGTACCGTCACCCCTAAATAGGCAATTCCCATTGGCTCCTGGCTGGTCGGTGGGCGTGTTTAGGCACTCACAACTACCCTTAAACAGAGGTGTTTTACGTAGATGTTTCGATAATGCATTATCGTTAATAGGCGTTTATGTCGAGGCGATGTGCTACATCATACGATGTAGTATAAGTAGCTACTATTGAACGATGGAACCCACAATTTAGATAAGAGATGGCTTACATGTCAATGGTTCAAGGACTTTTATGTGTTATATTTTATTTGTCAGTCAGTTTGCTTAGGTCAAATATGTTGCAAGTTAAATTTTACATACATATGTACTTCCAGTACCTACCCGAATCGACTTAAGCTTTGATGACAAGACAATATGAGTACGGCCACCAATAAAGCTTTAAGATTGTTGTTAATTTATTAGTGTTAATTAGTTTTGTGTTCACAGTTCAGCGATGGACCTTAATGAATAGAAGATAAAAGTTAAATACATGCTTAGGTAGAGCTTGTCTAATTTAAAATGACGCGCGCCCAACCACCACATTTACGCACATCTGCCAAGAGAAATAGTTCTCTAATGTAGCTTTAATTGAGTTTCAAATCCTGTGCGTAAATGCGGTGGTTGGGGCGCGTCATTTTAAATTAGACAAGCTCTACCTACTTACCTGTGAAGGTGGTACTACAGTTTAAACATCAAAAAGCCGGTCAAGAGCGTGTCGGACACGCCTAGGCTAGGATAAGGTTCCGCAGCCGTTATGAAAAAATCCTTGCCTATCTTGTTAATTTCACTATTAATTATACTATCCGTATCAAACAAGGAATATTTTTTAAGGATTTTGTATTTTGTAGAATTTCCCAAGTAGGTAGATTTTATACGTCAGGCTGCTATAATACGTCAGGCTGCTATTTATTACTCTTAAACCTACTTCTAATAATTCTCAAGTAAACTTAACCGTGATAGTTTTCCTTATTGATTTGATATATTTAGGTACTCCCATCATTATTTTTTTCAAAAAAATCATACCAACAGTTTAGTTTAGCTTTTAGACAGGGGACGCTCGATTTTAACAAAAAATTGCAATTTAAAGTTGAATATTTTGCAAACGAATCATTGCAAGTACCTATCAAAAAATTGTCTTTATAATCCCGTAATGATCTAAAAACCTATCTAACGATAAAAGGTTTAGACGAGAAAAATCACCCTTTACGTCTATAATTTTTTTTTAACCTTGATTCAACCACTTTGTCGGGGTAATTGCATTGCTACATATATTCATGTAAAATTACAGCTTTCTAGCACTAATATCTACGCTAAGCCGCGGACGGACGGACGGACGGACAGGCAGACGGACAGACAGACATGGCGAAACTATAAGGGTTCCGTTTTGCCATTTTGGCTCCGGAACCCTAAAAAGTACCTACGATTTCATGTCGGTTTCGCTTAACTCTTTCCCATCATTCGGTCTTGCCGAAATATAATTAAGACAACTTAAAACCTACCTATCTCCATTCCAATCTTAAAAAGTACCAAATTCAAAACTGTTCAAAGAATAAGTACAGTCAACCAATTTGATTCCTAGGCCACCATAGGTAGAACCTTACCACTATGATATTTTACATCATTCTATATGTATTGTTAAAGACAAATAAAATTACCTGTTTACTGTGATAAAGGCTTCAGAATCAAATTCGTTAACTGCGCTTGTAGAACATGACCTTAATGCAAAACCTTATTGTGTTTAGATATTTTAAACAGTCTATACAGCTCCGCTCCGAATGATGGCGACTGTAGGTACTTAATTAGGTATAATACATAAGAAAAGCAAAGGTACCTAAGCGTTATTTTGAATTACAATACAATACAATGACTCTTTATTGCACACCGCAAAGAAAACAATACAGAAAAATAAAATAACAATAAATACAAGGTAAGTTAAGCAATAGGCGACATAATAATAATAAATAAAATAATAAATAAATAAATATCACGGGACAAATCACACCAATTGACCTAGTCCCAAACTAAGCAAAGCTTGTACTATGGGTACTAGACAACGGATAAACATACTTATATAGATAAATACATATTAAACATCCAAGACTCGAGCACAAACATTCGTATTTTTCACACAAATATCTGCCCCGACCGGGAATCGAACCCGGGACCTCAAGCTTCGTAGTCAGGTTCTCTAACAACTAGGCTATCCGGCCGTCTAAATAATAGGTTCTAATAATAGGTTTGATTGTAAAACAAAGACTTACCTTACCTTATCTTCTTACAGATATTACAAACACAAAAGTTTGTGAGGAAGTAGCATTTCCGTCGTCGCCCTCTTCCAATACTCGTGCGACCTTTTAAGGCAAGAAGGTATCCGGTACGGATATTTTTCAGCATCTTGTTTGCACAATGTAACTGTCGCTGACTGTACGAGTATTATTATACTCAAATACTCAGCTTGTTCGTTACCTTTTTATAACAGCTGTAGCTGACTATTTTTTGGTGGGATTTGAGAACCCTCCGATCTTTGCATGTTACAAGGCGAGCGACGTTAGACACATTTTCTACGGGATGCAGGTAAATTGCTATAACTAGAGCTCTCGATATTTCCCCCTTCAATGCATCGCCTTAGCGTTATGGTGTAGTGCAGACATAATAAATCCATTGAAATATCGGAACCAAGCTCATTAAAGGTATTCGCAGTCTGATTACCATAGAAAATATTTCTAATGCAATTAATGTGAGTGAATCATTTAAAACTGAAGATAGGTACATACACGTAAACCACTTTTACACAAGAAGTCGTAACAACTTTTAGCGAATGGTAGGCTTATTGTTTAGGCGATCCCAATCACAACTTGTAGGTACTTCATCTGTTATAAGATATAAGTTGGCGGTGGACAGAGACAGCGACTGCAATTGTGATTGCGAGTGCGTCCGAAAACGTAGTTTCAGGTTGAACAGGGGAATCAAACGCTGGCATTAGTAAATCCATATAATAAAGTACACAGTATTATGATTACAGTTCGTATTTATAGTGCAAGTCAGATAAATTCACATTTTACTTATTACGTGGTGATATGTTATGTTATTTAACTTATTATCTTACGTTCTAAGCGTCACTGTGGCGGTTTAAGGCATTCAAGCAGTTTGGGAAGCAAGCAAATATCAGACTTGGCCTCTATTGCACACCGTCCAAGCGATACAGTTGGCTGATGATAGGAAGCTAAAACAAAATTAATACAAAACCCCTAATGAAATTCTGTTTCGCGTAAGGATAGAATTTCGCTTGCTTTGTGCCTCTATTTCTAACTAGAGGATTGATAAACATACTCTTTTTCACGAGGACAGACCAACAGTTTGTTCAACCGACAGGTTGTCCACTTGATTTACGAAGGAGCTCCGCCCTTGCAATGGGCGGAACTCCTGTTTCTGGTTATTTTGCCCTTCAGGCAACATCAGATACCTGACTAACCTAGGTAACCTACCTATCCACTAGTTTAGTCAACTGAACTAGTGGGAATAGACTGCTTTGTGTAGCTGTAGGTTAAATTGGCTCTTAAAAGTTAAGATCAGCTTATATCACAAGAAAGAAATGTCACCGTACAGTGAAACTTGGGTCAAAACGCTGGAGGTAGAAAACTGGTAAAGAAAACATGAAATTGAAGAAAGAATTTTTGATATTCCCACGGAATAGAGAGCTAGAAAACTTTTTATTCTTCCAAGAGACCCAGGCAGCGGGATAATGCTGTATTTCATTATAAGGATGATCGTGGTACACAAGGCTGCGGAATGTGCAGCGGAATAGCACTACTACACGCTCGCTTGCACTAGTGGGATTTATGAACACGTAACGCCTGCCCCACCCATACTACCCTGCAGACCCTAAAACACAGTAACAGCAAGAAAGGGATTGGACCATTATGTTCCTTACGCTGTGCTTGTTATAGTTCAATATTCAACAAACGTAAAAACCGCCTTACTGCGTTTTAGGGTCTGCAGGGCAGCATAAATGCCACCAGGCGGTGTGTGTCAGCGTAAAATATGATTCATTCATAAAACGCGCTGTGGTGGCCTTAAGTCTTCCAAGAGCAATGGACTGCGAAAGAGAGCTACTTCGTTCGTTCTCACTTTACAGTGGCAATGGTTCTGCAGCTGAGGGTAACTCCCAGAGGTAAAACGATGTTTCCTGAGGGATAAGGAATAGGATGCCATTGGACATAGCGAGTATAAACGCCACAGAGTAGTCTCATTGCACTGTTTTTAATTTTCGGGGAGTTTCAAGGAAAGGTTAGAAAAAGCTGTCATAATTTTATAATGTGCCTGTAAACAAGATGGCTACGGGAATTAGACAGCGCGAGCGAAATTCTATCTACTCCTTAGACGTACGCATATAAGATCAATTCATGTCGAGACTCGGCAGAACTGACCCTAAGGCTTGCACGAAAGAAAAATGTAATAATAATAACCGTAAACCTCCTTATTAATAAACGGTCGCTCAGTTCATTTTAACTTAACCATCGTTTGTCTTTGTCCCTTTCACATTTGCCTTTTCCAGACAATGGTGTAAATATTTTATCTAGGGTTTTTTTGTAAGAAATTGACGCATGTTTCACGACCGCGAAAAAACCTAGGCTAGGCTTAACCGATTGGGGGCACTGGGCACTTTAGGATAAGGGGTCTCAAGAGCTATGACCAACCAATATGGACTAAATAAAGCAAGTCTACATTTATTATTTGTGATTGCCTAATGATTGATAATATTAAGTAAGGTCTTATAGCCACTAGGCCCCACTGTCCGTGGGGCCTTGGGCACATGCCCATAATGCCCAGTGTGAAAGGGGGGACTGGTTTATAGCTTAGGAGGGCTACTACGAAATTCGAAATCTGAAGTTCGTATCGTGCCGTCTCTTTCACTCTTCTGTTTAATACTATTAGTGTGAACGGAACGGGACGATGCGAAGTTTGAAAATGGAATTTCGTATTATAAGGCTTGGTTATATCTCAGCTGTATCGTATAGACACCGTTCAATAAAGGCCCGGGAAACCTCGCGGATGTTTCAATCAGTCGTACGTTCCTTACTGTGTACAATCATAACATTATGAACAGCGCACGTAAAGGAAAAACAAGTCACGCTCACAACTGTAAATCTATATCGTCTTTGGTGAAGGAAACTAGTTAGTCTTAATTAGGTCATAAATTAATTATTATCAAATAACCAACCGTTACCAATGCAGTACAGTGTACAGTGCATGAAATACCAACGCCGAAAGAGGGTGTCCACTGCTAAACATTAAAAACTCCCTGTATTTCTTGACCATTTAGAGAAGTCATACATACAAATTAGGTCCAATTAAAAAGGAAAAAACATTTTTCAGCGGCTTAAATCTACATAGATCATTGAAGAATCTAGTTAAACGAAAGTGATTCAATTTAATTAGCACAGGAGATTGTGTGGATTACACGTTACTAGCGTTTGCGTTATTTACTTTATTTTTTTTTGACTCACGTTATGGACAATGTAATTAAATTATCGAGCCAATTTCCTCAAGACATCTGTTTACATTTTAAATAACGTAAACATTTGGAACGTATAAAAACCTTTGCAAAATGTTGCGTTTTTACTCGCGACCATCATTTAGAGCTAGTATAAACAGTCCAGAATGATCTAGAAAATAAAATATGGCACGACCATGTTTTATTTAAAAAAAGACCGTTTATGCTGACTGACCGTAAGTACTTTGTTATTTTATTGTCACAAAAGTTCTGTATACAGTCGAGGTCAACATACATTCATACGTTACCAAGACGACAAAAACATCTAAACATTTCTATGCCTCTAATAATAAGGTTGGTGTTTACATGCATTTGACGCGATGGCGGGATGTACACATAGATATTTATGGACTCGACTGTACTTATACCAAATTTTAAGTCACTGGAATGGGCAAAAAAATGGCTTAGGTACAAAATTGTTCCGTTTGTAAAATAGTAAGAAAAGGACAAGAAAACCGTACATATAGAATATACCGTATTTATAGTATAAATCTTCCCAGGTGAATTTTTCGCTTCGAGCCATTACATTAAATTTGAACCTTAATACTATGACGATACCGATTGTTTTGAAAGATAAGGGATCGAAGCGAAAAATTCACCAGGGAAGATTTATACTATACTTAAATAGGCTACTTCTAAAGCCACACAGAGAAACACAGCTGCAATAATGACAGCAAATTATTGTTCATATTGCAGTTTCTGTTAAAAAAGACTAACATTTTTAAATTCTCTTATTTTAAACGAATCGACGTTATATGAAATTTTATTTCCCAATAAATTTAAACTAAAATGTTTATTTTATAATAACTTCAAAAAGGAACCACTTTCCTCGATAAAATAAAATTACATTTGGGTGGATCAACTATTTCTTGTTGTTATTCTGTCCCGTCAGCGAGGGGACAAAAGTAGTACAGTTTAATTAGAAGAAATGTTGTATCACATTAACTAACATGCTTATTAGATGACCAATTGTAGAAGGGGTTTAAAACTACCACAAAAATGCATGTTTGGCAAATTTTAATCAGATAAACTTACGGTTTAAAGAGTTACTCAGGAGACCGTCACTATAGCAACATTAGCAACGAGTGACAAAGAAAAGTTGATCGACCCATTTACCGTCTCAGTTTTACAATACATACAAATAAATCGTTGCTCATGGCATTTGCTCATTTGTTTTCGATTTCGATCTACCGTGTGCAAGACGAACACAAACTATACATAAAAACATAATCATAAGTAGTATCATTGGGAATTCTGTAAAAATTTAATAACCATCAAATCTAATATATAAAAATCTCGTGTCACGGTGTTTGTTATCGAACGAAACGGCTTGACCGATTTTTATCAAATTTTTTGTCCACATTTGTAGGTCTGAGAATAGGTCGTTTAGGTTATTTTTTATACCCCTGTTCTTCGCGGACGGAGTCGCGAGCAACAGCTAGTAATTACATAAGACAAAGTGAAAATGTAAAATCGTCATTACTTTAAAAAACACTAATTTTAAATCGATGTGTAAACTAGTGACACTAAAGACTCGAGTTCTTTGAGTTTTATTTTAGATTCGATTTCATTAGGTATACAGAGCTAAGTGAGCTCTCAAGGCTCTTAAGTCCCGGGTCGAGCCGAGCGCGAGCTCTTTAAGCAACGCCACAAGCCTTCTAAAGAACTCGAGCTCCGAACAGAACGCGAGTCTTAGGGGCTGTTTCAACACCGATTGATTAATTTTAACTGACGGATAAATGTGATGCCGTCTCCGTCTATTCGAACAAAACAAACTGAGACGGCATCACATTTATCCGTCAAATAAATTTGAGCAATGGATGGTGAAACAGGGGGTTAATCAAATCATCGCGTTTGAAATTTGACGCGAAGGCTTAACAGAATATGAGTCTGTACTTTTGCTTTGTAAGTGTTATGTAAGATTGATATCCAAGATTATGAAGTACAGTATTCGAGATATTTAAGCTATTAGTACTACCGCTTTTACCCTCTCAGTTTCCTTGTGGGTAAAAAAGACTCACTGCATAAAAAGACTCAAACACGACTCGCCGCGGTAAAAGAGCTTGAGCGCAGAAAAAAAAGATTCCATCTCTATTGTCACACTCGGAGACTCACTAAGCTCAAAGTGTTCGAGCTATGGAGTCCTAGTTATTGTGAGTCGAGCCTTGTAGTACAACTATCGAGTCCTATTAAGAAAACTCACAAGACTGAGTGCTTAGTATAAGTTTTTACTTCACCAAATACTTCTCGATCGCGTTTACGTAAAAAAATCAATTCTTTGGAAACATGTGACAGCGCCTCCGCGCTCGCGCGTCCATGTTTCCATAGAATTGAAATTTTTACGTAAACGCGATCGAAAAGTATTTTGGTGAAGTAAAACTTATACTAAGCATACTGGAGTCTTTAACATCACTAATTGTAAACTAAAATGGACTTAGTAAAGTTCACCCACTTAGTGAGCTTATCGACAATAAGATACGAGGTTTTTGAACAGCTATGTCGAAACATGAAAATCCTTAGGCTTAATTCTACTTACGTTGACAGTCGGCAGACTTACGCAGATCAACATAGAGGGCTTAGCATTACCATGAATTAATAAAAGGTTTTATAATACCATGAACAAGAAGGGCCAACAGAGGATACATCCGTTGAACTAAATAATCTGTTCATTCTGCTATTTTCCATACATACAACTTCCTTCTCGGCCCGGCAGGCAAACGAGCCATGTGACATAGCTTAAGATTCAGTTACGATATTTTTCTCATACAACTATACTATGAACATTACTCAGAAACTGTAACTTGATAAGTTACGATGATTTAAAATTAAACGTTATACTTATTCTTACATTATTTAGACCTTCATTATTGCACTTGATAATGGCATCAAAACACAGTTTCAAAGCATTGTGCGTATTACTATTGTATGAGAAAACGACCCAACTAGTGAGCGGATCGCAAAAGGTTCAATACAAACTCTTTTTTAATAAATAGTAGAGGAAAGTATTTATGTTTTCTTTTTGAGTTCTTTATCGATTGAACAACTTCTTAAATCGTATCTCAACCTAAAAGACTGCCACATAAGTCCCACAGTGTTTAACAATTCATCTGTTTCGAAAATTCATCACATCAGATAATCACCGCCGACTGTCTCAACGACAGAGAATTAAATTAGCCATAGTGTGAATCAGTGAACATTTTATAAAAAAACAATTTTAACTTCATTCATACGGCAGGCGACAATACAATAATTCATTGGCTATACAATTAATTAACTCAATAAAGTACGACCACGCGCAGTTGACTCGTCGATTCAGATAGATCTACGAGTTTACATAACATAGGTACATAAATAAATCATATCAGCGGCGCGCCAACTGAATGTGGTCATTCTATTTAATATATAACACTAGTGCCCACACGGGAAAATAAATAACATTATTCAGCTAAAAAATGTATCATTTAACGTATTTCAACAATTTTATTGAGCAACGATAGTAGAAACATTTTAAATTGGTACATTTTTCAGAAACGTCATTACAGTTAACAATAAATACATCCTATGTTTTGTGTCACTCAATTTATTGCAAAACTTAACATTAATTATTATTGCTGGAACATGATAGTTGCCCCAGGCCCCCAGGTTTATTTGGCATCTAAAATTACATCTATGTTATAATATTGTAATAGGTACATGGCCACACAAAATATAAACAAGACTTCTACTCTGTATAGTAATATGTACTAAGATTGTACCACCACAAACGTATTGCTATAATTATTATGCATGAATTCATATACCTCGTTTAGTCCAAACGCTGAGGGCCTGCTTGCTACTTCTCAAAATAGCTTTTAACAGAATTGACTAATATTATTTTTATTTAATCA
Organism: Archips xylosteana; assembly: GCA_947563465.1. Taxonomy (NCBI): domain Eukaryota; kingdom Metazoa; phylum Arthropoda; class Insecta; order Lepidoptera; family Tortricidae; genus Archips; species Archips xylosteana. Next base: position 39,227,157 of record OX387343.1, read on the forward strand.
CTACCAAAACCACCTCATAAATTATCCGCATTAGATGAGTCAGTAGTGAAACAGATCGTCAGTGTCTATCTCGTGGTACATCATCAAAGCACTTATGAAAGAGTACCTATTAGGCGCGTCCTCATTCGAAATTGCTGTACCTACAACACGGGCGAGATTTTATCTTACTCTTATACACGAATGCTTACCCATAATAATGAGATAGAATTTATCTTGTGATAAGTACACCAATATCGCATATGCGTATGCCAAATACAGACCGTTTAGAGAGGCCATAAGAGAAGACATATATGTGCATGACGTCAAGTAACGACGGGATAATTTTAAGCGTTCATAACGTACGAAGTATTGTCTAGTCAGGCCAGCAACGATACGGGCAAGAGGGGTACGACAACTCTGTTCACACTCTGGATTAACGTAACAAACTGTACCAAAAAGTACAAACACGAAAATTTACCACCTTAAATATGTCGATGAAACGAATACGACTAATGATACAAATATTATCAGGTACTTAAAGAGAATACATTTAATGATATTGTCTAATTATTGAGTAATAAATTAATATTAAAATCGAAAGCTGAATAAATGGAATGCAAAACGGCTAAATATTTTTATCGATTGGGTGACTGGTTGTTGTGACATTTCAAATGGAATTCTGACGTATGCTTACCGTGTCGTACTCGTACACGCACCTCGACATCGATAGACAAATTATATTAACGTGAGCGCCACTACAAAAACCTTAAACCTAATAAAAAGTCAATGATCACATTTGTTTTTTGTTTTGTCAGTTATTTATCAATCAATGTCGAGGGCGCGTGTACTTAGTGAAACGGGTATTTAGCTACAACTACAACTAAGTATCTCGCTAAATCATGATTAAAATGATAAATGGCATGCCTTGACTACATCGTAGTTTTTTTTTAAATTTAAGCCCGGTAATAGATTTTCAGTCATTATCATTATAAAAGGTGAAACGGTGAGTGGCAAACAATTATTTTCTTCAATGTACATATTATCTTCGTTTTTTTTTTTGCCGGTCATTATGTCTCTTCATTACGTACAGGTTGATTCAGCAAAGTAGAGAGACGACTCCCGAAGCCCGACATACAAACAAACAAAGCTTAACTTTTTATTGTATAAGCATGGAATGGATTGATACAGACAACAGGATTAAGGAATTTGGAAACAACTGAAACGTCTGAAAAAATACGTTTATCTTGTGCATATTTAAAAGTATAGACATCATCATTGCCAATGACACCTGCCATTCTAACCATGATACAACGAGCTCAATAGAACCAACAAGTGAGGCCTATATTTCGGCAAGAAGCTCTGAATAGTAATGCGTTGCGTTCAAATAGTCCAGGAGGCGCCTCGGCAGAGGCAGGTTGCTTATCAGGTCCCGCCGTACGTATTTTAATATCACAAACCTGAAATTATATATAACACATTGATTAATATTAAATGACTGACTAGAATACTTATTGTTCTATGTATATGTGGAATAGTACAAACAAAAACAGTCAAATTACAACTTACATTTGCTTTCAAGTTCAAAAGGAAGGGGTGAAATACGGTATTTAAGCACTTGACCATATGAAGGTAATGTTTTTCAGACACTTGTTTTTCGAAGGCAGCCACAACGAAAGCATTCATGCGCTAAGATTAAAACAGGTGTCAGCCATTCTACATATCAGTAGATGAGTATGTATCCTGACTATAAGGCCGGTTGCACATTATACACTAATACGATTCGTACGTTAACGTATGAATAAAGTGCGCACACTTAGAGCGCACTCAGACAGAGAGCGGTCTGGAGTTCCGAGTTCCGCTTTCAGAGTTATGCGTTCTTTCGAATGTACTGAGTCTCTTACGATAACGCACACAGCAGGAGACTGGAATTCTCGAGCGGTCAAAACACAGAACTCTGAACGCCGAACTCTGAACTCCAGACCGCTCCCTGTCTGAGTACGCTCTTATGTTTACCTTAGTCAAATGGCCAATTTTTATTGTAAACTTACGGACGTATTTTTAAAAATCCTCACCAATCTGTATTGATTTCGAACTTCGTCGGTATTACTGCGCGTTCTAAGAATATCGGGCAGAATGCAATTTTTACGAAAACGCATGCATTGGGGCTAAGCACAACACATTAATAAAAAAGTAATAAAAATGTATTAATCAGCTGTAGAAATTACCTGCACATGTGTTGCAAGCTCTGTACGCGCTTGAACCTGGACACCGGGTACAAGAGTTGCACTCTCACTGGCCCCAGGACCGGCCTCAAATTTAAGAAGAACAGGTATCTGCCGCTCCTTGACGTTTCCACCGCATTCTCTATGAACTCCACTATTGTCTGAGCTTTGAACATTGTACAACCGCCGAAGCAGAAATTACCTGAAAATACGTAACTATTGTAAGGTCGCGGGTGAGCAAAGTAATTGTTTTAGTTCATTACCTGAAAATGTAAGTTTCGATCAGATACCTGAAGCGGAATAGGACCTTGTGAATCCTAGCGCGAGATGACGCTTTATTAATAGCATCTCGCCTCGCCTTTAGCAGGGCACTGACCAATTGAGTCACTTAGTAAGGACACAACTTTTGACAAATTTTGAAGTTTTACAATATCGTGCTTCATGCGGCTGCCTTGCCTTGCGACTCGCATTGTACGGTGCCAAGCTCATTCTGTACTCGGCTATATGCGGCTATATTCATGAAGGCAAAGGATATGATCGCTTCAGCTAGCGACGGATTGGATGAAAAGGGAAGGCGAATAGCGAAGATTAGTACCGCCGTAAAGCTACTAGGTCAAGAATAGAAGAGAGTTGATATACTATTTCATACATATACGTTAGTTCCGCTATATCGCTTATAGCTATAGGTAAACCTATCAAACATTATGCATTGCGAAGTATTAATATGATAAAGGAACTTCATAGATGTATGGGAAAGTAAATAAAGATTCATAATTTTTTTAAACAATACATATAATAAACCAAGAACATGGTGACAATAAATGTTTATCGAACAGTGGGATTGAGGAATTTCAGAATTAATAGTGAAATATGTATGAAAGGAAACTCATGAATGCAATAGTACAATGCCCATATAGACTATCTGGCATTCCTTATTTGTTTTTAAATGCCATTGATGTATATGAACCAACCAATAACTCCTAACTTTTTAATTATCAGATTGATCAAAATTCTAAAGAGACTTTCTAGAAAGAATATGCTTTTAATTAAAAATAATTTCAAATCAGTTCTAATGGTAAAATATTGTCACCGAAAATACACAAAAATTTAATATTCAGACAAATTGAAAAAAAAAAGTTCTTCTTTTACTTAGTAGTTCCAAATTTAAGCAGGATTAAGTTTGAAAAGTAGATCAATGAAAATGTGTAAAAATAAATAGTGTACAGTAAAATTCCATAAAGTTTACCACTGACAGATGGTTTGCCTTCATTTCTTATTCAACTTTAACGAACACGTTTGCAGATTTCGTAATAGCTACTTTATTTGTATGGTGTTAAAGTTGGAAATGAAATGAAGGCAAGCCATCTGTCAGTGGTAAACTAAAAGTAAACGTATTGTATCAAGTTCTTAATAATAGCCATGCAGATACAAAATAGTAGTTTCTAAACTTACCCTGATCATGTTCAATCCTTACGTGTCTCAGTCCATTTAGCTTAAACGTTAAAGTAAATATGTAATGATCGTCGCTGCTGTCGCGCACTATAAACGAGCCGTCAGGTTCATTGGACAGGATCTTTTCAGCAGCCTCCACTGATATAGGACCCCAGTACCAGCCGTACTAAAACAATTAGAAACTTGTTGAAACTTCGAGCTTGGCAAATAAAACTTAAGACTTGAGAAACATTGAGAAAGGTACGAAAATGTATGAGGGATACAATGGAAGAATGCGTCACACAATATTTATTATAATGCAAACTGCCGAATGAATTTATCAGCGTTTTTTCGTCATTATCCTCGCCGCTTGTTTAGTCAAAATACATGACATGATGCTCGGAGTTATGTTTATGCTAAACGAAAGACAGTACCAATTTTATTTCATAATGGTAGTTGCGACTTGTCCTTCCATCGTGGTAATCGAGTGAGACCTATGAATGACGTTTAACGTTGATCTTTATTTTCATGCACTTACAATTTACAACATCACCCACAAGTTGGATGGACTTGGACGTTGTTAAGTGTAGGTAATTATTAAGAAACGTTTAGAGGCACCTACGTTCAGCATTAGACCTTCCTTGATTGAAAGGGATAAAGGATTTGACACACTGGATGCGTTCTGCGGTCTGCGGTAAGGTAAAATTGAACGCAGCCCGCATTATGTATGAACAACATTGTCGGTCTCTATTAATTTTGTATTGATATGCGATCTGAACGTGCGTACACGCGCGTTCAATTTGTTCTGACCGCAGACCGCATCCAGTATGGCAAATCAATAACACTTACATCTTTAACCCTCTGAATGGAAGTGGCGAAGTCCATGACAGCATCGTCTTCGTTGACGCGACGTGACGAGTGCGGCGCCGGTGCCGACGGCAGTGGCGGTAGCGCCCGCCTCACGGCCGCCGGAGGTGACTCCCGACCCTCCACTCGCTCCACTTCGCCTCCCGACTCCCTCTCCACACCCGTCCTCCGCCAACGAAACAAATTACAAAAACTCTGCTTCAAATTCAACGACAAAATCCGCACCGGCGACATCTTCTTCTGATTACCCACTTTCTTAACACTCTTATCACTCTTATCTATTTCTATAACGTCTTTAGGAACCTCTTTATGCTTCTTATTCTTCACGTTCATACCAAAAGAATTTTTATTAGGCTTCTTGTGATTATTATTTGCCTCGACCGCAACGCAAACTTCGTTTTCCTTGGACGCGTTAGTCTTGGCGTCTTTCGTCGGCCGCACGTGTATCTCGACGTTCGGAATTATTATATTGTTCTTCTTGTTTATAGTATTCCTGCACTCTGAATCGCTAGAGCTAGAGTACAAGGTGTGCAAATATTTTCTCATTTCACGCAACGTCAAGTGTAGTGAATCTGTCTCTGAATCGGATATATTTTTCTTATACGACGAACTTGGCAAGCTGTGCCTTTTATTTTTGGAATCTTTATGTCTAGTTGTTGTTTCCTTTGGCTTATGATTCTTATCGGACAGAACGTAGTTAGTGGCGGTGTTTTGTGGTGTGCTTTTACCGCGTTTCTTATTTGTTCTGGGAGGTTTCTTGCATTTATTTCTCACATTGCTGTGACTGGGGCGCACCATGTCGATAGGGACTGCATAGATATCGCTGTCGAAGGGCACATTGTACATGTCAGTTATGTCGGATGTCTTAGCTGATAGCGTGTCGTGGGAGATGGCTTGTGTGATAAAACTGGAGTCGTCTTGGAACTGAGTGATGAGGGAATTGTGACTGCTGGAGAGGCGTGAAGTGAGGGAATTTCTAGAGGACGGGCGGTTTCCGCGGCACGGGCTTAGGTGCAGTAGCCGCGGACTCGCGAACCTGTGGTTCAAACACTGCCGGCGCTCGTATAGTGGCTCTGGCTTTAATTTTCTTGCATACAGAGGAGACACATGTCTCATAGTCATTGGAACATCAAGACTTGCTGTTTTTGATTTATTTACAGAGTCATTGTGAATTACGACGGACGGAGGCACAAACACTGCCGTACATTCAATTATATTACTGGAGACAGGATTATCCTGCAAATAAAAAAAATATTGAATGTTAATTATCACATCACATTAAATGAAAAATTAAAAAATGTGGACCACAAGTACCTGAAATTCTAGAGGTGGCTCAATAGTAGTTATCAAGCCTTTTCCAGGGCCTTTTTTGACAGTGTTAAAAAAATCACCGCACATGCGCTCGGATGTCTCGGTTGACTCGCATAGTGACAGAGACTTTTCATCAAAGTCGCTTTCTTGGAGCTAAAAAAATCATTTTGTCACTTTTATTTTTATAACTTGAATCTAGGAATAAGCATCATATAAGAGCCCGTATCATAATTAACTTAATTTAAACTTGCCAAGCTCCAAATCAATATCTAAATCGTTCTTTACTACATTTTTTCAAGTTTAATTAAAATCATGAGGCCTAAACTCTTACCACAAAAACGTAAAAGCATTTTAGGAAAACCTATGATCGGAGTTTTCTATGACTTGCTTAAACACATGTTAAATGACTGTCTAAGTTTTTGTGGTAACTGAATATATTACAATTATCAAATTTAGAAATGAGTATGTATTTGCAACCACCCATTCAAATTATGTTGTTTTATGATCTGTTTTATTTATTAACTGTAGAGTCATTCATTGTATATGTTTAGCAAGATGTTACAAACACATAAATCATCATAATTTGCCAATGCTAGTATGTATTAATTTTTGCATGAAAAATCTGTTCTTTTTCAGTAATATATGCATACATTCGCCCACACACACAACAACAAAATAAATAATTTGCAACTAATAACTATAAATTAAAAATGTTAAAAACCCCCAACGCAATTATGTCACTCATATGACGTTTGAACATTAAGTCAGTGCCCATTATGCGTCTAAGATCCCTTCTGCAGCTAACAAAAGTGCTGATAACTTTGAAACGGCTGAACCGATTTTGATGAAACATATCTAAGAACCATCGCCAAGAAACCTGCTTTCAATTAAAAAAAACCGCATCCAAATCGGTGCACCCGTTTAAGAGCTATGATGCCACTAGACAGACACACAGACAGACAGACACACACAGATAGCGGTCATAGATAGCTTGACTAACATTAGATAATTTTCTAGATTAGATTACAACAGACCATAACAGGACAACAGGAAAATATTCATTCATTGTTATCTATAACAAAGGATGACAATATATGACACAACACAAATAATAAAAAAAATACACTTGAAACGGTCTAATCAACATTAGCAGTTTTAGCAGTAGCATCTATTACTAAGTAGATAAAAAACAATGAATTGTCGCATAGAGCTTTGAAATAGATCCTTAATATTCTTTCTAAGGTCAGGATTTGCCTTATGGTTAAGGCAAGGGTAGTATGAAGATAAAAATGGTTATTCTTAACCCCTTCTATGCTTCAACATGGATCTGTGCCAAATTTAAGGCATTCTTTTGTATTTTTATTTTAATCTGTAAAATTTCCTACAAATGAAACAGTTGAGACTAGAATGCACATTTTTTTCATTTTCCGCATACGAGGGGTTAATCTTAACTTTAGATGCAAGTTTTGGTGTGTTTTGGTGTCATTCAATAAATCATAATTGATTAGATGAATTTGCAACACAACAGTAGTTATGGCAATAGCACAGCCAATATAATTGCAGATTTGTTCAGTAAACTCAATGATATTTTAAGTGTAGATACGTTATATGTTCACATTATGCCCAAAAAAATGCTCCGCACGCGGCGGCAGGCACACACACATACACGTTTCATTGACAGACGGTATTAAGAGAGATGGCTTCATTAAGACGATATGAAGAAAAAAGACAAAGATACACTTGCGCGCAAGTGTCAGCAAACGTCACGACTGATTCCAGGTCACAATTAGGACCATTTCGCGGCACACGTTTTGGTGCGTTGGTGGCGTATCTACCTCTTTTTTGTATATAATATAATTGAGTAAACTAGGGTAATTGGAATAGATACTATAAAATGATTTCTGTTTCCATATCAAAGTTGAGCAGGTTTCTAAGCAGAAACTCTTAACACCCAGTTTGTCCATGTTAAGACGGTATTATACATCTGATATTTAAAATATCAGGGACTTATAGTAGTGTGACATGCCCAGAGTATTATTTTTTAACCAACTTCAAAAAAAGAGGAGGTTCTCAATTCGTCTGAATGTTTTTTATTTCTAAGTAAGTACGCTATGTTAAAAGGTGAACCGTCGAACGTCCCGCGCGCCACAGTGGCGCGTAACTAACTGGTCATGATTTGCTAATTTTTAGGGTTCCGTACCTCAAAAGGAAAAAACGGAACCCTTATAGGATCACTTTGTTGTCCGTCCGTCCGTCTGTCTGTCAAGACCCTTTTTCTCAGGAACGCGTGGAGGTATCAAGCTGAAATTTATATCAAATACTCAAGTCTACTGTCCCTTGGAGCTGTGAAAAAATCAAACATCTAAGCCAACGCAATCAAAAGATACAGCCGTTTATGACGCAAATTTCCGCATATTTTCGAAACTCGCAAGGGAATCAAAACCTACAGGGTACTTCCCGTGAACTCAGAATCTTGAAATTTGGTACGAAGCAAGGTCTTATAGTTCAGATAAAGGAAAAATTGCGAAAAGCATAATTTTTTTTGTGTCTGTCTCTATCATTAACCAATCTACAATGATCCCACACTGCGCACATTTTGCTTAGGAGCAGGGGTCTGCTAAGACTGGATGTTCATAGATACATATAAATTTGTATGGAACCCTCGGTGCGCGAGTCCGACTCGCACTTGGGCGGTTTTGTTACTAGTTTCGATCACCTTTTAACATAGTGTACTTAGAAAAAATTGCCCAAAAATGATATTGGTTGTGTGACGGGTTCAGCAGTATGATTAACTAGCTTCAATACCATATCTTTGCTGGCATAAATTATTAGGTCTGGCAGTTGTGTATTTACACAGGAATTGGCAAAAATTACATTGTGATTTGCTTTAACACTGTATGAAGAACACTTAATGCCAAATTTAATCTCTGTGGATGAGATTCCTTTATGGTACAAGTTTGCCTCTGTACATCTGTTGCCTTTGTTATCTGTTAATTATGAAATTAATTCTTTATTGCTTTTATGTATAATAAAGAGTTTTAATAATAATAATAAATAAGTTATGGGATGATTTACACCAATTGCGCTAGTCCCAAACTAAGCAAAGCTTGTACTATGGGATCTAGACAACAGATAAACATACTTATATAGAGGATAGGGATAGAAGACTTCAAAACCCTCACGAGTGAAGCAGCAGAATATCTTAGGAAGTGTAAATTTAAGTTATGATTTAAGCATAATTTGTAAGCCATATGATAAATAAATAAATAGATAAATATATTAACCCTTTAACGGGCAAAACCAAAAAAAAATCCTCAAGTCAAGCCTCATTGTCAATCTTTAGTCCTAAAAATTTTGTACGAGAAGAAAATGCAAAAATATGTTGTTACAGGGAGGTCTTTTTTGAGATTGTTAACCTATAAAGGGTTAAACAACCAAGACTCCAGCACAAACATTCATATTTTACACACAAATATCTACCTCCACCGGGAATCAAACCTGGAATCTCTAGCTTTGTATTCAGGTTCTCTAACCACTAGACCATCTGGTCATCACATAGATACATATTAGCACTTGAAGTAGTTTATATGGCACTCCTGAGATCCAGCTTTACAAATTCATATTTCAATGGAATTCATTAAGTTGTTATAGCAAAAAAATGCTAAGACTAAGAAATGCGCATGTCTACACAAACAAGCTTCTGCATTAATATATATATATATATATATATTAGTATAACTAACCTAAATGTTAGTCATGCTAGATGTCCTGGTAAGTTAACAATATCAACAACAGTTGATGTATTGTACCTAATTGCTACAAATTCTAGTCATTTTGTTAAGTTTACATAGCTTAGTATCTAACCTACCACATGGTATGCTTTTTAATACGCAAACAATTCTGTAGAATAGCAATACAATACAGCAATGAATTTATTATGATTTAAGTTCAAAGATGACATAAATAATTAGAATATCGGATACAAAAACGTTTTAACATTATAAAAGAAGCAAGCAAATTGCAACGGTAATTAATTAGTAAAAGAAGTAAATTACACAAATTAATTAGCGAAACTAGAAAATAACTTTAGCTTGCAAAAATTCGAAATCGCTGAAGATAAACACGCAAAAACATATGATTATAATCTAACATCTAAATGAAGTCATACAAAAACGTAACATTTTCAAGGGAAGTAAAGTGTTAAGTTACGAAAGAACTGACCTCGGATGTAACGTGATGCCAGCCGCTGGCAGAGTCGCTCGAGAAGGACCCACTCGTGATGAGTAGACCGCTGTCTTCACTTAACGGTGGTGCCTCGGAATGTGTTGAAAACGAAGGCGGCGACTCCATCACCCAAACAATATCGCTTCAAAACTTTTAGCACACATAAATTGGACGTTACATACACCAAATCATAAAAACATCAATGTACACTGTTAATAATTACATTAATTAACACAAAATGATAAAAACCCTTCTTGCTTATTGCTCATTGCTAGTTTCTGGTTTCAGCTTAGTTTTTTTTTTTTGGTCGGATCGCGGCCCCGTTTCACAAACATCACGATTAAAATTTCAAGGTTGACTGACACTTGTCTTGACAATTACATTGCAAAGTAATAGATACATAAATTCATTTTACAATCCTCGAAATGTTTACTCATTATTATTGTACAATGAGAAGTCATTTTTTACAACAATATTTATTGAAGTCATATGACGAATCTATGTTATATTTTTCGGTAGGCACAGAGAAACTTCATAATCTAGAGTTAAACTATGAATTCGTCACCAATACTATACTTCGTTTTTTTAGCATTAGAAAGAAGGTAAGGGTAAGCGATCTTGACGTGTCTTTTTATTGAAATACACTTTTGAGAAATAAGCCACAACTAATATGTAACAATTTGAAAGGATATATGGTCATTTACACTCTTTTTTGTTTCATAAGCAATAGTTACTATTTTTTAAAAGCGTTTTACAATAAAAAGACTCGTTAAGATTGTTCACCTTATTTCTAATGCTAAAAAAACGAAGTATAGTAAGATATAGTTGTATTGTTTGACAAAGAAACATCACTATTAAAAAAAAACAACCAAGAGTGTAAAATTTTACCGCAGAGTTTACCAGATTTAATCTTTAGTTAAACATAACTGAATTTTTTTTAATGTCAAAGTTTACATTTTTATGTGTATTTTTGTGTAACACACCATTTTCTATAATTCGTATTTTTTTTAGAATAAATTGTCAGAATACAATCGTTTGTGATGCAGGGCCCATTCTCTTCTCGTTGCTTTTACTTTTTTTGCTCGTTCAGCTTGTGCCAGAGATATTTTGCATAAATTTCGTATTTATAGTGTTTGTGCATATTATCAGAAATTTCTTTCACAACTTTTTTTTACTGCCACTGTTTTTTTTATCTACGTCCGACTGAGGTCAATTTATTTGAGTTGTTGGAACATAATTGGAAAAATTGGATTTTGAATAACTTGCAGCAAGACTTGCAGTATAACTTACTTTTATAGACGTCATCGTGAATCAAACCTTCAGAATGATCGGACTGCCTGTCACTGTCGTAATGTATGGCTTAAACATGGCTTATTTTACTAAACCAACCAACCGTCAAACAGCCAAATCGAATCTTGTGTAGCGTGGTTAGTGGTCAGTCCGAAGGTAGTCCGAGGTATATAATTATTATTGATATCAATTTGACTATAATTATCGGTCGGAAAGTTCGTAGGTAGGAATATTAAAGCCCTTCTACACGGTCGGGATCAACCGCCGACCGTTGTGTCCTTGGACGGGTTGATTTAAAGTAAAAATGGACAGTGTAGAAATCGGTTGACCCGACGACTGATATTTGGTTGATGTCAACGGCCTTGGTCGCGAGCGCATTGTCCTTGGTCGGCCCCAACCGTATGGAACGCGTCGGCCGACGCGAGCGCTTCTATCAACCCGACCAAGGACACGATGGTCGGCGGTTGGTCCCGACCGTGTAGAAGGGCTTTTAGCAACTTGGTTGGTTGCTTTGCTACAACAGAACGTCTGATATGGATATATTTTAGAACTCGCTTCAAAGGCTACGGACAAATTTTGAGATTGCAGAAAGAAAATATTTCATATTCATTATAATTCTAGTCTGAAATTGTACAAACAAGATTACAATTTAGCCAACTGACGACATGGCTTTATGCCTTTGTCTTTCATGAAGGGATAGGGCTGGAAAAAGGTACGCTACAAGAAAGACTGTCAGTGTCATGTCAAGCAAGAGGCATTTTGTCAAACAACAAGATTACAATTTACAGCTTCAAAAATTGTAACTCATTTGAGTTATAAACTCAACGCAGAAGTAAATTGAGCCGTGAAATTATAAATTACAATGCATTAAATGAAAGCCGCCAGTTCCCTGTATTTTACCATGGCGGAAACGCAAGTTGCCAACATTGTAAATGAAATACTGGTAAGTAAAAATTACTTATTATTATTAATATAATATTAAAATAAATAATGGCATACATAGGTGCATTTGTACTTCTGTACCAATATTACAAATTTGATAGAACTTCTTCCTACTTGTTAGTTATTTTTCGCGTTGTTGCAGCTAAAGTGATCCCAACAAAATGTGACAAGGAGGTAGTTTACATACTGGGGAGAGACATAGGCCACTTTTTACCATGGAATAAAAATAATTCGCGTGTAGTTGTGAATAATTTATTTTTGCATTTGCAGTATATTTTTGCATAATTTAATTGTATAAATACTGGAAATTGGGGGGTCGACATTGCTGTATTGTAATATTAGATATTAAAAATAGATCTCATGTCATGTCAATTACATGCAAAAATTAGCTTTGTACATTCAGAGATTTTTTAAAAACAAAAAAGTTTTTTGGTTGATCCGGATGAGATCAAACCCACATCTCTGGCTATGTGTGTACTGCAACATATACCACCTAACCCACCTGATAACATTTATCTCTTAAACTGTCAGTCAATAGAAATTGCAAACAATGTAAACAAACATTGTATTTAAAATGTCTTTAATTTCCATTTTCCCTCATCAAATACTGCTAAATCTGTGTGTTATTTTATCAATACTTACCACAACACTATCCTAAACCATTAAAACAATAAACAAGTGCTAGAATATGGATATTTCATTAAATGGTTTATTTACATTGTTCGTAATTTCAATTGACAGCGATTTTACATATGCCAATAGAGGTACTCTTAACCCGTCAAACGATTTAGGCACACACATGTCTGCTTAAACTAACTGTCATAATTTGCTAATTTTTGTTTCTAGTTTCGATCACCTTTTAACATGGGTACTTAGAAAAAATTACCCAAAAAAGTTGCCGATTGTGTGACGGGTTAAATTTCATTCAGCATACATTCTGCTGATAAAAAAAAACAAGTAATATTTTACATTTCATTCATATACTGAGTGACTGCACTCAGATATTTAAATATTAATACTTAAGATACTTAAGACTAATACATCAGGTATAACAGAAACTTGGGATTTTCACAGAATTAATAGTAACACATCTCATAGACACCGTCTGCTTTTTAAATAGCATCAAAATTTGTTTACAGATTTTGTTGTATGAAGCTAATATATAAAAGCTACTGTGATAAAGAGATAAAAGCTTTCTTTTCAGACTACTTATTGTTGACTAGCATGCATCATCCCACATAAATTCTGTATCTATATCAAATTCCAAGTCAATCTGACTATAACATGTGGGTGATATTCGACATGACCTTGATTTGATTTGACCTGAATATATATATATTTTTATAGCCTATAATATGTCCCACTGCTGGGCAAAGGCCTCCCCTTTCCTCCGCCATTCTTCCCTATCCTGGGCATGCACCTTCCAATCGAGTTGAAAAGCGCTCAGGTCGTCCCGCCATCTCCTCTTGGGTCTGCCTCTGATCCTTTGGCCATCCCTCTGAACCCGGTAACGATTCGCGGCCATCGGTCCGGATGCATTCAGCAGACATGTACAGCCCAGTCCCACTTCAGCTTGGCGGTTTTGACACCCACATCAGTAATACGAGTTTTGGAGTGCAGTGCCGTGTTTCTGATTCAATCAGTTCTTCGAATGTAGATGTACTAAAAAAACATCCCAAGATAAACAAAATCTCTCAAACAGAGATTGAAGTACATAAGTGAAACAAAACTAAATTAGGCAGGATTAAAAGTAAAAGTGACTGTTATGCTTTTTTGAATCTACATATTTATATTTTTCTTGAATCATGAGTACTCTTATGTAACTATTCCAGCCTCATGGTGGACTCTTAGGGTGATTACAATACACATTGACACTGATACATTGCTACCCCATGTCCCTTCATTTAGTTTAACCTGTGGGATGTGCCACACACCACAGAGGCGTGTAACTGACTGTTCATGATTCAATCATTTTTGTTATTAGTTCTGAAAAAAATATTGAATCTGAAATAAATCACTGCATGACACTATTGCATTTGAGATTCAGGGAAACATTAGAAAACCACCCAATCCTATATATTACACATAACATCAGAGACAATTCTGGGGCTGACACCAAATTCAATCAATTAAGGTTTGAATTCATAACGGTGCTTCTCATGAACACTGTCACAAAACAAAATGGAATGCAGTTTGATTTCAAATCTCACTAGGAAAAGATATAATATTTTTGCAATAGCATTTAATTTTGAGTTGTGCCACTGTTCTCGATAAGCAGCGATAAATGTTGATAAGCATTGCTTGTTACCTTAATGGTTGTTGGTTTTGTCTACTACTTTGAAATTTGTTTATAGCAGATCCAGACAAATGTACATTATTTAGTTATAACAGTTTTATAACTTTTATACAATTGTGTGTGAGAAGTAAAATTATAAAAGTATTTTATTTTATTCAGTCACATTTCTGGCTTTATTTGAATCATGATCCTGGAAGGTTTCATATTCCTGATGTTGCAGCGGGTTGAGACAGTGGAGGAAGCATTTAGTTGCTTCCTGGTTTACAAACCTGATCAAGAAAATGAGAGGTTAGCAACATACCAGAAAAAATTATGTGCCATCATGTCACCAATAAGTGTAGAGGTGCAAGAGCCTGCTATAAGGCAATACCTCACGCTGACAGCAGTCCTCACCAACAGATATAAAATGAAACAGTTGTTAACACTAATGGAGAACTTAGTCAACACAAACATCATTCAAGCTCGGTAAGTGGTTCTGTTTAAAGATTATAAGTTATCCCTTTGTTTTGTTATAGTCTTTTATTGTCATTATCAGATTCCGTGGTATTGAGAGGTTGATCTTCTATAATTCATTTTTATTTAATATGTGTCTAATCTAATCTTGTTCCTTTTAGCACACTCTGCGACTGCATATTGACCAGTGAAAAGCTAATTTATAAAAATGCAGATTATTGGATAGAATGTTTCAATCTGATCAGAAGAATTATAGGCGGTGTGGATTATAAGGGCGTCAGAGAAATTATGAAGGTAAAATAATTAATTAGTATTTTTTTTAATTTACTGTTCATGTTAATACACAAAAGCTTTTCAATTCAATATTTAAAAATTATTTATTATGCAGGTGCGTAATCCAAGTTTTTGGGGAGTCACAGTCAGACGTGTTTAAAAATTAAATTAGGAGGTAGGGGGATGGCGTTCGTTTTCCCCGTAACCCCCCACCCACCTTGGATCATCCATCACTATACTGTAAAATTACATAAAGTTTACCACTGGCAGATGGTTTGCCTTCATTTCATATTCAACTTTAACGACCTACAAATAAAGCCAATTTTAGAATACTGTTACCCACGTTTGCAGATTTTGTAATAGCTACTTTATTTTTATGGTGTTAAAGTTGGAAATGAAATGAAGGCAAGCCATCTGTCAGTGGTAAACTAAAAGTAAACGTATTGTACCCTCATTTGTTTAATATTTTCAGGGTTGTCGAGAAAAAGCGCACACGCTGCCTATGCGACTGAACTCGAGCACAATGCCGCAGTTGAAAGCCCTATACAATGTGATCGAGTACATATTCGATCGTAATGCCTCCTTGCTGCCGGCTTACTTCATTGTTACCGAAATACAAAAAGATTATCCTGATAACAATCACTGGCCCCATTGGGTTAGTTATTTGCTTATAAGCCACATAATTAATTGCCCGTCAGCTTTGCGAATTTTGCTCATAAACTAGCGTGTTTGTATTGTTTTGAAAGACAGTGCAATCAAAAATAACTAAATTTGAATTGTATTTTAATGTACTTCTAAAGCTTGCTTTAGCAAAAAATATCCTAAATATGTTTTACCTAACTGTTTTTTATTTTAGCAACTAGCAAAGCTTCTGACTAGCTTTGTTCAAAGCTTCAAGCCTTGCGCTCAAATGGTGTCGATAACGGGGCATTCTCACATGCTACCAGTCGTTGAATTCTCTGGGTATGCTGATCATTTAGTGAATCCGTGGCGATTAGACCCAACCACCTTGAAATTCTCCCTTAAAGGTAGTTTACCTTACGACGACAAATTACTAAAGCCACAAATATCTTTGTTGAGGCATGTGTTACAACAACCATATTCCAGAGACATGGTATGTTCAATGTTAGGGCTTCAAAAGCAGCACAAACAGCGTTGCATAGCACTAGAGGATCAACTAGTGGAGCTAATGATACTGGCTATGGAAAAAAGTGAACAAGAAAATGAAGACGACGAAATGTCTTCCACTCACTGGTGCTGGCTGCATTTATCATCACAAGTTATTTATTTAATCCTGTTCGGGTTTGCATCATTCCCCAATATAGTAATGGGGCTCCACAATAAATTAATTGGACACGAAATGAAGAAAGGCAGAGATCACCTAATGTGGGTCCTTCTCCAGTTTATTTCCGGTAGTATACAAAGGAACCCGCTTTCCAACTTCTTGCCTATAATAAAACTGCACGAGCTTCTATATCCTGAGAAGGAACCGCTACCTGTACCTGACTGCACAAGGGCGCACTGCACGCACCAAATGGCGGTCGTTTGCATATGGATGCACTTGTTAAAAAAAGCAGAAAGCGAACACAAAACAATGCCAATGCCGCAAAACTTGAAAGTACAATATGAGTAAGTAAGGTTTTTGTTCATATCAGATTCAACATTCCTGAAACTAAAAGTACTTATCAATATAATTCGTATTTTAGCTTTCTCCAACACTTGATGACGTCGAACAACACGCCAACCTTGATGGGGTCTGACTACCGCATAGCGTTACTATGCAATGCGTATTCGACAAACCAGGAGTACTATGCTAGACCTATGGGTATCATTATAGAAACCCTCTTTGGCAGTCAGAAGTCTTTGCCGAATGGGAACCCTGGGACGCCGTTGCCCACTGTTCCTTTGTCGATGTGCATACTTGACAGCCTGACATTGCACTGTAAGATGTCGCTTATACATTCAATAGTGACACACGTGGCAAAGCTGGCCCAGAACAAGACCAGTATACCTGGGAGCAGTATGATGGCTCCAGCGCTCGTCGAGACATACAGCCGTCTGTTGGTCTACACTGAAATTGAGTCCCTTGGAATCAAAGGTTTCGTTAGTGAGTGTTATGTTATGTATGATTATTTTCTTATGCCTTTTGAAGTTTTTTTCTTGCATGTATGTAAAGCATTGGTATTATTTAATTTACGTGTTTATTAACAATCTTAGCTTTATGGTTTTATTTTATCTGACTAAATTTATTATTTATGTATGTATGTAAAACTCTTTATTATACACAAAAACATGACATTAACAGTTAAAAAGAGAAACAGTTGTACAAAGGCGAACTTATCCCTTGAAGGGATCTCTTCCTCTTCTTAAATCGACATTATAATCTGTTCGTAACATTGTTTATTATAACATAACCATACATTATTTCAGGAGCCGGTACTTAGCCTATTGCAGGAGCTTACTAGGGTTATCTTTATTTTTTATTGTATTTGTAACACATATTGCTGGCCTTAGCTGGCAAAGAACTGAGTCAGTCATAAAGGTATAAGTTTTTTTTTTAAAGTAATGTGAATATTTTTGGGTGTGTGTTGATAAATAACTGTTTCATATTTATAGTAGGAACTTCCTTAAGAAGTCAAGTCACAATATGTTCCAACAATCGACTCGTAAATGCGTCTAAATATCGTCGCTATGTACTCGCGAGAAGAATTATAATTGTAATATTTAGAGCGTGTAGGTAGATATATTTTTACACTTGATTATGATTATGTGTGTCATTGGCTTCAACGTTAAACGTATGACACCCGACTGTCGAAGGAGGGTATGTTTTTCGAGCGTGTGTATTTATGTATGTATGTATCATTCTTTGGCACGCCCTGCAGCCTAAACGGCTCAATGGATTTTGAAGTGTAAGGTGTTATTAGATTCGTATCAGTTCCGCGAGTTACTTAGGATATATATTTTCCCGGAATTCCCGTAGGAACGGAAATTACACAAGCAGGTTTTTTTTAGTCTAGTATATAGATATTAAAGTTATTATTAACCTGCTTACAGTTCAACTTCTACCCAACGTCTTTAAGTCTCAGGCGTGGGGCATACTGCACAATTTACTGGATATGTTCTCGTATCGGATCCATCACATCCAGCCGCACTACAGAGTCACCCTGCTGTCGAACATTCACTCACTAGCCGCTTTCCCGCAAGCCAACCAAACACAGTTGCAGCTATGGTAATACCCTAACACTGACCATTTATTTAGCATTTTGGCCAATTTGATAGGCTAGATTAATTTGGGTATAAACAGATGGGGTTTCAATAGGAGCCGTGCGGGCGAGGCAGCCCAGCGGTGTACGAGTTATCAACACCCTAATAATGAATTATTAGTCTCTACAAATGTTTTTACTGATTTCTTTGGAATCGATTACTGGACGATAAAGCATAGAGCAGGTAGAGAGTGGGCAGGGATAAAAGCCGGATAAATTACGGGATTTGTATCAGAATCAGTGCTGGCAAGTCGTCTAGTAACTCCGTGATTTTGGGCGATGGTCCACGTAATAAATAAGTGATCACTTTTGTACCTTGTCACTTTAACGTCATGTTTGAAAAACCATATGAAAAAAATCAACTTTTTAAAAGTAGTAGTAATGTTTTTCTTAGATTATCTAGTAAATAAATTTTAGTGATATATTTTTCAATGGTACAACGACTTTCTATGTCTATAGATTTCTATGGTCAGCGGCGACCTACCATGTATCATAAAGGAACCTTTGTTTCCAGTTTCGAGAGCACAGCGCTCCGACTGATCACAAGTCTCGGCAGTTCAGGTGTACAGCTGCAGATGTCACGTGTGGTCTCAGACCCCAAATCCCTGGTGTCTTCGGAGAATGAGGAGCTTAATCGTGTACTCGTTTTGACACTGGCGCGAGGCATCTATATGACTGGGGCAGGTCAGTAAAAACCTCAAAGGGACAAATTACATATTTTAATCCAGACACTTTTTTTCTTCATTGATTCTCAAATTAATTATTTTCTCGAAAAGTGTCACGGACGTGGCCGATTTAAAATCGGATTTAATAATTGCGTGTTAATTGCTGTGTTCGTATTTCCGAAATAATAAATTTTTATTTTATTTTATAAATAGTATGGTTATGAAACGTTTGATTATTACCAGCTTTGGGGCTCCCAAATTATCTGTTTTTTTTTTTCTATGGTGTTATTTTTGTTTTTGTTATGTTCTAGCCAACGACGGTTCAGCAGTGAAGGAGTTGCTCACAACGATTATGACAAATACGCCACACATGTGGTCGCAGCACACGTTACAGTGCTTCCCGCCCGCCCTTGTTGATTTCTTCACACAGGTAATTTTCTTGCGGCTTACTAAGTAACCTAACCAAATACCTAACCATTATTTATTGTTTAGTGAAGATATAAGTCAGTACTACCTTAGATTACAATACATAGTCAAAACACTATTTAACTCGAAATTTGTCATAACAATTAATCATTGGTAGAGTTGATTTGGCAAGGTAGATTTGCCACATCTGAAGTAAGGTAGATGTAACAGTAGCCGTACTGTGCCTGGTTTTAGAATAGGAAGGGCACATTTATTCCAGTGAGTGTCGTAAAAGATGACTAAGGTCTCTGATGTGACAGTCGGTAGCGGCGTTCATTTGCCAACTACGAGCTTCAAAAACTGCGGTTTGGAAGGCATAGGGATACCACCACACTATTTCAGAAAAGTTCACTACCAATCCTCAACCAACGACCACTTTCAAGAGTGTAGCTGATTTGAAGAGAAATATAACAGTGATTCAATGTCTACTGCAGAATCCAGCTCCAAAGGAGAACAAGCAAGTTCTGAAGAAATCCGTCGAAGAGGAGTATCGGAAATGGACTTCGATGGCGAACGACAACGACATCATATCGCACTTCTCTGTCCCGGGGACGCCGCTGTTCCTCTGCCTCTTGTGGAAGATGATATTTGACACCAACAGGATAAATCCTATCGCTTTTAAGTACGTATGAACACCGTCATAGTTTCTGTAATAAATAGACTGAATTGCTCTTGTACAATTTTTCTTGCATGTTAAGTCTGGACAGGTCGCATAGATACGAAACTAATTGAAAACCAAGGATGATATAGACTGGATTGGCAGTCGCCATAGTACGGATCGGCCGCGGTTTTTGTAGTTCGATTATTAAATCTAGATGGCGCTGAAATATAGCCAGAGGCTTTGAAGGCAAAACAATAAGACTACAGATGTTTCATATTACTACAAATGTATTATTTTTCAAAAATATTGCATAATAATACATTTGCAGTGTTATGAAATATCTGTAGTCTTATGGTTTTGCCTTCAAAGCCTCTGGCTATATTAGACGACCAGATGGCCTAGTGGTTAGATTAGATACCCTGACTATGAAGCTTGAGGTCCCGGGTTCGATTCCCGTGTCGGGGCAGATATTTGTATGAAAAATACGAATGTTTGTTCTCGGGTCTTGGATGTTTAGTTTAATATGTTTTTAAGTATGTATCTATCTATATAAGTATGTTTATCCGTTGCCTAGTACCCATAACACAAGCTTTGCTAAGCTTACTTTGGGACTAGGTCAATTGGTGTGAATTGTCCCGTGATATTTATTATATTTATTATTTATTATAAATCTCAGCGCCATCTAGATTTAATAATCGAACTACAAAAACCGCGGCCGGTCCGTACTATGGCGACTGCCAATCCAGTCTATATAATCCTTGTTGAAAACGTTTAACTTCACATCAGATGTACCATAGATTGTATGGTCTGGTCATAACTATTCAGTGTTGTGTTAAAGGATACTGGAGCGCATCGGCGCGCGCGCCCTTTCCGCGCACCTCCGCAAGTTCTGCGACTATTTGGTGTACGAGGTCACCAACCCCGCCGGCGGGCCGCACATCAACAAGTGCGTCGATGCTATCAACGACATCATTTGGAAATACAACATCGTTACTATTGACAGGCTCGTCTTGTGTTTGGTGAGTTTGGTGACTTTTGGCCCCATTACAAGTTGGGCCAGACACGGCCATGTCCTCGAGTAGCGAAATGTAGCGTAATTTCTAATAGTGGGTGCACTGCGTTGTCTCTGAAATATAACAGCATAATGTGGTTTAATTGACATAGTATGGATAAGTAGCAAGAATATGGTCAAATATATTTTACGTGTAAATGAACTTATCCCTTCAAGAGTAAGGGGCTCACCTGATGGTACGTGAATACCAGCGCCTATAGACACCAGCAACAGCAGAAGACTGCACGTGCGTTGGCAGCCTAGATCGTTAAGATAGAATGAATATCTCATGTGCCATTTGGGTCATACATATATTTTTTGTTCGGGTCTCTCTTGTGGACATAGTAAAATTTAAGGGTGTATAGCGAATATTTTTTTAGCTAAGTCTACAACGGCGTGTGAGACGCCTGGCCATCTGCCGGCCGATTAAAATAAATCTTAAGTTTGCTGACACAGAGTCGCTTATTTACATATTTTTATCTCCACAGGAGATACAACCTTTGCTTCTTATACTGTTGACCCATTTACTCATATTTCATCGATTATCTTGCTTTCCTCGCTGGAACACGGCAGCTCAAGCACTGAGGTAGAATTAGCGAGTAAGATGGAGGTAGCGATCAGTGTAGACATTGCACAGAGTCCCGCAATTTTTAAAACTTTGTAATTTTTCAAGGTTTTACCCACGAATATTACTATCCCATAAAAATTACAGAAGTCTTAGACTAGAAACTTATTTTGGTGCTTACCTCAATTACTCCTTAGGTACTGCGGCCAAATCCTGACGGTAACGAAAGTCAGGTTTGCCTGTATATTATCCAACTGCTCCTGCTCAAAGGCTCCGAGTTAAGGAACAGAGCGCAAGACTTCGTCAAAGAGAACTCGCCAGAACACTGGAAGCAAAATAACTGGTATGTTATAAATAGTATTAGGACATAGAGCTTAAAAAGGGGGTAATGTGAGCTAATAAATATTAAAACTGGTTTTGGTCCGCGGTAACTTTTGTAATTTGTTATGTATGGCCTTACCACAGAAAACGACGGTTTTCTTTGAACTGGCGTTTATCTAACTAAGTTTGTATCCACACTTGTTCAACGACGGTCTAAGTTATGGTTATTGTTGGGTGAATCAACTTTTTTGTGTTGTTTACTCTGTCCAAGGATGATATAGACTGGATTGGCAGTCGCCATAGAACGGATCGGCCGCGGTTTTTGTAGTTCGATTATTAAATCTAGATGGCGCTAAAATATAGCCAGAGGCTTTGAAGGAAAACTTAGATTATATATATTACATAAGATACACAATCAGCCGGAATAAATGGGCACTACAAAACTCGGAACTTTTCGACTGTGTTCCGAGTTTTGAGATTAGTCTTGTTTTGACCATAGAACGTGTCAGTTCTCAACAATGGCTAAATGTTGCGTCAAGAAATTTGTAAATACTGGCTCAAAAATGAGAAATAAGGATGGGATGTCTTCTTTTTCATAAGTTCTATTGATTCATTAGCAAATGCTAGTTACATAAATAGCAATTTTATGAATTTTAATTATTTATTTCGTACGTACAAAATAATGGTGTCACATGGAACAAAAATATATAGAGTAGCTATTATTATTATATTATATTTTCTCACTATAATCATAATAATTAGTTTGACTAACGACAAAAAAGTGTATGTATAAAAATTTAACATATCATATTTTATAATTAAATTAAAGTTTTCCACGGAATCTTAAGAAAATACACTTATACTTTATTCGGAAATAAATATATTATTATTATTATTATTTTCTTGTTTCTTATCATCTCTCCTACTTAGGAGGTACAATATTGCACGGGCCTAAGCCAAGTGCGTTTCTTTTAAATGTTAATTTATGACATGGATAAAAATTTACGTACTATTCGGCATGGTGTTAAGGATGACTGCTTTCTGTAGGAGTATGTATGTGGATGGGTGTATGTCTAAGGTCCGGAGGCTTGTATGGAGAGTTTTTGGGATGACGCCTGTTGTGGAGAGGATGATAGGTACAGTTTTTACGCAACGGGCTTGCCAATGTGTTTTAATCTCAATTGATAGGTGATGTGTATTTGGTCATTTTGTCTGTGTGTGTGGTTAACAAGTTGTGAGTGATGCAGATAGCAACACAGAGTACATTATATATAGGAGGATAGAGATATCCTTCGATCAACAATACAACTAGATAACGGGTCAGCGCAACAAAAACGGCCCGGAAAATAAGAGTTCACTTTCAACGTGAGCTCTTATTTGGTTTTAGTTCGGTCCAAGCACAGCCAACATAAACACGTTTCGCGATGCCGCAATGTGTGCTTAAAAATTGCAAAAAAAATGCCCGAAAAATTAATTTATACGTCGGAGTGTCTTACTTTCGATAAGTAATAAGTATATTTCAAGCTTTAAACTAACAAATAATAAGCAAATTACTGATTTAAACTACGACCTGTGCGCGCCTATTGGCCAGGTTGGCCAAACATTCTTAAATGTTTGGCCAACCTGGCCAGTACGCGCGCCAACATCGTAAAATAGAACAGTAGATGCATGGAGTAGATTTGAAACTTAATTAATTTTAATATTATGTGTGCTGTGGTGGCCTAGTGGTTTGACCTATGGACTCTCGAGCAGAGGGTCGTGGGTTTGAGTCCGGGCTCGCACCTCTGAGTTTTTCGGAATTTATGTGCATTATTACATTTTGTAATTTACCATGAGCCCTACGATGAAGGATTCAATGGTGTGTGAAGTTCCCAATCCGCACTGGGCCCGTGTGTGAACTACGGCCCAAGCCCTCTCATTCTGCGTATCTACTGTGTTAAAAATTTTGTTTGTATTGAATACTTTAGATGTATGTAATTAAGTAACATTGTATATCTGTTTAAAAAAAATCGTGCGTGCAGCTCCTCCGCGCGGAAAAAGTGAAACTTCGTAATATCAAAATGAAAAAGGCACATCAATATGAACCTTATTGCAATAACTTAAAGAACTAAATTTACTTATGCATCTATGTGTTTAAATTACTCACTAGATGGCGCTTTTATCAAATCTCATACAAATTTACACAGACAGTATGAGTTCTGCATCGCACTTTCGAAGTTTTTAACATCCGTTAGTATACAATCATATATGTATACAATGCGAGATAACTTGCTTCGGCAGTACATATACTAATGCTTTCATACCCCCTCCATGGTAGCGTTAAACGGTTAATGCGACTTTTTTGGAAGTCGCATTAGGAGTATCACTTCAAAAACCAGGCGGTCACCCATCCAAGTACTGACCGCGCCCGACGTTGCTTAACTTCGGTGATCGGACGAGAACCGGTATTTTTGTCAAATATCTTGAAAACGGTGCATCCTACGGCAAAATGAATGAAATTTAAATCCCCTTTTCGAAACCTCCGCACCCCCTCCCCGCACTCCCCTGACTGACACCGAGTCACATTTGTATTTATTTTTAACCCCCGACACAAAAAGAGGGGTGTTATACGTTTGACCGCTATGTGTGTGTGTCTGTCTGTCTGTGGCATCATAGCTCTTAAACGGGTGAACCGATTTTGATACGGTTTTTTTAATAGAAAGCAGGTTTTTTGGCGATGGTTCTTAGATGTTTCATCAAAATCGGTTCAGCCGTTTCAAAGTTATCAGATCTTTTGTTAACTGCGGAAGGTATCTTAGACGCATAACGGCATTGACTTAATGTCAAACATACGAGTGACATAATTGCGTTGGGGTTTTTAATTTTTTTAATTTATAGTTATAATTATGATGCAAAACCTTTTGGCCGGCACCGTCATTACTTACATGTGAAAAGAAACTAGCATATACATTTTTTTTTTATGGACGTTTATTTTCTATACGACTCTTAGAACATTATTAAATTAAATAAATATATATATATATGTAGGATAGTTTTTTCTTTCGTTATTCATAAGGTGAGGGACCTTACAATTTATTTAAACTAAATTGATAGACTAAAATGTATTTGCTAAATAGTATTGAGTTTAGTTTTTTTTTATCTAAGATATAATGTTTTTTTTTTTTTTGTCAATATCTAAATGAGGCAAAGAAAAACTTGCAATTGCTTATGTGCATAATTGTTATGTTTTAGTTGTCTGAGGTCATACAACCACAGGATGGCCGAGTGTAGGAAAAATTAAAAAGATAATATGTTTTTTTTAAAGGAGTCTATGGGAGTAGCGGGGAGAGGGGGGTTAGGCTAATGGCGGATGTGAGAGATAGAGTTGTGATTGTATTTCTGATATGTTTTAAAAATATTATTAAATGCAGTATATTTGAGTCTGGGGTTTAATTTTTACAAGTCTACTGCATCAGTTTTATCATTTGAAGGCTTAACTGTTCCTTTTTCAATGATATGGCCTAAGTATTCGACTCTCCTTGTTAATAAATCACATTTCTTCCAATTAATGTTAAGTCCGTACCTGGATGCCACTTCTAATACTTCTCGTAACCTGAGAGATGCTTCATCATAGTCTTCTGCAGGTATAATCAGATCATCAATGAATATAAGTAGGTACCCCTTTGCCATAAGCTCCCTGAAAATTGAAGTAATAAATCGAGTAAAATAATTTGGACATATTGATAAGCCAAATGGCGCTCTATTGAACTCATATTGCCCATTTTGGGTAACAAATGATGTATATTTTGTGGAGTTCTCTTCGATTTGTAAATGGAAATAAGCATCTTTTAAGTCCAATTTACTGTAAACTTTTGCATGCACCAACTTATCTATATGGTCTTCAATTACAGGAAGGGGAAATTCATCTTTTACCATCTTTTCATTGACTTTCCGATAATCCACACATACTCGAATTGAACCATCTTTCTTTTTGACTAATACAAGCGGGCTTGCATATTCTGAAAAACTGGGCTTAATGATTCCCCTATCTAACCACTCACCTATTTGTTGATCAACCACCTGCTGCTCCTTGATAGCTAACCGCCTTGCTCTTGATGCCACAGGAATGTCATCCCTCAAAATAATCCTCATCTGAATAGGAGCTTCTTTGATTTGGACAGGCTTATAGTTTTCTACCATCTTCTGAACTTCCTCTCGTATATGTACATCTGGTATGTAGCTAACTGCTTTTTCAGCATCTGTAAACAAACAAAGCACCAACCCATCTTCGCTTCGCGGAGTTACACTCACCTGGCCCCTGTCGAAAGTTACTGTGGCTACCTCAAACATTGGATGGCCCAGTATGATATTATGAGGTATTACATCTTTCGGTACTACATAAAACAATAAATCATAACAGTGACCATCAATCTGCAACTCCATATTACATCTACCTAGGGCCAAAACTTTCACTGAACCGAGTCCCGTTATGATTATTTCGTCTTTAACAAAAGACCTAACTTTTATCCGAGCGAGCAAGTCTACGGATAGCAAATTCAGTTCACTACCAGAGTCTATCAGACAGTCAATCGTTACACCATTAATTTTTAGAGTCTTCGTAGAAAAATTCACTTTCAACGCACGGTCAATGTCAATGTTTTTGTCTTGGCACTTTTGGCGTCATTGCCGGTTACTTTGACAACATTGACACTGATGACAGCAGCCGGAACCGCCATTTTGCCCTTCCGTAGCGCCCTCTGTGCGCAACTCGTTCACATTCTCTGCGTTTTGTTCAGAGTTCACGCACATTGTGTGCGACCGCGATTGTTGCCAGCTCGACCCTCGTGCTTCGCTGCTCTCCCCTAAGCTGCGACCATTTCTGTGCCCTGTCCCGTCTCGTTCGCTCTCACCGCGCGCTCTGTTTGAATTCATGGTCGGACAATGTGGAGCAATATGACCAAAATTATCGCACTTAAAACATTTTATTCCATTGCGACATGAACTGGCCATATGACTTTTGTCTCCGCATTTATAGCAATTACGCTCCACTTTTGCTCTTTCTGTTGCCTGGAACCGTAACCGCGGACTAAGCGGTTTTTTCTCTTTGCTTTTCATCACTTCATATATAGCGAGGGCATCTTTCAATTTACCATAGGTTGCGACCCCATACAGCATGACCTTATTCGACGGCGTGTCTTCAATGCCGTCTACGATATACTGAATGGCCACGTAATCCGCGAAACCGCCACGCTTACCCAGCTCCTTCATCACCAACATATATTCATAACAAGTTTCATCTTTCTTTTTCTTCCGAGCCGCCATCATTTCATGTATTTCCTTTACGTTAACATGGTCTGGAAATTCCTTCACTAGAGCCTTCTTCAACTCGTCGTAGGTTTTAAAAGTTTTTTCAGACTTTAACCAAAGAGCGGCTGCTCCGACCAAGGATCTTCGAGCTATCAGTAATTTTTGCGCTGGCGTCCAGCTAAATATCTCAGCGTTATCCTCTATTTCTTCCGCCCACGCTGTTACCGTGAAAATCTTGTCCACCCCCGAAAATTTGACGACTGTTTCTTCGACTTGGTACAGCCCTTTTGCGGATTCCACCGTCACCGTTAAACCATCTTTCTCCGTCATCTTTCTCGCCTTTTTCTCCTTTTATGAACGCCTTGAACACCTTCTCAGACACCTTTTAAAACTTCTTTTATCACCTTTAACACCTTGATCACCTTTATCGTTTTAATTCTTCATCTAATTTTTATTCCATCTTCCTTTCAAACCGCCATTTTTTTCTTCTTATAAGCTGTTTAACTTCTCAATTTTCGTAACGTCAAATCTTCAAAAGTACGTAAATTTTATCCCGGACGAGCCCCCAAATGTAGACTTGTAAAAATTAAACCCCAGACTCAAATATACTGCATTTAATAATATTTTTAAAACATATCAGAAATACAATCACAACTCTATCTCTCACATCCGCCATTAGCCTAACCCCCCTCTCCCCGCTACTCCCATAGACTCCTTTAAAAAAAACATATTATCTTTTTAATTTTTCCTACATATATACACTAAAAACATCACGTCAACCAAATAAAAAGTGTAACGCGCGGAACCCATTGCCGTGTTAACGGTACACTGTTGCTCGCGAATCTCGCGATGTTCGCCGCCGTACTGCACAGTCACCCCCACGCACTCTCGCGTATTTGTCGCGTGACTATCATTGACTATCCGCATTATAAAAGTAAGTACTAATAAAATACATAGATACCCAAAAACACTAATCCTACCAAGCAAGTGAATTTCTACACAGGTACCTATTTTAAAATAATTTTATTGTCGTGCGTGAGCGACTCCATAGCTCCCGAAGTTAAAATCAAAGTGGAAAAAGTAGACAGGAAACGAAAGAATGTAACTCGCAATGCAGTCAAACTGAAAAACACTTTATCTGTAGTGTGATAAGGTTGACTTCACAGTAACTGTTATTTGACCTATGATTTTTCATTTCTAAGTGGCAGGTGTTATTTATTGCTTTGCTAGCTGTTTCAAGCGAATAATCGTAAGTAGAAGGTAGAATTGCGACTTTAATGTATGGTGCTATGGTCGTAAATGGTTGATCTTAAAACGGTTTTGAATTTGTTGTCTCTTTTCAGCAGAAAACATAAGTCGCTCTATAGCTACACATTCAAGCGGACACATTTTAGCTTGGATTTTGTACCTGTCCCGAAATCTAGTTGTATTGTTGATCGAAGGAGATATCACTCTATTCAACGGCACAACGCCATCTAACGCAAATTCCCGTAACTACTATTAGGAACCATACCTATAATATCAAGGTCCAATAATCACACGTACCAATACCAGCCCTGCTGTGCCACTGCCACAGCTTTTTTGAAACTAGAATTTAAAGTTGTTTTCATCTATTTTCTACATGATTTGATAAATAATATTGCCATCTAGTGCAAATTGACGGAACTAAAAATAGACATTATTGGAAGTGAAAGGACCGTGGATAGCAATGTCTATAAGGATTACTGTTTTGCTAAGTTTATCTAATATAGTTATTGTCTGGTCTGTTGTAGTGTATTGTTTTGTCTGTTATTATGGTTCTGGCCCAGTATATCCTGTAGCTTTCATTTTCTAGAACTGATTGTGGTTTATATTTATAGTATGGTAATTTCTCGGAGATAAATTTGTGTTTGAAGACTATGTATTGGTGAATTATAGCGGCTACTTGATCACGTCGTTGTTTGTTGTCGGTTTGAGCTATTGACTTGCATGCACCGGTTATATGTTGAATGGTTTCAGAGCTACTATGGCAATATCTGCAAAAATCTGCTGTGAAGTTTGATCTGCGAATGATGTGTTTCTGGTAATTTTTAGTATCAATAACCTGATCTTGGATTGTGATCATGAAGGCTTCGGTCTCAGGGAACAGCTCGCCACGCAGCAGCCACGCGTTCGACGCTTTTTTGTCTACATGAGGTAGCTGCAGGTCGTGATGATGCCTATTATTATTATTATTAAGCGACGTGCAAAATGGGCTACAAAACTAGCACGAGATAGGCGTGATGAACTACTTAAGCCCTATTGGTCCGTTGTGTGCTCGACACATTTTCGCCCCATCGATATCCTAGGCCTAGCTCAATCGATTATATTTGCACAATAATGTTCGCCGCAAATGTAAATATAGTATAAATAAATTGTGTCTTAGTCTTAAGACGTGTAAAAAGCATTTAAAAACATTTTATAAATTTTATTTTATTAAAAAAAATAACAACTTTTTTCCAGCGGATCGAGACTCCATTCATTTTATGTTTCGTCCAGCATCACTTTGAAGTTGACAATGTGTCAATATTGTTAGAATGGCTACTTCAGTTAAAAGTATTCCACATTTCGATAAGAATGTTTGCAAATTTGATATTAAATACTCATGAAATTGAGTCGTTTTTTGCATAAAATATTTATCTCAATACAAGTTGTAAATAAGTGATGTTGGCATCTTCCTGAATACAGCTACAAATGTCACTTCAGCCGTGTTTGTTTGAAAATTTTCTTCGGGACTGGGTATCTTGTATATATATAATCTAAGAAGGCAAAACAATAAGAGTACAGATATTTCATATCACTGCAAATGTATTATTATGCAATATTTTTGAAAAATAATACATTTGTAGTAATATGAAACATCTGTAGTTTTATTGTTTTGCCTTCAAAGCCTCTGGCTATATTTCAGCGCCATCTAGGTTTAATAATCGAACTACAAAAACCGCGGCCGATCCGTACTATGGTGACTGCCAATCCAGTCTATATCATCCTTGACTCTGTCCCAGTTGTTCAAAAGTCAACTTCATACTGTTTCATAGAATTTGCGTAACCATAGCAACGGGTCACGGGTGGCACTTAAAAGTTGATTCACTCTGTTAGTCAGATAGGTTCGAAAAAACGTCGGCCCATTTTGAGATCCTCGTCCCATTTCTGTGGACAGATAGATTTGGAATTTGGCATGTGTGCGTGCGTGTTCAACGATAAACAATTACCATCAGCGAGCAAAAAGCTTCTAATTATTCTGGCGATATTTTATTCCAGGTACGACAAGCACTTGGCGTTTCACAGGAAATATCCCGAGAAGTTCGCACCGGAGGAGGCGACCAGCGCTTACGGAGGCCCCATACCTGTGTACCTGAGCAACGTGTGCCTCCGGTTCATCCCAGTGTTGGACATTGTGGTGCACCGCCACTTGGAGACACCGCAAGTCAGCAAGAACTTGGAACAGCTGCTCGAACATCTTGGATACCTTTATAAGTTCCATGGTGAGGCGAATCATCATCATTTCAGCATGTATAAGTCCCATTGTAGGGCACAGGCCTCCTCTCAGAATGAATGGGCTGGGGCTGTACTGTAGTTCCCACACTTGCCCAGTGCGAATTAGGAACTTACACACACCATTGAATTTCTTTGCAGGTGTATCCAGGTTTCCTCGCGATGTTTTCTTTCACCGTAATGCTCATGGTAAATTTCAAATGTCAATAATGTCGCACATACATACATTCCGAAAGACTCAAAGTTCGCCCGCGTTTGAACCGAACTTGAAAGGCCACCGTTTCCTAACCTTTTTCAAGGGCGGACCCCCTAACTAGCGATGTGCCGAGTACGGCTTGACTCGAGTCAGACTCGATTCCTGCTTAGGACTCGCCTACTCGAGTACAAAAATATTTTGATTCGAGTACGCCAGACTCGATTCGGTACTCGAGTCAGAGAGAATCGGTTTCGTACTCGCTGACTCGATTCTATTATGCGAGTACAACTGACTCGAGTCTAGTATTCGAATCACATTGATTCGCTTGAATTCAATTTCTTTTTACTTAAGCAATGAATGAATACTATGCTGTTTGAAGATACTCCTTTTCGATTTTTCCTTTTTGTTATAAAATTGGTAACGGACTTGATTTCTGGACTCGAATTTCTTGACTCAAGTAAACATTCGAATAGATACCAAACATAGACTCGAGTAGGTCTTCACTGGACTCGAATCACGGAATCGAGTCAGGATTCGAATACCACATAAAATGACTCGAGTCGACTCGATCCACCAAAACAGCGACTCGGCACATCACTACCCCTAACGCTTCCTTACCGTAGTCCGCGGTTAGCTAAAAAAACTTTTACTCCTAATACTTTTATAAATCTACTAGCTGTTGCCCGCGACTCCGTCTGCGAAGAAAAACGGCCTACAGCCTATTCACAGACCTACCGAATAAAGTGAAAAAGTTTCATAAAAATCGGTCATGACGTTTCGGAGAGTTCCATAAAAAACACCGTGACACGAGATTCTTATATATTAGACTAGCTGTTGCCCGCGACTCCGTCTGCGAAGATAAAAAATAGCCTACGACCTATTCTCAGACCTACCGAACATAGAGAAAAAGATTATTTAAAAGCGAAAAATAGTTTTTCGGGTGCGCCGGTGGGATTCGAACCCACGTCTCCTGGGTATGCGCCCCAACGGGTGTTCTACCAATTGAACCACGTCGCATCCAACCGACTCCCCCGAAATTCTTAATCGCTTACATACGCCAACAGTGGCAGTGGCAGTGGTGGTGGTGGTGGTGGTGGTGGTGGTGGTGGTGGTGGTGGTGGTGGTGGTGGTGGGGTGGTGGTGGTGGTGGTGGTGGTGGTGGTGGGGTGGTGGTGGTGGTGGTGGTGGTGGTGGTGGGGTGGTGGTGGTGGTGGTGGTGGTGGCAGTGGTTTTTTTCGCTTTTAAATAATCTTAGATTCGGTGAGCAGCCGTACTGCTAATAAAATAAATAATATTTTTTATAGAGAAAAAGTTTCATAAAAATCGATCAAGGTGTTTCAAAGAAGTTCGATAACAAACACCATGACGTGACACGAGATTTTTATATATTAGATTTTAAATTTAAATTTTGATTTTGTCTGCGGACTCCCTGAGACAGGACCACGGACCCCCAGAGGTCCGCGGGCCATAGGTTGAGAAGCACTGCCTAGTCTACCATGGCTAGATGAGGCGTTAGGCGAATGATGCTACTAATATTAATTTACAAGTAAACAAGATCCTTACTTAAAATTACTCCTTTGGTTACTAAAAGGAACAAATTGAGTTAAGAATAATCTGTTTAGAAACTTCAGAAGAGTAATTTGCAAAGGATTTATGTGTTTTTATAATATTCAAAAATGAATTTAATGTTATAATCGGGGTAAAAAAGGTTCGTCACTTTTAGACCTTAATTCGTTGACATAGAGTCGAAAAGTGACGAACCTTTTCTTACCCCGACTAAACAATTTTGCTTTTTATTCCTGAATAATCAGGGTTCATAGACTTGTCAATTGAATTCCAGATCGGCCAGTAACATTTTTATACAACACCCTGCACTACTACGAAACAAAGCTGCGAGACAAACCGCTACTGAAGCGTAAGCTAGTCAACGCGGTGTTGGGGTCTCTGAAGGACGTGCGACCCAACGGCTGGGCTACCACGGAGGCTTTCCAAGCATATCTGGTGAAGACCGACGTCGATTCCACAGCTACACCGTGGACGCCCGACCTTAATTACTACTTGAGTCTCGTCAACAGGATGGTGGACAGTATCCTTTAGGAAATATTTTCGCTTTTTAGGTACCAATTTCAAAAAAAGGCATTTTTAAAAAGAAAATCCCAACTTTCCATAAAAAAAAATTGTGTCAGTTTTGTGACGAGCCATATAAACTGTATCAAAAAAAACAAAAGTGACAAAAAAATTTGAGACACTTTTTTCATCATCAAAATCAATAGTGCTCTAGATTCTAAGTAAGAAAACCCCAAAATTTCCTCATTTGAAAAAAAGTATCGGGTACACATTTTTTTTTGAAAATGCCCACCTAAACTACGATTTTTAATTTCGTGGAATTCCGACAAATGCCAGATTTTGACATTTCAGAGGCAACAAACTTTTTTTCATTTTAAATCTAATTATTATTTTAGAAACAATAGGCACATTACTAATTATAACTATAGTGAAGGAGAGCTTTTACTATAAGAAGTTATCAGTTTTCATTTATTATTCTATATTTATTTCATAGGTTTTTAAGAGATTCGTGTATTCATGGTTCGTGTGAGATAGTTCATAATGATATAAGTCCTCTTTAAAAAACAACACATAACTTTTCAAGGAAATAATTATATCAATCAACGAAAACGACAAAAATAATACGGAAACAGGAGAGCGAGCACATTCGAACATTCAAGACAGAAGCCGAATGACTTTAATATTGTTTTGACAGAGGAATGATATTTGATGGTTTTTATTATATAAGTATGTAACTTGTCTAAGAAATTTTAAATTACAAACCTCTTGAGACGACAATTGAAACTTAATACATAACTATTAATTATAATTTAAGTCCGATAGTTTGCGATATACAAATCATATCATCGCAATGATACCCGGGACAATTTATTTTTTACTCATAAAAGGGTTAAATATTTTATTACGCCTGAACAGTTAGATCAAAAAATATTCTAACTACGTAATAATTAATGATTTATTACATTATGTCCAATTTTAATGTGTACACTAAGGAAATTGTGCCCTGTATTTCCTAGTTTTTGTTTTATCTCGTTTAAATTTTCGGGAAATATTTTTTGCCTAGTAACACTAAGAAATGTCAGAATTCCACGAAATTAAAAATCGTAGTTTAATTAATTCAATGGAACTGACGCATTCTGCTTGAGATTGAAGGCTATTATTTGATGACTAGCTGTTGCCCGCGACTCCGTCTGTGAAGAATAATAGGAGTATGAAAAATAGATGTTGACCGATTCTCAGACCTACCCGATATGCACAAAAAAATTCATGAGAATCGGTCGAGCCATTTCAGAGGAGTTTGGTAACAAACACCGCGACACGAGAATTTTATATATTAGATTTCATAGTTCTAAGCAACAAATGGAAATTATCCGGTATAAGCTAAGCTTGCATTTCTAGTTTAGACTTAGCTGCTAAGACTTACTTAGATTACGTTTTTTATTCACATTTGTGGAGGCGTATAGTGTGCCAATGGTTCACTCTGTTTTCGACAAAGAGTATTATGCACTAAGCTAAGCGTGAACCATTTGCTGCTTGTTTTTATTTCATCTCCTACTTCATCTGCGTATAATTCAAGGGAATTCTGCTTTTTAGGGTTCCGTAGTCAACTAGGAACCTTTATAGTTTCGCCATGTCTGTCCGTCTGTCTGTCCGTCCGCGGCTAAGCCCAGAGACTGTTAATACTAGAATTCTGTAATTTGGCATGACTATGTATATTAATTAGTAGGTACAAAAGTATGGATAGTAAGTATGATTGAGGGTGAATCAACATTCGCGTTGTTTACTCTGTCCCCAGTTGTCCATTTGTCCAAGTGACATCTCATACTGTTTCATAGAAAAATGCTTAGGTTGTTCATGAGACAAAATTTGTGTAACAATAGCAACGGGTGGCAAGAAAAATTCGATTCACCCTTGAACTTACTTCATTTTTTTTCATTAATCTTATTCTTTCGTAACATAACTACTTTCCTTAACACAGTCTACAGCTATGACAGGCCAGTCTCACTTTCCAAACACTGACTGGCGTTTCAACGAATTCCCCAATCCGTCCGCTCATTCGCTCTACATAACGTGTGTAGAGCTCATGTCTCTACCTATGGCTCCTAACGCCGTAGGCAACAGTTTACTCGACGTGGTCACGAAAGGTTTCGTCGTGATACCAGCAACTAAAATCCAACTCTGGATCAACGCTATCGGCCTCATTATGGCCGCATTGCCTGACGCTTACTGGACTGTGCTCCATGATAGGACACTAGAGTTGATGACCAATAGTGACATGACGGAATGGCCGTACCAACACACGCCTTTCCAGTTGTTTAATTTGGCGACTACCAATGACGGCATGCTGGAGAACAAGTACAGTTTGACGTTGGCTCTGGCACACGCTGTTTGGTACCACGCTGGTGCGGGACAGATCATGCAAGTCCCTCAGTAAGTAACAGCCGTAGATTAATCTAGTTTTAACTGCGATGAAAACATCGATTTCATATTCCAAGATTAGATTCCATATAGGCTAGCTTTTCCTCAACGCGGGTTGTTATGACTGCAAGAAATCTCTGTAGGCTATGATGCTTGATTTTGTTATTGTTTCTAAATTGTTCGAAATTACCCGTGACCATAAGGCTGGTGCATTTCTCGCCCAACGTATTGGCATCACAATCCAGCGCGGAAATGCTGCCAGCCTTATGGGCACTCTTCCGCAGGGACAGGACTTAGGCGAATTGTATGTATACAGGGTGTTAGGTAATGAGTGGATAATCCTTGAACTACGGATAGAGGGCACTTAGGACGTTATAATAAAGCTAATATAGGTTTAGTAAAAGTGGCACGGTTTTCGAGATATTTGGACTTTTAGGTTTTTTTCGAAAATGAACACCCTTGTTCAATGTTTTGATCATAGCACCATTTTAAGCTATTTTTTTTAATTTTTATTTTTGCTCATTATTCTTGAATACTTGTGTTACCAGATAGGCATCACCATTTTTGTGAGACCACATTAGATTTTTAATAAAAAAAACGCTAACTTGATTTTTGCGTTTTTAATCGTACATTGATCGAACTTTCAGCTCTCATGGTGAAAAAAAAAATACATTACCGTCTAGTTGCCAATAAGCTTAAAAACATGCTAATTTATTGACAATTTAAAAATAGTAATTAACTTTTGCATTTAAAATCAAAATGCCAAGATAATAAAAAAAAGATACGCTCACCCACATTTTTCCCAGTGTACTTTTTGTATCCCGGGCGTAGAATCCAAAACTTTTTCTTGCAAAAATAACATTACTGGCCACTAATTTAAATGCCATTTACTCCAAATTTAAAAAACATGCCGACTGCTCTTTGTTTTTCTTTAAATTTGATTTTGAATATCGGTATTATTGCGTAATTAATGGTGAATTGAGTGTTTAGATGTGTTAAGGTTGTTGTGTTGTTTTTTTTTTTTAGTTTAATATTGTTTCGAACAAAATACACACCGACAGAATGTGCTCAAATGCATTACATTTATGGTGAGTGCCAAGGCAACGCTAGTGCTGCTGCAATGTTGTACGGTTAACTGTCATAAATCATAATTTAAGTATACATCGGCGACTTGTGGCATTTAAAATCTGCTGCTGGCTGGTAGCATTTGTCGTTTCTGACAGACTAGTGAAGTGACTATGTTTCTTTGTACGACTCGAGCAAAAGAAACCAAAACAAAAAAATCTTTTCAACCATTTAATATTTGTCTTTCGTGATAGACAGTAAATATTTGTTCAAAATTTTTAGAAGTTATCCAACGTCTCCTATTTGAGTGTTAAAAAAAAGCATTCTTGCGTAAGTTTGTTGGTGTTCTCTTTCATTGCAACTTCTTTATTTTGTAAAATCAATCCTATTAAATGGTAAAGCATTTACTTGGACAACCAGACCTAAAGATGCCCAAATAGAGCTTTACAATTTTGACATTGTTTGTGCTAAGGCCGGAATGTCAACAAATAATAGTAAAATAAAACTAAGCTTATAATATAAATTAATTGGGCGTCCCCGTGAAAAAAAAACGTTTTTTTTTTTTCGGTCCGGTGGTACGGAAGTCTTATTTTAGTCCGACTAGGATTTAACCGGTTTTTAACCTCTAATTAACTGCACACAATGAAATAAAAATATGTTTATGTTAATGTGCCTATAAACATCTCGATCTCAGTACTCAGTAAAATTTGAGCCTTTAAGTCACTAAAAATTAAAAAGAAAATATCTCACCGTTTCCAGGTTCGTCAAAGAAAAGCTTTCGTCTGAGATCCGCACAGAGATCCAGCTGGTGTTCCTTTGTCACTTGGTGGGTCCATTCCTACAGCGTTTCAACTCTGATGTCTCCCGCGCGGTCATGGACATCACGATAACTCTGTACGAGCTACTAGCGCACATCGACAAGACGCAGCCGCATCTACAGTACATTGACCCTATTTGCGATCTGCTGTATCCTTTTAATAAAATAAATGTCATTAGAATTACCGTCGTACAGCCTATGAGATCAGTAGCTTGGGTTTTGTGGGAAAACAATGTTCTGAAAGATAATTCATATTTTAATTTTTACGTAAGGGGATAAATTCAAGTGGATTAATGAGGGATAGGCACAGGTATTTTGTACTTAATGGGAGGTCCTAACCTTCTCTAGCTTATAAAATGCTGTCACCAATAAAACTATTTTTGATTATTTTTTTTGATATCTAATTCTTTAACTACGAAAATCTAATTCAAGACCAAAAAAACTACGACAGATAAGTCGATGTCTGAAGTTTCAAAGTCACCAATGGCACATTGTTAATCGAACAAATCGTTGTAAATATTTGTAGATAGTATGACTAACATTTTCAATACCAAAAGTTAACAATAGGGAATATGCATTCAATGTTTTTTCTACCCGATATTCAAAAATATTAAAGTTCAAGTAAAATTACATAAAGTTTACCACTGACAGATGGTTTGCCTTCATTTCATATTCAACTTTAACGACCTACAAATAAAGCCAATTTTAGAATACTGTTCCCCACGTTTGCAGATTTTGTAATAGCTACTTTATTTGTATGGTGTTAAAGCCATCTGTCGGTGGTAAACTAAAAGTAAACGTATTGTAACTTGTTTATTGAAGTAGAACGTTTAAAACTACCAATAAATAAATATTCTTACTGCGGTCTTTTAAAAAGTGAAAATATACTACCGCAAACATATTTTGTTTTAGTAGCAACCCATGTTAGTCTTGAGTTAGATTTTGGAGTATAACATAATAATATGGTAACTTAGGCATTATTTTAAATAAGGTGGGCTTGCGCGGACCAGGGTTAACTAAGTAAATCCTCGTTACTTAACTGCGTAAATTGCATGCAACCGTCACTCCTAATCCAGGGTTAACGATGAAATTTTGTAACCCTAGACCGTGCAAGCGGCTCTTGGAGGTATTATTTGACCAGTAACAATTTCTTTAACAAAATCCTGCAGCTATCACATCAAATACATGTTCGTCGGCGACACACTGAAGAACGAGGTCGAAGCGGTGATCCGGAAACTGCGACCAGCGCTGCAGATGCGTCTTCGTTTCATCACCCACCTTAACGTGGAACAAATCAACACAGCCTAGCAGAGTGACTACTACAGCTACACACCTTCGAGTACGAGCTCTAGCTCCGAATGAACGGTAACGCTGTAGACAAATAAACAAGGCGCGTCAAAAAGTAAAGCTAGGTTTAGTGCCCCTTAAATTTAATCTGCGGAATATACAAGGTGTCAATCAATACGATGAAAAACTCATACGCCCAACATATTATAAGGTGCGTCGCCATAGTACGGATCGGCCGCGGTTTTAGTAGTTCGATTATTAAATCTAGATGGCGCTGAAATATAGACAGAGGCTTTGAAAGCAAAACAATAAGACTACAGATATTTCATATCACTGCAAATGTATTATTATGCAATATTTTTGAAAAATAATACACTTGTAGTAATATGAAACATCTGTAGTCTTATTGTTTTGCCTTCAAAGCTTATGGCTATATTTCAGCGCCATCTAGATTTAATAATCTAATTACAAAAACCGCGGCCGATCCGTACTATGGCGACTGCCAATCCATTGGTCGCCACGTAGGCTTGACGAACAACTTGGGTAGATTTGAATTTGGCTTTGATTTTGAACTCTGTTACTTCACAGCCTCTCAGTTTCATAGGATAAATGGGATCTACCAACAAACGTATATTCGTCTTAAGAATTTACATTATTGCGCGTACATAAGTTTGCCCAATCCTGGGCCTCAGTTTTGTTGCGTAGGATCAAGTAAATATTTATCGATTAAAGATATTGGTATTATATGTTTGAACACCTTGATAGATGATTTGCCTAAAAAAAACAGATGAATGACATTGTCAAGATTAATATCGTGTATGTCGATGCGTCAATTTTTTTTTGGTTGGCCTGTGTAATACTACAACAAAAATGCACATATTATTTTTGCCAAATTATCAGTCAGTAATTGTAAAGGTCCAAAACATTTCACTCTTATTTTAAACATTTATCTAAAATTAATCGTGATTCAAAGTTGCTTCAGAACATTGAGAACCTAAATAAGCCTACTCTTAAACGCGTATGTTTTTTTTAAAACGGCGTTGCGCTTGAAACCTATCATATAATACGTAGAAGCAAGGTTCTATGCAAAATCAGACGTGAACAAAATCAAAATGACAACACTGACAGATTAAGGGGCTCTTTTACCACCCATTGATTAATTTTAACTGACGGATAAATAATGTGATGCCGTCTCCTTCTATTCAAACAAAACAAACAGAGACGGCATCACATTTATCCGTCAAATAAATTTGATCAATGGATGGTGAAACAGAGGGTTAGAGTGATATAGTAAATGTAGTACATTTTAATATATACCTTTTAATAGAACGTAACGTCGTAAATCATCTGTGTCAGCTTCAGTTTTGCTACCTTTTTTTTTACCTAAAATGGAATGACAACATTGACAACACACACACAAATAAAAAAAAATATCTAAAAGAAAGTGTATTGTAAAATGAACCTTAAAGTTAAGTTATACGGTATAATCACGATATTCAAATAATAATATGCGATTTTCTTTTGGTATGAGAGCGAAAGAAGGCAAATGATGATTTATGCCTTGTTTTGATGGCTCCAGAGCGGCGATCGTGCATCTATGTATTACATGATCTAAGCTTGAAACACATGGAAGTACATCGGGTTGCCTAAATTTGTGATGATAAGTATGGCAAAGCTTGTGTACGCTATTTGTGAAGTGTTTCACTCGAAGACATATCTAGCTCACGCGTCTCGCACTTCGAGTTGCCTAACCAAATCGTTACCGGTAGGAACGACATTTGCCGAATTGTGGCATAGTTTCGTATGTGCATTTTTTAGCCGCATTGTATTTTGCCAGACCTGGTCCAAGTCTCATTATAGGATTTTTCCTTTGTATAGGTAAATCTGCGTTTGTATATTGTAGTCGCCATTATACTTCGCGCATGGCTTCTGTAGCTCAAAAAGTGAATCAAATACACCCGCGAAGCTGACGCAGATTTTATCTAGAACCGCTACACTCATAGACTTCAATTCAATAGGTTTTAATGGATCCAAAACTGATTTTATCGTCTAACGCGCGTAGCATCTAAAAATATCAAATGGTATAAGATGATAGTCGGAATGGGTAATGCGCGCGGTAGACAATTAGGCCACTGATTTGCTATCATGAAATGTGAATGTTACAATAACAAGATATTTGCGTAAGTCAGTTTTTAACGTATGAGACACGAGTGAAGAATTATGTAAAGTATGTATATATTTGTTAGTAAAATTGTGAAAAAAAAAATGTTGAACGTGTGAATTCATAAAGCAATGCAATAATGTAAGTAAATAAATAATACTAAAGTACAGGATATGTACTGAACATTCATATTGTAAAGATTGTTAACAGAATACAACAGTTTCCGTTGTTTTATACACTATATAAACAAAATGTGTCTCTGGAGGTCTTTGATGATCAACGGTACTTTATATTTTAAAATGGTTGTAAAGTTGTAATTTAGACTAGTAAAACCGTGGTACCGTACCACTTAC
Source organism: Archips xylosteana (assembly GCA_947563465.1). Taxonomy (NCBI): domain Eukaryota; kingdom Metazoa; phylum Arthropoda; class Insecta; order Lepidoptera; family Tortricidae; genus Archips; species Archips xylosteana. The sequence goes on from OX387343.1 coordinate 39,268,539, forward strand.
TCTTATTACTAAACCAATAAACCAATTATGCCTAAATGGACGGCTAGCACGAAAGCCCGCGACTCCCTGTGTCATCAATTGAGTTTCTTTCAAACGAATACATTAAGAAACAGACACAATTAGTGATAGCTACAAAATCCCCTGTTTGCTAGCCGTTCTGTATAAATGAATACAACTTAGGTTTAGGTAAAATTGTTAGTGAAATCCTCATTACAATTAAGTAAGTATTACGGAATCACAAAATGAAGCAAATAACATTTAATTTTACTTTTTTTGCTATACTATTATAGATACAGTCAACCAATTTGATTCCTAGGCCACTATAGGACCTTATCGTAGTGTAACTATAATGTAAATTGACAATCACAATGCTTATCGAATGACGTAAAATCTTACAACGACAAGGTTGTGGTGGTCTAGGAATCAAATTGGTTGACTGTACTATTGTATATGAATAGTTATACATATTTTATATTTAGACTCAGGTAATTTTAGAAATAAGTAACTTATTTTTTATTCATGATCAACTACTTAATCGAATATAAACAATTTTTTATTTTTATTTTGAATGCTTCAAATGAAATGTTCCAGTGAATTGTTTACACAATTACTGCATCAAGTTATACTTATAAGCATCACAATAAAATTGTAGACAAACTAATTATTGACTATATTAAACCAAGACATCACAGTTTTAATTTTGTATTGTTAATGTATTTTAACTAGTTGTATGTAAGTAATTATAAATGATTTTAATCGCAATAGGGAGATGGAGTATGCAAGAAGATGATAAAGTAATGTTTTAAATGGAGCGACAATTTTGCATGCATGTTGAAATTGTTGAATTTAAAGAGGCCTCGCTGTGAAGAGTTTTCATCTTCTAGCTTTGTCTGCACCCAAAAAGCAATTCATTAGATTTTTGTTGTTCCGTGTTCGCTGTAAGTATAAAATAAATAACAAAAGAGCTTTTCTCTCATCTAGACACGTAGTAGGTACACAGTCCGGTCATTGTTATGAAGCCTTAACTTTGTTGGGACGTAATATGCATCCCGTCCCTCCGCACATATTTATATTATAATATTTGACGTGACAGAGCGAAGGTTCAGTCGGCAAATATAATATCACACGTGCGTGCGCGTTTACGGTGCTGCTGGTAGAGGGGATTTCGTGTAAATCGGTGATCTCTCGATTTTTATTTTTATCTTGAAATGGCGCAAATGACGAGCTTTATGTGATTTTGATTTATATCTTCATAATTTTAAGCTTAATTCATTGTTTTTTTATGGGAGAAGATCGCCGGCAGACTAATGGGAAGATGACGTTTGTTGGTCGAATTAGTTTGAAACGAGCTCGGCTAACGCATTAGATGAACGAAGCTGTGGAATTGCTACAACACATTTATTTCTCAATCTTGCATGCCACTGCGTACGTGGCTGCGACGGAAGTGTTTTAATGTTGACAGTATCTGATTACAGTCACTGAGATGAGTCATCATCACATCAACCAACAGACGTCAAATGCTGGACAAAGCCTCCAAAGAGTTCCACAACGATTGATCCTGCGCTGCTCGCATCCAAGTGGTTCCTGCGACTTTTACCAGATCTTCGGTCTATCTTATTAGGGTCCTTGCCACGTCTTTCGGTTCGCCGTTGCCGCTCTAGAATCTTCATGCCCCATCGGCCGTCGGTTTTAAAAACAATGTGCCCGTCCACTGCCACTTTATGCTGGCGACTATCCGAGCTATATCAATAACTTTGGTTCTCCTGCGAATTTCCACAATTCTGATTCGATCACGTAGGGAAACTCCGATCATAGCTCGCTTCATCGCTCTGGAGTGACTGAGCTTTCTTAGGTTTTTTGTAGGTAAGTGACCACGAGATGATTACAGATTGAGATGAGTAGGGTGACTGCAACAACCATGGACATGTTAAGCACAGTATTTCCCCAGTAATGGATACCAAAGATTCAATGCCTTATAGTCCACCATACATGGACTTTACCAGTTATAACCACCAGTTATCTGAGCTTAGTGTTGATAGTTTAATAATGTAGTGTGGTCGTTTCTTATAATTTGGGTTTACGGAAAAAAATGTCCTTTGGTTCATGTCCATTACTGGTGCTGTCATCCTATTATTCTGACGTGCACTTTCGCCACTTGTAGGTATAGGCTGGACCTGCTTACTGGTTCGTGTGTTGTTTGGGTTCTTGGCACCGGCTTCTTCTCGGCACGCAAACGTTTAATGAAAACACAATGCTTTTATTTCTTCTGGAGTAGCTTAGATTAAAGTTCGTCAGTTAGTGAATCAAAACAATAAAAATTAAGACAAGATCTATGCAAATTTAAAATAGCATAGGAGTTAGGGTAGATATTAGTATGCATTTAAAGTTACATAAAAAGGGTCTTAATGATAGACCTGAATGCATTGAAACTTTGAAGTCACTATGTTACCTGACATTTTCGGTCACTCGATATTTCGTGTCTAACCATATTAAATGTTGTGAAATAACGATCAAAGCCTATTTACAATTTAACGATTATAATTATAGTAGTCATTTCACCATGACCCTTATCCAAGCTGGTATTTTTTTTACGAAGTCTACTTAATGCTATAGGGATTATCGTAATATAAGTGTAATAGACGAGTTTACGATATATCTACTAATATTTTAAACTTTAAGTTATATTTTATGCTCAACCAATGCAAAACAATAATGTACAAATAATTATACTCCTATGGCTAAATTGTATGAAAATAAATAATCAGTTTTTCTTCATGGTTTTAATGGTTTACTTATATTATATATTTTTACCTTTGACTATACGTCTTTGTTCTGGCTTTAGATAGGTTAGGAATAAGCTAAAACATGCGTGTAATTGCGTGTAATTGGTCGCGCCTGTAAAATACGTGATTTTGAACTACTATTTTACTGAAGCAATAGGATATTGTAATAAATACTTAATAAGATACGACTAGAGTTCCAAATCACGTCATTGTGTTGATTTTGTCCTAATTAAAATAGATAATGATTAAGTACTTATAATAAAAATGAATCGGAAATTATTTACAGGTTATAATTAATGACCCTGCCTCTTCTATGTACCTCTAAATAAACAGATTCTTGCGTTTTACTAATAGATGCTCTATTACAAGGACTATAACTGTAACCTAAGCTATATGAATCCGAAATAAAAAAATATTCGAAACCAGTGTTGTAGCTAGGAAGGGGGGGGGGGGGGGCACGGGGTGAAAGGTCTGATGTAAAATGGCTAAACGGAATGAGGTTTTTGTACCAACTAATTAAAAAAAAAGATATGCGTAACTGAAAATATTAGAGCACCCGAAATAACTTTGTATCCGTACCTATCTAAATCATGATCCAAAATTTCATATCCTTGCTCTTATTAGGCGATTGGGTACAGTCGCTATCTAAACATCAGAGCTGTCTAGGTTCTCAAAATATCTGAACTCCACTAAGTGTGTTGTGAATCGTGTAGAGCTTGTCTAATTTAAAATGACGCGCGCCCAACCACCGCATTTACGCACATCTGCCTTGAGAAATATTTCTCTATTGTAGCTTAAATTGAGTTTCAAATCCTGTGCGTAAATGCGGTGGTGGGGCGCGTCATTTTAAATTATACTCCATTTAATTTAGAATTATAAACCACAACAACATTATATTGCGGCTCGTGAACTGTAATCTCTTTACAATTGTACTAGAGTAACAATTGACGACACGCAAATAAAGTGACACTAAAACAATTTTATTTTGCGGCTCCCAGACTATTGTACTGTACTATTTGCTAGGTAAGAAATAGTTGACGAGCCGCAATATAATGATGTTGTGGTTTTCAATTGTAAATTAAATGAAGTGTAGACATTAGACAAGCTCTAAAGTGCGCGTGGAAAGGTTGAAGCACCCAGGTACGTTTATTATAATGGCGACGATTACTACAAATTTATGTAATTTAAAGAGACTTGTCTTAAAATAGGCAACATTGGTTGGTATGTTATGAGATAATTTAATATACTTTCACTTTATTATACTACTTTTACAATAAATTAGGACGTCTTTTTTTTTTCCAAAGTTTAGAGGGCGAAATACTACATTGTGTGATAGGTAATTGTACTGAATAAGTAGGTAACGTGCTTAGTGCTTACCTAAATCACCATGATTTAAAATAGAACATATTTTTATGCTATAATTTACCATGAAAGAATAAAATAGATATTTTCGAATATTCTTTTGATTTACCTCACCAATCTACAACATTAATTAATAATGATTGACGTATCAAACTATCTAATTGGCTACTTTCCTAACTAGTCAGTCTTTTAGATTATCAAAAAATATTGGACACGTATTTTTTATTTTGTCAATTAAACAAAAAATTACGAAGATATGGCGCGTTGAAGTTTCGCGTGACGTCACTTGTTCCTACACTTTGTATGAGCGTTTTAGGAACAAGTGACGTCACGCGGAACTTCAACGCGCCATATCTTCGTCATTTTTTGTTTAATTGTCAAAAGAAAAATTACGTGTCTAATATTTTTTGATAATGTAAAATACGGACTAATAAGAATTATTATTTTTTTACCTAGGAAACATCCCTATTCTGGCATTTAGCTTTACGCTTGGCCGGACCGAACGAAAAGCCATTGCCATTACATGCGGGCTACCAACCAACCTTACCCGCGAAATCAAAAAAATGGATTAAACTACATTTACTTAAAATAGTCTAAATGGCCCCCCAACCAATCACCCTCTAAACTAAAACTAAAAAACCGGCCAAGTGCGAGTCGGACTCGCGCACGAAGGGTTCCGTACCATTATCTACAAAAACTGCAAATAAATCATGTCTGTTGTATGGGAGCCCCCTTAAATAATTGTTTTATTTTAATTTAACTATTTATTTTTAAAGTGAATATATAACTAAATATGTATTCTCTGAATATTTCAAGCGTCTACCTATTGCCGTTATCAATATCGACCAAAAACGAGCAAAAAAAATCACGTTTATTGTATGGGAGCCCCCTTAAATATTTATTTTATTTTTCTTTTTAGTATTTGTTGTTATAGCGGCAACCGAAATACATCATCTGTGAAAATTTCGACTGTCTAGCTATCACGTTCATAAGATACAGCCTGGTGACAGACGGACAGCGGAGCCGTTCATATAATATTACAATACTCTTTGGCGGAGCCTCAGTAATAGGGTCCCGTTTTACCCATAGGGTACGGAACCCCAAAAATATCCACTGACCTACCTATCACCATATGGCTTGTTCTAAATTTTCAAGTTCTTCTCTTACAATCAAGTTACAATACAACAATTATAAAGCATAGTAGCGTATAGCGGCACTAGCGGCTCGTTCAACTATAAAAAGCACTAAGCGCGAAACTTTAAATGTCCGAAACTTAAAGTGTACCTGTACACTCGCCTGACATTTTAAGTTTCGCGCTTAGTGCGCTTTTTAAAGTTGAATGATTAGAGAGCCGTATCCGGCCGGTCACGACTCCTATACTTATTTTAAATCAGATATTTGCCAAACCATTTAATAAATACATATCATTTATTTTAATAATATATACGCAGTAGCTTTATATTATTTTTGCTAAGGTCTTATATTTAAAATGTAGGTTTTTGTGTACAGTAAAGTAACACATCTATATTGCCCGCTCGCTGGCCGATTGAATCCGGCAAAACCGCCATTTTGTAACGTTGCTAAGCAACCAGTCGCTCAGTTGATTAATCATAAAATATGCGGTGCGGCGCGGCGCGGCAGATCGGCAGGGGCAGGCTGGTTGGTAGGCAGGCAGGTTACTTTTGTTAAGCTGCGTTGCAACGCACCCTAGTAAAGCGGTTGTGAACTAAACTTATTTTAAGCGGCGCTGTCTCTCGGGTCGGGCTTGTGTGATTTCAGTGCGTGAAATATTAGTTTTTTTGAGAAAGACTGTTAAATTTTGCTCAAAATGGCCACAGAAGTAACGAATAATGCTCCAGTTATAACTGAAAAGGAAAAAGAAACGAAAGAAGAGGCTGCTGTGGATAATGGTCAAACTAAAGAAGATGCGCCGGCCGTGACAGAGAAAGCCGAAGAGAAGACAGAAGAGAAAAAAACCGAACCGGCCCCGCCGAAGCCGACTACTCACAAAGTTAACTTTGAAAAGGATATCGTTTATTTATATCAGTTTTCGCGAACTCCTTTGTTGCCGTCTACATCCCCTTACTGCTTGAAGGTAGAAACATGGCTTCGTTTGGCTGGTGTCAAGTACGAGGTAAGTGCTAAAATGTAATAATAAGTTATGGTTAGATATGTGTTACCATTTCTTTTCTGTCGTAATAATAATTAGCTTCGTATCCGATGACTGAGCCCTGGGAGCTGCCAATGGCGTGTGAATGTTCAAAATTCGAACTAGGCTGAAATTTGTTTCACTCAGTTTCAAATGTTTACTAAGTAGTTTTTTTTTTAGTGTGTTGTTGTACGAATCAAACCTGTTAGTTTATCTTCACATTGATTTCTAAGGAGAGAACATAATATTATGGATTTGCTGAGCATTACAATGACTTTAATTTAAAACTTCCAACTACAAAGCTTCTGCGAATTTTGCGTCTTCTGCGAATGTTTAATTTAAAAAAAATTAGGTAGCACATACAATTTTTAGTTACATGTCATTCTTTGTCACATTGTCAGGCTGAGACTGAGCATATTATAAAAATCTTAGCTGGTATCCATTCTACATAGCTTTACGTCATCATTATTATCCAATATAATCATGAAACCCTACGAAACGGCTCTTCCTTCCTGTTCATTTCTAGTCATAGTCACAGTAACAAAGACATGAAGCATCCTCTTTCTTATCTCTTAGACTAGTAAAATTAAAAATAACTAGTTGGTGATCTCAACTTTTTTGGTGTCATGCAAGAACTTAGTACTTTCTCAGGAATAAAAGTAACTTTTATTAATTAGAGACTAGTATTATATTAAAGAATTTTTTTTTAATGTGTGCAGCAATTTCAGTGATTATCTGCATACACATGAATAATATACTATAGTAATTAATTTGTGTCTCCATTTAAAATCATATATAATATTTATTTTTTTTTTGACATTATTTGACTGCTTGCCTAGTTTTTATGTTTTTCTCTCTTAATCCAGCTTAGCTGAAAGAGATTTGTCTTTACATATAGGTAATTTCGCCTATGCGCTTCTCTCAGTTTGTTGTATTTTAAATTTCTGTGTGGAAAAATAGCTACTGGTTGTATAACCAATTCACAATCATAATGTTACTTATTAGTTCATCAACAGTCAAAATAGTAAAGAAAAAAATGATTAAACTTTAGAATGATAAATTAAATATTTTAAATTATTGTGTGGAAAAATAGCTACTGGTTGTATAACCAATAATGTTACTTATTAGTTTGTCAACAGTCAAAATAGTAAAGAAAAAAATGATTAAGCTTTAGAATGATAAATTAAATGAGCCCAAAATGAATTTTCTTTGCTAAAAAAAAGGTGCTATTATAATAACTAGAGACCGGATTATATGCAACATAAACGGTTTGAAATATGCAAGAAAAATGTTATAAATATGAACAAAAACTGTCAAAATATGCAACATAGAGTTATCAAGAGTAAATTAAGAAATAGGTTTAAAAACACTTTGTATTCTTGTAGTGTAGAAGATAACAATGAGGTTATTTTCCAAACATTCTACTTTACTTAAACTAAAATTGTGCCTTTAATCACACAAAATATTTTTACAAGTCGGAAACAACTGTTCTACTTACGCTGAGGCAACCAGGCAATATTTAAATTTAGGTGCTATGTTATAGCGCTTATAACTGCGGTTCTGGCAATGAATCATTAATTATTGTACCCAAAAATATTGCAATTTATCTAGTGAAAATATGCATCATGACAAGATTTTACGTAAAATATGCAATGATAGATGAAAATGGGCTAAATATGCAATTGCATATGCAAATATGCATTTGCATATTATAATCCGGTCTCTAGTAATAACTGAAAGCAGTCAATAATTTTAGGTATATATATACCTGCAATTATTATCACTGAAAGTTGAAGTTCTTGTAGGCATTATTAATTTGTGGCTTTAAAATATTTTCTTCTTCAGAATGGAAAAACTAATATACTTCAAAATTAGGTATAGTTTACTTTGGACCAAGTTCTTACCATATTGCCAGGGCATGCGGAAGGGAGGGCAAGTGCTCTCCTGGTCAGAATCTACGCTTCTCTGGAACTTACAATCAATGGCAGAAAAACGCCGAAAAATTACCCTCCAGAAAGACTGCACCTTTTTGACCAACATCTGGCATACACCTTTGTTCATTGTCCAGATAAATCATATGTTAGAGAAAAAAAAATATAGAAACTTATCAACTAGCAAGAGACAGGCGATAACTACTGTGTGAGTTGGCAAATTAAACATTGTCTCCCTAAAGTTACATTTATTGCAGCAGTTATGGGAAGAGTTTTAACTTTTTAATAAAATGTTTGTTACCCTGTAGCTTGTTCATATGAATATTGTACTTTTTTAATTTAATGGATATATTCAGCAATGAAAAATTCATGCACATAAGTCTATTTTTGTCAAGGAAAAACTCATTTTAAATGAAAATCATCATGCTCCATTTGGGTTCCATAACATAACTATTAGTAGGTACATAAATTTAATTTTATATCTTATGCCGAGGATTAGTCAACTGTATTTTAGTTTTTTTAGCATTAGAAAGAAGGTAAATTTCTTTTAACCAGCTTAAGGCTGTGCGTTGCGAAGGATGTGTTTGTCATGAGCCAATAGAAACACTTCATTCACTTAGGACCTTTTAAATGAAGTGTTTCAATTGGTTCATGTCAAACGCATCCCTCGCAACGCATCCTCGCACAGCTCCGGTTGATACGCAGCCTTATAATGAACTTTTTTTTGTCAAAAATGCCTGTTCAAGTTGTCATCTATACCCTTGTCTATACCTATAAAACAGTACCGTGACTGACTGACTGACTGAATGAATGACTGACTGACTGACTGACAGACAACGCACAGCCTAAACTACTGAGGCTAGAGACTTGAAATTTGGCACACATGTACCTTGAGTATTGTAGAGGTGCACTAAGGAAGGATTTTTCGAAATTCCCTCGGGATAGGGAAATATCTAAACTTCTTTGTTTATTTGTTTGTAACGAAATCTCTGAAACTATTGAGCCGATTTTAATTTTTTTTTCAGAATTATAAAGCTACACTATCCTTGATTGACATAGGTTACTTTTTATTCGGGAAAATTCAAAATTCCCATGGGATAGAAAAATTTGAAATCAACTTTGGGGCTGAGTTTAAAAATTCTTTCACCAATAGTAAGCTACAGTATCCTTGATTGACACAGGGTATTTTTTTTCGGGAAAATTCCCACGGGATAGAAATAAATTAATTCAATTTCAGGGCTGATTTTAAAAATTCTTACACATTACGTGATATGACTATCCCCATTTGACAAAGGCTACTTTTTATTCGGGAAAATGCAAAATTCCCGCAGGATAGAAATAAGTTAATTCAGCTTCGGGACTGATTTTAAAAATTCTTTCACCAATAGTAAGCTACAATATCCGTGATTGAGATAGAGTACTTATTTCTGAGAAAATGCTACACTGTCTCTGATTTTCAAAATAGGTCAAAACAGTTATTTCTATCCCGCGGTATGCTGTACTTTGCACTTTCCCAAGATAAAATGTTGTTGTTTCAATCAGGCCTCCTCCCAGAACGAGAACACTTGGACTGTAGTTCCCATCTTGGGCCCAGTGCGATTTGTTCAGTGCGGGTGTGTACCATTGAATTTCTTCTCAAGTGTGTGCAACTTTTCTCGCGATGTTTTCCTTCACTGTAAAGCTCATGGTAAACTTCAAACGTAATTTAGCACACAAATTCGGAATAACTCAAGAGGTCCAAGCCCGGGCTCAAACCAATGACCCTCTGCTTAAGAGACTATAGGTCAAACCACTAACTAGGCCACCGCGGCTTACCGGCTTTAGAATTCACTTATTCAAATTCTGCGGGAACTTTGCATTTTCCTGGTATTATCCTGTGTGTTAATCCACGTAATAAACTACCTGTGTGCCAAATTTCATGCAAACAACTAAAACGTTAAATTATTGTCTTCGCGTACGAAGTCGCGGGCAAAAGCTAGTTGTAAATATATCACAAGAAGGCAAAATGCCTTGTTGATGGTCAATAGAAAATAAAAATAAAAATTGCCACATAGTTTAGTGCTCCACTCATATTGCATGCAAATTCAGTTGATGTCTAGATACAACAGCTCTTTAAAAGTGTAAAAACGCCATATAAAATGTAAGCACAAGATTTTATACATCATTACATCAAATAAAAAAATGTAGTAGGTACAATAGCAGGGGGGTGTCACTCCGCAGTTTAGGTATGTTCGGCCGGCGCGCCTCCCGGGCAGGCGTACGTATGGCAGTAGGTTGTCGCTCAGCTTTCGGTTCGCACGCTAGCCGCGTCGCGCGTAATTGGGAATGTCTGTTTTTTTTTTAATGTATAGTGAATCGAAAACCTTTTCTGATAAATGCTTTTTAAAAGTAAAACAATTGTAAGATTATTTTGTAATAAAAATTCACTCATTATAATTCTTTACTTAGGTACCTATCTGTTTTCTTAATTCACTCGAAATACCTAGTTACCATTGACGTACAATAAAACAACTAGACTCCAAATCGCTTAACAAAAGTTCCTCAAAAAACATCCGAGCGGCGTTGTGTGTACGTATACATAAATTTATACAGATAACATTAACAGCATTCATTCTAATTAACACTTTATTTATATACCTACCTAAATATCGGCGAGTGGGAACCCTGTGCTCTTGGTTTCGGGTCAGCGGAACTCAACGGAATATGAACGCACGTATCACACGATAAGTTTCAATTTCGCGTGCAAGCAGTTAACGGTCGTGAGAGTAGGCAAATTTTTATACCTAAACTTGACTTTTGTTCGAGAGTTTTCCATCTGTACGTTAGTACTATTACTTATTCTGTGACAATAGTACTATTTTAAATCAGTAACTGTTACTTCAAAAACCAAAACAATAACCTATTACTCTGTTATTATATCTCATTGTTATTTTATTTTTCTGCTTCTTCTTAAATTTAAGAGCTATGCTATTATTATTATTATTTGATCTATTTTAACCAGGTGAAGGAGAAAGTGGGTGTCGTGTCGTATCAGGAAGTCAAACGGCTGGCCGAAGACCGCGCGGAGTGGCGGTTACTCCATTTTATTGTTACTTACTGTAAAATTATTTTCTAAAATGATTTTTTCTATAATAAGACAGGCCAAAATTGAGACTTACAATACAGATTTAGTTTGCATTCTGACTCCTGATAAGTTTTAATCATGATCCCAAGCTACATTGATGATGACATGATTACTGATGTTGCCAGTAGCTATTGTGTCGCTATTGTTTATCTTTTCTAATCCTAGATCTTTAGTCAACAATTGTTAACAGGGGAGTCCCACTTCAGACTACAATACATAATAGCGACTGGCGACATCAGTTGTATTGTATCCTGGGATCACGATAACACAGGTATCAGAAACCATATTGTCTAACGCACGGGCGCGCGTAATCGCATTCACCATCTCTTCCTGTCACCTTATACAGCTTGACAGAAAGAAAATAGTGAATGCGCTAGCAAGTGCCCACGCGCTAGACAATAAGCGTACGGGAGTCAGAATGTGATCTGCATATTTTGCAAACGAAAACACCATTGGAGCTGCTTAGTCTACCAAATGTTAAACTAATAAATACTAATTGTTTAAAATTTGGTAGCATAGCATACGGTTGTGGTAACTCTGAAGATGAGCTCTGGTTGAGTTCGAAACGCGTCAGTGTAGCGTGGTGGTGGTGATGGTTGGGTTTATGTGATTTGTGTGTGTTTGTACAGTGTGAAGGTGGAGGAACTGCATGAACACACATTTCTTGCATAAACGTAACTATTGTAAGGTCGCGGGTGAGCAAAGTAATTGTTTTAGTTCATTAATATGGACCTCCGCAAAGTAACGCCTGATTCAATAAATTATTTCATATGTATTATTATTTTATATCTCGTTGTACGCTATCACGATTATCGGATCTGTCTAGCTAGATGCTAAAGTATACAATGATGTTCAGATAGATAGATGCTTATGAGCTCCTGCTCCGAAGCTGGATCAGGTCTAGGAGAGGGCGAACGTGCCTGCCCCTGGATGACATATACTTATTTCGAGACAAAAAGATCTTCCGCCAAAAAACACCGTGTAATCTTTTGCCATTTTAGGAACAATTTAGCATCCAGTGTCTGCCTCGGCTCGGATAAATTCGGCGCTGCTCCAATGTTTATATGATGACGACTGTACCTGTAGACACACTCGATTGCACATTGCATTGTGTACAAAGTGTGTTACTTAACATTAATTCGAAATATTTCAGCGGGTGATCGGATTAGTTTTATTGAAAGCCCGTGTAAAGGTTTTTCAGTATTTTTATTGTGCTTGACAAAATTAAATGTTTCCATATAAATAAAGGCGTGTCTTGTCGAAGCAACCATTTGTTGAAATAGCTACCCGTTCCGGAATAATTCTAAGACACCTTGTTTAGCGTCCATCCTTGTGATAAACAGTTCGCTAATTATTATTTTTGAATGCACAAACAGATGATGAAATAAATAAATATTCACATCATGAATACCAGCTCAAGGGCTCCAATGCATTCACATCACGTAATAGATACTGCAAATAGATGTCATGGCGCAAAATTAAATATTTGTGCATACCTGCCTTCCTCAACTTTGATAACGCTTTAAACCGAAGGGCCAAAGGAATTATGTGTACTCGAATATACAAACATTTTCACCTTAGACATCTTTTCGGTTGGTGTTAGTACACGTACCGAAGTTTTAGAAATTATTGCGTGAAAGTACACCGGCAGTAAGTAAGCTGGCGATTTCCCGGACGAGCACGTATTAGGTGTATTAGATAGGAATGCGTGCTACGAATACGAATAATGATAAGTGGCCGGTAAATAGGCGCCGCAGACAGCACACATTCACCGCTTTTAATCTTTCAACTAAAAAGAAACTAAAGAAATGGATAAGTCGTCATTTCCGTTAAATTTCGACTTGCGCGTGGACATTTTATCTTTGCCACAGTTTTGATCTGGACCACTTCTGGATCTTTTTAGTCGTCTTCAAGAATAGGAGAAGGTTATCAATTCGGTTGAATTTTGTTTTACTTTCGAACTCTGTTATTAATAAAAGGATTCGTTAGGAGTAGAGTAAGGCCCGGAATACACATGCCTGTACCTTGTACATTTTTGTACCAGTAGCTGGCCCATGTACGTCAAACTTCATACAAATATGACACAACCATGCGAGCAACTTGCACAAAAATGTGCAAGCTACAGGCATGTGTATTGCGGGCCTAAGACATGTCCCGTTATCACCAAAATCAGGATCTGATTTCCGGGGAAATTGAGGGAACTATTCAAATATTGTAGGGACACTTACTTAAGTGATTTAGGTATATTTTCTAGTTACTCGTACTTTTCCTGTTGTAAATCATCATTTGGTGTAGTAAAATTGATGAGAAAGACTTGTTGACCACCGGAACAATAACAAGTATGTCACGGATAGGGATTGCAATCCGGATAAACCGGATCCGGCACCAAAATACACTTACCGAATCCGGTACCAATTTACCGGATCCGGTAACCGGGTCCGGTGTTTGCATATTATGGCAAAATAACCACGCTGTTGCATGAGCACTTTAAACACGTGGTGCTCGTACAAAGAAGGTACGGGTAAAGAATTAAGCCTTAATTTGGATTGCCCGATGCGTAATAGTCTTCTGGCTACGATGGAAAGGTTTTATAAACTGAAAATGTGTATCGATAATGTTTTAGTAGATACTAGCTTTTTCCCGCGACTTCGTCCGCGCACAAAAAGTCAACTCCCGATCTCTGTCCCGCGGGAAATTCCAAAAATCCCTTTTTACTGCACCTTTATTATCCTAAAGAAAAGGTTACCTATGGAGATTAAATTTAATATGGAAGGCTCGTTTTTCCTATATCCCGTGGGACTTTCCGAAAATTCTAAAATTAGTTTTTTTATTTTTATATTGCATGACAAATTTGAAGTCTTAAATGATTTTAGTTACGGAGATAGGGCCACTCCGAAGTGAAAATATAAACACCTTCTTCCTACCTACCTTTAAGACACCACATGACACTCATGGTATACGTGTGCCAAACTTCACGTCTTTAGCTTCATCAGTCTGGGACGTGCATTGCTTCGTGCAGCACCTTGAATTGTACTTATTACGGCTGCAGGAAGTTTCCCGATGACTATTCCTCCCGTCCTACCGCGCCGCCCGCACTCGCCTAGGTACCGATTAAAGACGATGGAGATGGCACCAAAAACAAATTTAAAAATCTATTGGGATAACGCGGGTCTCGATCCATACCTCAAAAGTAAAAAAAATAGAACTCTTATAAGATTACGTGTGGCTGTCTGTCACTCCGTCTGTTACCACCGTTTTGCTCCAAAACTATTGAACCGATTGAATTGCAATTTGGCACACATACTTTTAAGAATTTTCATGTCCACAATATCAAACAAAATAAATGCCATTTTCGTAATTAAAGTCCCAAAAAACCATAAAAACGAATCCCATATTGATATTTAGCCATTTCAACCCGATCGCACTCCAACAGGGGAAATTGTATTTCACGTCCGCCACGTTGGATTTTAAAATCGTTGTTGTTTTCGTAATCAGTGACCCGAAAAACCTTTAATACAATACCCATGTTGATTTTCAGACTTGGTCACCAAATATCCCCCTTGAGGTTGAATGCTCAAAACACCTGAAACACTTGTTCACTCATTTTTCGTTAAGAGTACTCCTCTTGTGATGCCATTTTCGTAATTAACGTCCCAAAAAACCATAAAAACGACAACCATTATTGATATTTAGACATATCAACCCCATCGCACCCTACCGGGGAGAAGTATTTCACGTCCGCCACGTTGGATTTTAAAATCGTTGTTGTTTTCGTAACCAGTGACCCGATAAACCATAGAAACAATACCCATGTTGATTTCTAAATCTTGTCACCCCCATTTCCCTCTTTTAGGGGTTGAATTCCCAAAAAACCTAAAGCACGTGTTTACTTATTTATCGTCAGGAGTACTCCTGTGAAGTTTCGAATAAAATAGTCTTAACTAATCTTGTTTCCCCATACAAACTTTGGACCCCCGTTTCACCCCCTTAGGGAATGAATTTTGAAAAATCCTTTCTTAGTGCACCCCTAGACATTATAAGGAACCTACGTGCCAAATTTGGAATCTCTAGGCCTAGCGGTTTCGGCTGTGCGTTGATATGTCAGTCAGTCAGTAGTTTCTTCTTTTATAATTATTTAGATAGAATCTGACATAACATTTAGTGACATTGAATGGTTGTCAATAAAATAAAAACCTGATTGACAGTTTGTAGCCATTTAAATTAGTTAGCTCAACTTGGAAACCTATAAAAATTGTTTTTTTGTTTAAAACTAAGGAGTGAAAATAATATAAAATACTTATTGTGATTGATGTGTTGAGCTATGCTATTCATTAGATAGATTCGGTAGTCTGTCAAATATAAAAACAAAAATGAAAATCAAAAAAATATTGTCATTTTTGTGATCTCATTTTAAGGTTATGTTTTAGACCTTGGTCTGTCCGAAAGGTTGAATAAAGGAAAAAAAAGGTAATGTTACTTTGGTCATACTGAAAGTTTCTGGATTCTAAAAAATAAGACTACGCATTATCGTTATGACACATTTATTGTTTTTCAAAGTATATACCCTCCCTATTTACACACTTTTGCATTCGCTGGAACCATAGTGAAAAGCAGTGGGTCCAGTCTTACGCATTCGTTGCTTTAGCGGAATGTGCCGACGCGTTGTCGTGATGAAGGACTATTTTGCTACGAGGACGCTTTTACGATTTTTTTCAAACACTTTGGGCAAGCACGTGTTCACATACCAATCTGCAGTTACTGTCTTTTGGTTTTCAAGTGACACAGTGGTGTAATGTCCCGATTTGCCGAAAAACGAAGCAACCATTTTCTTGCCTGTGCTTCGACTCTTTTTTACTTTCGTCGGCAAGTCTTCAAAAGGAAAGACCCATTCAGCCGATTGACTTTTTCTTTCCGGTTCAAAGCAGTATACCCAGGTTTCTTCACCTGCCACGATGTTATATACAGCCATTGATTGTCCTCCGTCAAATATTTTTATCATTTTGCAGCACCACTCTACACGCAGTCGTTTCTGGTCTTCCGATAAATCATGCGGTATCCATCGGGTGCAAAGTTTCCGAACCTTCAGATGCAAATGCAATATCTTTTGGACCTGGCTCATTCCAATTCCTAAGGTAGTACGAATTTGCTGACATGTAATTTTTTTGTCAGTTTCAATTAGTTGTCGTACAGTATTAATATTAATATCGGTAACCGCAGTTGCTGGCCGGCCTTCACGTTCATCGTCATAGAGATGGTCATCCTCGTCTAAACTCACTAAACCACGAATAGACAGAGCTACGACATGGGGATTCATCACCAAATGCTAATAGAAGTCTTTGACAACTCTCTTGCTGATTTAATCCACATCGGAAATCGTAAAAAATCATGGATCGAAAATTTTCACGCCTTAAATTCATTGCAACAGCGACACACAAATTTCAATCCAACACCACGATGAAAAAACAAATGAGTCTCGTAAATTAAGAAGTAATATACTGCCAGAGAGTTATTTTTTCAAATCCTATTATTGCTTTTTTAATTTTCTTTTTATAAGTGGCCAGTTCCAGAAACTTTCAGTATGCCCCACGTATGTTTACTTATCTTTATATTTTTGAGTAATAAATAATATTGATCATTGATCTCTACTTTATCATTAAAATCTAACTAAAATAAAAAGACTGACCCACCAGTTACATTATGTCACACGGCGGACACGACGTACAAAATACGCGTTCTTGAATCTACATAAGCACGACGACGTCTGTACACGCGTACGCCTACATACATCGCGCGCGCACTCTTCTGGATTCCGGCGGTGTCCGGCAATCGTCGCCTTGAGGGGTGGGGTAACTCGAATCGGTGCGGGGCGGAGCGTGTCCATTCTGTACGTTACCTTTACTATTATATATTCTGTGATTATGTTAAAGATGAAGACAAGACATTGTTTTATTGGGTTCCGTACCTCAATTTTTTTTGATATTTTAATAAAATTGTTTTGACTTTTAATTTCTGATTTTATTTGTTTTGACATTTGACACTGGGATATTCATTGTTTTTTTTCTTTTTAACACGTTCGACTATTTCATTCTGTCAAATGGTATAAGATGATGACAGAAAGAGATTGTGCAAAGCGAAGGCAAGCGTCCGAAGCGTTAGACAACGTCCCCTCCTGTTGGCTCGTGCTGAGGCATCGACTTCAAACAAATGAATAGAAAGTTGTTTTTCGTGTTTTTTTGGGATCGGCTCAATTTAATTTTTTATAATTTTAATAATAAAATCGGCTAACGGATTAAAAATTAATGAACACTAGGTACTACGACTACTCTACAGATAAATTGAGACACTCTCCGTGCCAATAGAGCAGATTGCATGTATGTTACGGTTGTAACGAACTGAAGCGAAGTAAAGAAAAATCCTCTTTCCATTGAAAACATCTTATTCAGATAGAAAAAAAAACGGTCTTTGCTGTGGGCTGTGGATTCCCTGTTGTTTCGTTGCACAGCGAAACTGCATCCCCTTTTATGAGCTGCACTGGCAGCGTAGCAATACTAGCAAACCAAATAAATACCGTTAGATGTAGAGGGCAGAAAGAAAAACAGGCCAAGTGCGAGTCGGACTCGCGCACCGAGGGTTCCGTACAAATTTATATGTATCTGTGAACATCCAGTCTTAGCAGACCCCTGATCCTAAGCAAAATATGCGCAGTGTGGGATCTTTGTAGATTGGTTACAGATATAGACAGACAGACAAAAAAAAATTATGCTTTCGCAATTTTTCCTTTATCTGTGCTATAATTCGTTGCTTCGTACCAAATTTTAAGATTCTGAGTTCACGGGAAGAACCCTGTAGGTTTTGATTCCCTTGCGAGTTTCGAAAATTTGCGGCATAAACGGCTGTATCTTTTGATTCCGTTGGCTTAGAAGTTTGATTTTTTCACAGCTCCAAGGGGCAGTAGACCTGAGTATTTGATATAAATTTCAGCTTGATACCTCCACGCGTTCCTGAGAAAAAGGGTCTTGACAGACGGACAACAAAGTGATCCTATAAGGGTTCCGTTTTTTCCTTTTGAGGTACGGAACCCTAACAAGTACTTTCGAAAAGAAGATCTGCCGTTATTATGCGAGATTCCTTGGTTAAGCGCAAGCGTCCAAACTTTGTAAAAAACATAATATGCGTTGCAGCATCAGTCAAACCTGGAAATGGATTTTTGAGGAGCACAATAATCAAAAAAACCGTTATACCATGAGCAGTCTTCAAACTTTTACAAATGGGCGCGTTGATCAGCGCGCGTGCAATTTGTAAAAAATCCCAATAGTACGAGTATTAGAACAGGAAATTTCGTAAAATCCTGATTTTTAAAACCATATAATGAAACATGACAAATAAAATAACTTTACCCAATCATTCATACTCAAGCCATTGATTTGGTTAGGTAGCCACAGTAAATTATCAGCAGGATATTTAATTAAGGAATGCAACGAGATTGCTAGAAAATAATATTTACTCGTGAGTTGTCGTCTAATCGTAAATAATTCGACTTATTATTATTATTTACACTAGCCTTTAAACGGGAAAGACATACTGACACTACTGTACCTATTTAAATTGAGCTACCGTATGCGCATGGCTTGCGCAGCCGCAAACGGCCAGGACCTATCATGACTAATAACACGTCGTTGTCTCTGAGAATATAGAATTCCTATCATGTTTGTTTTTAAAGCTCGTTGTGGCCGTAAGTACAAATGACTAATGAATGCGCGCGCATTGATAATGCTGTTGGTTGCGCCTGCGCGCAGACATAACTCTGATTGTTTAGCAATTTTAGTTAAATAGCAACATCGTTTGTTCGTAAAACTGCGCTCTCATGGGGATGATTTTGAGAATTACTTTTGACTTGAACTTGAATTCGTAGAGAAAGCAATAAGTTACTTGCATAAAAGCATATTCGTCGATTTTTCTATTTTTTTTTTTACTTGTATCTCACAATGAACACTCCGCTTGAACTCCTTTCTATGGTTTACTAATGTATCGGCAAAAAACTTCGCAAAATGATTCATTTGGCAAATGTTTCATTTCCCAAATGTTTATTTTTTCTGAAACTAAACTTTTCAGGATTGTTATAAAAACAAACCTAACCTAACCTACAGGATAGTCCTGAAATATATCCTGAATAGTTTACAGTTTCAGAAAAAATTAACATTTGAGAAATGAAACATTTGCCAAATGAATCAGTTTGCGAAAAATAATTCGCCGAAAAAACAGTACACGCCTTTCTATAGTAATTGGCATCAACGGATTCTTCTTGTGATTCACTTCATTCTTGTTGCAAAAAAACTCGAAATATATCTCAAATAACTTTAAATATAATCATTGGACTTCGTTTAGAAGAGTAAGATGATTTTCGCAAGTTTCATTTTTATTAGATACAAGCTTTTTTGCTCCCTACATTTTAGTGACTGTACTCGCATTATCATAAACTGACCTTTACCTACTTTGCTCTCAATATTGAAATAAACTTAAAAAGTTTTAAGAAGAAAGTCATTTATTTGTGAACCGTAAAACTAAGCTGTAATTGAATCTAGGTGACATCACCGTTCTGGTAGAACAGAATAGTAGCATGTGGCCTGCGGCCGGGACGTTCGGCGACTTCGATGTAGCTGTAGGTACTTCAATATGTTTATTTAGCTCGCTCCAGAGGGAGGGTGTAGGACGTGCGGCATCCGCCCGGGGCCATTGCCCTTTCGTATTAACCTTGTACCATTGCTACAATAAAAGTAATGATATCAATGCGGTACCCCTATCAGAATGACCCTCATTATGTATTAATAAGCACTCTTCTGTACTTTGCATTTAAAATTGTTATAAGTTACATTTAACATAATATGACATAAGTTGATATCATTTTGAGGAATAAAAAAATAAACAATAGCTCAAATTGATCGATCTGTATGGTACGCCATGTGGAAAGTAAGATAAATAGGTACATATACCTAGTTGACCTTGTTTCTGTCCATGCGGGCGAACCTGTCTCGAACATAAAAATAAAAATGAAGACTACATCCGCACCTCGCTTACCCATGGAGGTACTATTTTATCGGTAATCAATTCTAGATGGAATGTACCTACGATTACAGGTAGATAGACTTACAACTTGAATTGTTAGGTATCTGCTATGTACTGCAAACTATTTTACTACAAATTCTTTCGTTTATAGGTATATGGTTTTAATCAGGAACGGTTAATACGGTTATTTTACGTAATCCTTTATCAGGTGACACTCTAATTAGGTTACTGAATTTTTGAAGAAGTGCCAATAAATCTTATTACGAAATAAACAGTTGTTGAATGTCTTAGGAAAATTACTTAGTCGAAGCTAAAGAATAAATCGGGTAAAATCCCAAAGGAAGGAATATATGTACCTACCTACCAAGGCAACATTTAAAAACCCATCGACTCATCCCTAAACCACTTCCACGTGCGCAAGTTCAGTTGTACAATAACATCATCTTATTGACTCGTACCTATTTTATTTATTATTTCATATAGGTATGTACTTTACGCCATCCAACAATACGAGCATCATAAGGAAACAAGTAGGCAGTTAGGCACCTACCTACACGCAATCTAGTGCGTAGTAATAGAAACGGTTTAAATTACATACATATCCAGTGAGGCAAGTAAAATTACTCTGTAACTGCTATCTTAGAGATTAATGATTGCGTGCCTCTATTAAGCCGTCGCCCACTGGAAATGGGTCGTTGACCTCAGTGCCCGGGCCTTAGACCAATGAGGGGACATTTTATCTCACAGCTACAAACTAAGTATTAACGAAATTAAAGTAGATGCCGTCAATTCTGAGACGAGGCTAAAAGTGGTGAACGTGGACCAATTCAGTAAAATGGTTAGCTCTGTGGAAAAAACTACTACTACTTGTACGAATAGGTACGAAAGAACCAGTTCTAATGGGGCGTTGTGGAATGAGATGGACGAACTACTTTTGTATACTCCTATAATAGTCTTAGTGTTACAAGAGTGACTAGTCTTAATGTTAACCGGTAACTCACCCGATTATGAATAAGATGTTTCCTGATCTCAGACACCTTTAACGATTTCAATGGTATTTGTGTGGGGTTTCGGGTGCGGACAATCGATCTATCTTTGTCTTATCTCTGAGAAAACGCGTGTTTTCGAGTCTTAGTCGCCGAGGTACATTTGCTTTGAATACCTGCATCAGTACCTCCTTGGAAGGCAATACTGCTAAAAGAGCTGCGTGTGTTTTATGAGTATTCATTCTTATAATTGAAACAATATGTACAATCCAGCAACAACCATTTTCGTTTAGATTTAGAACTTTGCTTTTCTCATTAATGAATTAATCAGTAAAAGGAGTCGTTCAGTCGTTATTATTTTCCCGATGTTTGCGCTTTCAAAGTTTACCTACTTAAGTCGTAGAAACGGCTATGTGCGTTGCAAATAAACATATAAAAGCGGGTAATTCAGCTTTGACATACTTTCTTATGGTTACTGGAACATGGGTTACTTCAACGCGAAGAAAGTCCACTGCCGGCGAGAGTAGCAAATAAAAACTATTTCAACGCGGCGGATTATCTTTTACTTACAATACTCGTAAAATAAACTATTAAGCACCATTTCCCTAATTTTATCTCCAGATAAACGTTGTTCTGAGTTGTCTGCCTGAACTCTAGTACATAGGTAGGTAATGTATGTAAACATAATCGATGCAAGTGCCGAAATTACTTCCCGTTCTCATAGAATTATGAAATTTGACCTCACAACCTCATAACACAAGTAAAGGACCTAAGTCTAGTTTTTTTTTTATTTTCCTCCTTCCTAGAACAATACCTTGGTTTTTCTAACAAATTGTCTACTTTGCATTGTTTATAATTATGTTTTACTTGTATGGAACCTTCAGTGCGCGAGTCCAACTATCACTTTTCTTTATCAACTGGGCGAACAGTGTACAGTATGTATATATATATTGTAGCAATTGATATGCTTCAAACTTATAGTATAACCTTTTTATGGTATTGTGTCTCGTTGTTGGTCTGGCTGGTTTCTCTGTCAGCTTTAATTTGAATCGAGACATGTAAAGAAACAATGTTAGATTGTCAGAGTTGTTTGGGCCGTACGTGGATGAGAGTTTGAGAGTGAAAATCGGAATGTCTCCTGAATAAAAATAATCGTTTCCTTTCGGTATTCAAGAAAAACTAATTACTACGTGATTTGTAATGCTATTCCTTATTTTTTCTTTCGTGCGCCTTGACGGTGAAATTCTGGATGTCTTGTGATTAAAAAATTTTGTGTCATTTCGGTCTTGAAAAATATATATATTTTTTTTTGATTTATTTTTAATATTAGCACATACATAACAATATATTTAAGTACGCCAAACTGTGAAACAGTTTGTTGGCGTCACGTTCTGACAATAAGATTATTGTGCCAAGTGATGCTTACTAACTAGGTACAGCGCAATTCCTTATTTTTATTTATTGCGCTACAATATGTAAATACTTTATTGTACATAAAACAAAACAAAATACATAACAACGAAATACAGTCTAAGGCCTATACAGCCATCGCATCAAATATACATATTTTATGTTTAAACATCAACCTTGTGGTTAGTGGCGTAGACCTATATACTATAAGACTTTTTTGACACATATATTTATGACCCTACCTACCTATCTAACGAAAACATTATCGCGTCGAAAGTAAACAGTCTCTTGCGTTATCGGTTACAAATATTTTGTAGCGTGGTAGAACCGTAGGAAACCGGCTTAGTATTCGTAGGTGGCGGGGATGATGGGCTTACTTTAAAAAAATCTGCTAGCATTTGTCTGTCCAAGGGATATAAATCGTTTTTTAACCCCCGAAACAAAAAGATGGTTGTTATAAGTTTGACCGCTATGGGTGTGTGTGTCTATCTGTGGCATCATAGATTTTAAACGAGTGAACCGATTTGAATGCGTTTTTTTTATTTGAAAGCAGGTTTCTTGGCGATGGTTCTTAGACATGTTTCATCAAAATTGGTTCAGCCGTTTCAAAGTTATCAGCTCTTTTGTTAGCTGCGAAGGAGTTCTTAGACGCATAATGGGCATTTACTTTATTTTCAAACATAATATGTGACCTAATTGCGTTGGGGGCTTTTTAAATTTTTAATTCATAGTTAAAAAAAAAAAAAAAAGTTCCGGTAACTTCGATGTTTTGGTTGGTACAGTCAGCAACAAAAATATGAATACACCCAAAGTACCAAAAATATGCATCCACGGCTCTATTACCAGGGCATAAAGGCGTGTATACATATTTTTGGTACTTTAAGTGTATTCATATTTTTGTTGCCGACTGTACACTATCAGAATCAGCCTTTTTGATGGTTAAATAAAAAACCCTTTGTATAATCTTCTATCTATATATATAAAATTCTAAACTGACTGACTGACTGTTGATATATCAACGCACAGCCCAAACCACTGGACCTAGAGACTTGAAATTTTGCACATAGATTCCTTATACAATGTAGGCATCCACTAAGGAAGGATTTTCGGGAATTCCCACGGGAACGGGAAAAAACGGGATTTATATATTCGATTCCGAGTGACCGTATCTCTGTAACTATAATAACTAGACTCTTCAAATTTGATACACAAGTAGGTATTACATTAGTCAAAACATCATTTTCAGGATTTTTCAAAATTCCTACGGGATAAGGATTAAAACGGGATTTATATATTCAGTTCAACGGAATCCTAGACTCCTAGACTCCTAGACTCTTCAAATTTGGCATAGAAGTAGGTAATTATAATAGTAATAAACAATTTTAAGGATTTTCGGAAATTCCCACGGGAACGGGAAAAAACGGGATTTATATATTCGATTCCGAGTGACCGTATCTCTGTAACTATAATAACTAGACTCTTCAAATTTGATACACAAGTAGGTATTATATTAGTTAAAAACATTAATTTCAGGATTTTCCAAAATTCCAACGGGATAAGGAAAAAAACGGGATTTATATATTCAGTTCAACGGAATCCTATGAACTGTAATTATTAGACTCTTCAAATTTGGCATAGTAGTAGGTAATTATAATAGTAAAAAACTGTTTCAAGGATTTTCGGAAATTCCCACGGGATAAGGAAAAAACGAGATTTTTCGTTTTCTGGTCGTAGAAAGCTGAAATTCGGCATGTAGGTTGCTTGGGGAGTGTAGAGGAGCCTTGAGAGAGGACTTTCCAAAATTCCCACGGGAACGGAAAAAAACGGGATTTTTCGTTTTACTGGTCGTAGAAAGTTGAAATTCGGCATGTAGGTTGCTTGGGGAGTGTAGAGGAGCATTGAAAGAGGACTTTTCAAAATTCCCACGGGAACGGGAAAAAACGGGATTTTTCGTCTTACTGGTCGTAGAAAGTTGAAATTCGGCAAGTAGGTTGCTCGGGAAGTTTAGAGGAGCATTAAGAGAGGACTTTCCAAAATTCCCACGGGAACGGGAAAAACGGGATTTTTCGTTTTACTGGTCGTAGAAAGTTGAAATTCGGCATGTAGGTTGCTTGGGGAGTGTATAAGAGCATTGAGAGAGGACTTTCCAAAATTCCCACGGGAACGGGAAAAAACGAAACTTTTCGTTTTACTGGTCATAGAAAGCTGAATTTTGGCATGTAGGTTGCATGGAGAGTGTAGAGGAGAATTAAGAGAGGGTTTTCCAAAATTCCCACGGGTACGGGAAAAAACGGGATTTTTCGTTTTACTGGTTGTAGAAAGCTAAAATTCGGCATGTAGGTTGCTGAGGGAGTGTAGAGGAGGATTGAGGGAGGGCTTTCCAAAATTCCCACGGGAACGGGAAAAAAACGGGACTTTTTGTTTTACTGGTCGTAGAAAGCTGAAACTCGGCATCTAGGTTGCTTGGAGGGTGTAGAGGAGGATTAAGAGAGGACTTTCTAAAATTCCTATGTGAACGGGAAAAAACGGGATTTTTCGTTTTACTGGTTGTAGAAAGCTAAAATTCGGCATGTAGGTTGCTGAGGGAGTGTAGAGGAGGATTGAGAGAGGGCTTTCCAAAATTCCCACGGGAACGGGAAAAAAACGGGACTTTTTGTTTTACTGGTCGTAGAAAGCTGAAACTCGGCATGTAGGTTTTATTGGGGAGTGTAGAGGAGCATTGAGAGAGGACTTTTCAAAGTTCCCACGGGAAGGAAAAACGGGATTTGTCGTTTTACTGGTCATAGAAAGCTGAAATTTGGCAAGTGGGTTCCTTGGAGAGTGTAGAGGAGGATTAAGAGAGGGATTTCCAAAATTCCCACTGGAACGGGAAAAAACGGGACTTTATGTTTTACTGGCCGTAGAAAGCTGAAATTCGGCATGTAGGTTGTTTGGGGACTGTAGAGGAGCATTGAGAGAGGACTTTCCAAAATTCCCACGGGAACGGGAAAAACGGGATCTTTCGTTTTACTGGTCATAGAAAGCTGAAATTTGGCAGGTGAGTTCCTTGGGGAGTGTAGGGGAGTATTAAGAAAACATTTCCCGAAATTCTTACGGGAACGGAAAAAAACGGGATTTTGCGTTTTACTGGTTGTAAAAAGCTAAAATTTCAAAATGCATAAGTTTATACTGTAAATAGGCCGCAAAGGGCTCTTTAACCGACTTCTAAAAAAGGAGGAGGTTATGCATTCCACTTTATGTATTTTTTATATAGGTATGTTCACCGATTTCTTGGTCAATTGTGGACCTGCTTGCTTGCTTGCCTGTATGCTTGCTTGCTTGATATCTTGGTTCTTTGGAATACTCATGGTACATACACGCGAGCGAAGCCGCGGGCAAAAGCTAGTCTATATATATAAAAGAAGAAACTGACTGACTGACTGACATATCAACGCACAGCCCAAACCGCTGGGCCTAGAGATTCCAAATTTGGCACGTAGGTTCCTTATAAGGTCTAGGGGTGCACTAAGAAAGGATTTTTCAAAATTCACTCCCTAAGGGGGTGAAACGGGGTCCAAAGTTTGTATGGGGAAACAAGATTAGTTCGACTATTTTATTCGAAACTTCACAGAAGTACTCCTTTTAATAAATGAGTAAACACGTGTTTCAGGTTTTTTGAGAATTAAACCCCTAATAGGGGGGAAAGGGGTAACAAAGTCTGAAAATCAACATGGGTGTTGTTTCTATGGTTTATTGGGTCGCTGGTTATGAAAACAACAATGGTTTTAAAATCCGACGTGGCGGACGTAAAATACCATCTCCCAGGTTGGGGTGCGATGGGGTTGAAATGTCTAAATATCAATATGGGTGTCGTTTTTAAGGTTTTGCCCAAACCACTGGACTTGATATTTTGCACATAGATACCTTATACAATGTAGGCATCCACTAAGGTAGGATTTTCGGGAATTCCCACGGGAACGGGAAAAACGGGATTTATATATTCGATTCCGAGTGACCCTATCTCAGTAACTATAATAACTAGACTCTTCACATTTGATACACAAATAGGTATTACATTTGTTAAAACATTATTTAGGATTTTTCAAAATTCCCACGGAATAAGGAAAAAACGGGATTTATATATTCAGTTCAACGGGATCCTATGAACTATAATTACTAGACTCTTCAAATTTGGCATAGAAGTAGGTAATTATGATAGTAAAGATCAGTTTTAAGGATTTTTAGAAATTCCCACGGGAACGGGAAAAAAAGGATTTTTAGTTTTACTGGTCGTAGAAAGCTGAAATTCGGCATGTAGGTTGTTTGGGGAGTGTAGAGGAGCATTGAGAGTGGACTTTCCAAGATTCCCACGGGAACGGGAAAAACGGGATTTTTCGTTTTATTGGTCATAGAAAGCTGAAATTTGGCAAGTGGGTTCCTTGGGGAGTGTATGGGAGCATTAAGTAAGCATTTCTCGAAATTCTTACGGGAACGGGAAAAAACGGGATTTTGCGTTTTACTGGTTGTAGAAAGCTAAAATTTCAAAATTCATAAGTTTATACTGTAAGTAGGCCGAAAAGGGCTCTTTAACCGACTTCAAAAAAAGGAGGAGGTTATGTATTCCACTTTGTGTATTTTTTTGTATTTTTATGTGGACCGATTTTAAAAATTATTTTTTTATTCGAAAGAATACAATATACTCCTGAGATGGTCCCATTGTCACCAAATCAGGATCTGATGATGGGATCTCAGGGAAATCGAGGGCAACTATCAAATTTTGTAGGCACGCATTATGTTTTTCATATATTTTCTCAAGCTCTTTAAGTGTTTGCGTCATTGTCTCATGTTGATGAGTTGATGATGGAAGGTAAAACTCCTTAACGGTTAGGAGTTGAGGATATTTTTTCAAATATTATAGTTAGTTACTTATAGACCGATAGTTGTATTCTTTCAGGTTATCCAGGTGAGCTGATGATGGAAGGTTAAACTCCTTAACGGTTAGGAGTTATAGGAAGTTTCTTTAAATATCATATGCACGTATAGACATTTAGTTGTATTCTTTCTGGTTATTCAGATGAGCTGATGATGGAAGGTTTAACTCCTAACGGTTAGGTCACACAACACCTTCACAAAATATTATAATATGTATAATATCAATGCCAAATAGGTACAAAGCGCTTCCAGTTACTCAAGTTTCCGTAGAAGGTAAGAAAACATTGAATTACACCTAATGCAGGATAGGGGAAAGTAATAATAGGTTTTATATTATTAACAAGCCTGGTTATTTTAGTGCTCGCTTCCGAATTAGTGAAAAACATTGTATATAAAGAAATACTGTTAAGGACCGTATCTACCTGAAGTTTAGTCGGCCTTGCTTGCACGCTTGCTTGCACGCTTACTTGCACGCTTGCTTGCTTGCGTGCATGCATGCTTGGTTGCATCTTGCTTGCATGCTTGCTTGCATGCTTGCATGCTTGCTGGCTTGCCCGTATGCTTGCTTGCTTGATATCTTGGTACTTTGAAATACTCATGGTACACGCGAGCGAAGCCACGGGCAAAAGCTAGTGAGTAAATAATTGAACTGACAGATAATTTAAAAGACCTTTAATGTTAGAAACAAGTTAACTTTTGTACACTATGATGTGATATTATTTATATTTCTTATATACTACAAACAGAGGAGCCGAATTAAAAAAAAACGTTACTTTCGGGGAGGGAAGAGAACGAATCAGCGTTCACAACAAAACTTCAACTGTACCTAGTAATGCATTTGTGGATCACAGACATTGAAATAAGCAAACGCTAAGTTGAGCTTCCCGTGCAGGTAGACTACTAATCTTGCCAAAGAATATGGCCTTCATTGGCGTCTCCAGTTGGTTTGATGCTCTAAGTCATAGTCTAAAATAAATGATAAATGACATGACAAAACGTCAAAGGAAAAATTTCAAATTATATGAATTCACCTTTTATTAAATTTATAAAGCAAAACAGATATCGAGTCACAAATAAGGAAGTTATTACACTGCTGTCATACAGAATAAATACGTATTTGACGTTTTTACCCCGAATTGACTTACAAGCATATTCGGAATCAGTAAAATAGGCGCCTCTGAATATAAAGCCTGACCAGAAATATATGACTATACGCCATGTTGCGGAATTTCATTGGATCTAATTTCTTACACTGGCACTGGCAATAATTTTAATGATTGTCAGTGTCACTGTGGCGGTTTCTTTGAACAATAACAAAAATGCCCAAAACGATTCTTAGTCAACAACGGATCATTGTAAATAATGTTTATAATAACCTACTGGAAAAAAAACGCTTGGGGAATGAAACTATTTCGCTACAAAACCTTTCCAAATTAACATCAAAGCTAACAGGTAAACGTTGTAGACAAGTCAAGATGTCATTGTGGTCTGGTACTGAACTATTGCCATATAAATAAGAACAAAAGCGCCCTCTTGACAATAGTCATATCATATATTTCTGGTCAGGCTTTATATACTCGTATATTTAACTCAGTTTCTGAAAATACTTATTTTTTCCTTATATAACTTTAGTTGTTTCCTTTTAAACAGCACGATATTACTGTCGCAGATAAATTAACTTTATTTCTCCTGTGTAAGCTTCCTTTTTATAGTTAACGGTTTTTAAATAAAAACACGGTGTGGAAGTGGAGTAAGTATAACTGTCAAACCTATTCGTAATGTGTAATAGAGACAATACATTTGGTTTCCGCGATGTCGCTATATCGCATTGCACCAAGCTGTAGAAGCCGAAATTTACTTAGTCGTTATTCAGAGGTCTTGATAGACTGGCTCTTTGTCACGCGACGAACCGCTAAGGCCTGCCCTCTTTTTACCGAAACACTCATCCATTTTACCTATAAATCCTGTAATTGCCACATTGACACGGCAAATTACTAAAACTAATTACGGAATTGGACCTGCCTCCCTCCATTAGGTTAGTAGACTTTTTCAACAATAATGACGTGATGTTTGTATAAATAAGCTGTAGTAAATATACACACTCGTATTGGATGATACTTGTTTATTCCACAAAGATAAAAGAACTTTAAATAACACTGAAAATGGTTCATCACTGCATCTCGATGCCAACTTGACTAGTTAAATCTTAGGGAATTAAGTCATCAATATCCTAGTTACGAGTACGTAAAAATTTAATAGAATCAATCAACCGAAAATTAAGAGACGCGTCTCTAAACGCTTAGTACTCTAGTAGGTAGACTAAATGTACAATACGCTAATAGTCTTTTAATACAATACAATTATACAGAAAAGAGACTTGTTTTAGTTGACTATGCTCTCAATGGGTAGACATTATCGCACTTTTACTCACAGTTACAGTAGCAAAAACATGTTCAATGCTCGTTTGCTTAATATTTTTTATTTGTTCGTTCGTTCGCACGTACAAAACCATAATGTAATTGATATTTCTTTCGCAATCATTGATAATCATTTTAGTATGGCAATCAGTGGCTGCAGAATGTAATCGATTTCGCTGTCTTGAATGGACATCGTGACACTTATTATTCCAGTATGGTGACGCGTTTTGAACTACTTATATGGTGGAGGAATGCGGCTGGCTATAGCGTTCGTCCTCGGGAAGTAACGTTCGGGATAGCTGATTATGAATCTCTAATTATTTTTAAGTGTCTACTATAGCAATAGTATAGTACTCTTCACTCTACACAAGTAGCAGTCACAGACCAAATAAAAGTACTAGGGTATACTTTTTATTTAATCTGGGGTAGCAGTGGTGTGTGTGAAATTCCCAATCCTCAAGCGTGGGTACTACAGCTCAAGCCCGCTTATTCTAAGAGATGTATAATGAATGGCTGTATACATTGACACACATACCATGTACCACAAAAATAAATTAATATTCTAACTAAATACTTTCCTTGATATGAACATTTAGTACTCAGTACGCATTTCATGTTCTTTCATTGCAAAAGGATTAACAGAAATCAAAAAAATCGCTTTATGTCTAATGCCTGCCTCTCAAACAAGTTAAAAGTTTCACATTATTTTATGTCAACTTGATAATTCTGTTTTAAATCTAGCTTCTCTTTTAGCGTCTATTTTACCGGAAGCAGTCTCTGCGACCGACTGTCACTTTGCAAACTTATTCGTATTATGCACAGAAGAGAATTCTATCTTTTATAATTACGTATATAGCTCTTACACTGTTAGTCTTCTTAATGAAAGACAATTTATTATGTAATTTTAAGGTATGAAAGTATCACGTACAAAGTCTTAGTGTGGCCTATTTGTTTTATAAAATGTTTCTTAACT
The DNA here is from genome assembly GCA_947563465.1 of Archips xylosteana. Classification (NCBI taxonomy): domain Eukaryota; kingdom Metazoa; phylum Arthropoda; class Insecta; order Lepidoptera; family Tortricidae; genus Archips; species Archips xylosteana. The sequence continues at coordinate 39,299,648 of OX387343.1, forward strand.
TTCTATTCTATTGCTACAATAACTTTTACAAAACTATGGCTTTATGATTTGATAGCTTTGGAAGTTTGAATAAACGTTTACAAATACGAAACAGTGCTTAACGATGGCTATTTTTGTGCGTAAGCAATTAAATGCAAGTGTTGAACACATTTTGTAAATCTTGCCCGTCGTTTAACTCCGTTAGCTTATCTCAAAAGAAACAAATTTGGTTAAATTTTAAATATTGAAATGTTCCTTCTGATCGTGTAAAATATGTGTTGTAATGTAACAATTATTATTAATTATTTATGTCATAACTAGCTTTTGCCTGCGACTCCGTCTGCAAAGAATTCTTCTATTGCTATCCCGCGGGAACTATGCAGTTTTCTGGGATTCGATACATTAACTTTCGATATTCAGAATCTTGCTAATATCAGTCTGGTAGACACCAGTCTCAACTTTGGCATAGTTTCAGACAAATGTGAGTAATTATTTGCCATTTACTAGAGCTTGAATGAACTTGGCATTAATAAAACACCTATGTGTACATATTAAAAATAAAGCACGGAGACCTGCATTTACTCGTATATTGCAACGAGATCGAGATAGCGCCGCAGAACGTAAACCAGTGAGGTATGAAATCATGACACGGTATGCCGAGTGCACTTTCCCGAGTATACTCCACGCAGGTACGGCAAACGACTGACTTAATTATTCGCTGATAAAAAGTAGGTTAAATTGACTGCTCCACAGAGAAATGAGTAGCATGGCATATATACATAAGTCGAAAGATTTTAGTTTATTTTCTCTTTAATAGCGACCCTAACGTTGCCTAGCAAGTTTGTTAACTAGCAACCTGCTGACCGGATGTTTAACTACCAATAAGTTTGCGATTATAGTGCTTAATACCTCTCCCCCTCCCCAATTCCCTCTCCTTTTTTAAAGGTCGGCAACAGATCAGTGACTCTCTTTGAATTGTTGATATTTATGGGCGGTGGTGATCATTTTCCATCAGATGACCCGCTTGCTCGTTTGCCTCCCTCTCATAAAAAAAATTCTTAGATTTTTTACTGAACTGTTTTTAAAACCTTGTACGGAGGTACGGAACCCTTCATGTACGAATTTGACTCTCACTTGACCGGTTTTTTCTGTTTTAATAAAATCATTCTTTCAGTGCTTTAATATTAAACGTTTTAATATTAATACAGTGAAACTACTTCACGTCGAGGAAAGCGGGAATTTCTGATTAGCAGTACTTATTAATATCCGATACGCCTTTCCTACAGTCTACTTAATTAACTCTTAAGTATTAAATTTCAAATGTAGTTCGCCAATCACCGTACCATTTGAAATTGGTAGCAATCCGGTTTCACCAATGAATAGAGCTTGGGCCACAAGATATTTAGTCAAGTTAGTTATTCATTGATTGATATACAACAAGTAATATGCACAGCCATGTCCGGTGTTAGTAATTCAGGAGCAGTCAGAGTTATTTCATGTCCTGCGATGCTATACTCGGTATATTATCAAGAATGTAAGTACGTAATGATTTTGCAATAGTACATCTAGGTTGTTCAACCTCTTATCTTCAGTCGGTAAAAGCATGGTATCGCATACAGCTCACTTTATTACAATCATAAATAAAGGAATTGTGTAGTAATAAAATGCGCTTAAAAGTTAAAGGGCGATACCTCATTAAACATAGCGCACTCGATTTACTGGTGGCAGCGTGTCGAGCCGTTCTGTCTGTGTCGACGGAGAGCTCTGTTTTAAGTCAACTTGTTACCATCGCGGTGCATATAACCCTGCAACGTAACCGTACTTTACTAATTGTAACCTGAAACACTAAAAATATTCACACAATGGTATGGCGATTCTACGAATGCTTCTGTTTAAATAACGGCAGCACATTGTGTGTTCTTGCTTTGTTTACACTTAACACGCTATACTGAACAGTAACATACATTGTTAAAATTAACTTTGATTCGATGGATGTTGGTTCTTCCACCTAGCGCGAAATCTACATACTTAGACAACACATGATAAAATACGAGAACATGGAGCTTTTGTGTACCGATCAATAGTTATTTAACGTCTTTTAATCATGGTTAATTACTGACCAGTCGAACTCGTAATTAGCAGTTGCTTTACCATACCTTTGATGTTAGCAAGATCTTTTATTTTTAGATTAGGTATATGATTTTAAAGACAGTATGTTTTTAAAAAGCTTTGTCTTTTTTACAATTAAGAATTCCTAAGTGTGATCTTTTGTGGGTTTTTTATTGTCAAATTCAAATCATGACGAAGTTAAAACAGAATAATATTAGAAAGCATCAATTAATTTGGGAGTGTTTATTCGTGTGCTGAAGAAAGTGAAACAAGAGTGACAAGCAAGAGCGAGCAACATTATGATCTTTGTGCGACTTTTAGCATTGAGATAAGGACTCTGGAGATTTTTGTATAGGGGCATATGTAGCGATGTGTATTATGTTATGAGTGGGTGCCTAGACACGCGGGTCGGCAACCGCGAGGGCTTCGACCCGTGGCGTGGAGGCGCCTGCGCGACCCCGCCCGGCCGGCTCGCGGCCATCGACCAACCCCGCGCCTCGCCCGGCTCCCGACACCCGACGCCCGATCAGCTACTTCACTGCGCCCTCCCGCACAAATTTCGTTAGCTCCGCTATTGGAACTGATGCTCATGCTTGCTGGAACACTCAAATTGTTGCTTCGTGTCGCAATTTAATTTTCAGTTTCTGCGAAAATCAATATAAATATAAAACGGAATGGAATTTGATCGTATCTTTCTTACACATGCGACCTTCTAGTATTTCGATATAATATTTTTTTATGTACCTATAAGTATTTTTAAAACAGTCGTGAGGTCCGGACATAATCATTAAAATTTAATACATGGATAACCCATCTATTTGTAGTCAAGGTAGTGACTTAGACCCACGTTATGTTATGCTCGACATATTTTGCACCAAACTGCGGCCCTTTGCCAAGGTCTGCTCGAACGAATATCCAACTGAGTAGAGCCACCTCTCTTGTAAGTCAGCTAAATACTCGGCGCACACGCCAGCGGCGAGGATCTACCCTCGCTTTGTTCACAATTACATGTTATACTAACCACATAACATTTGAAAGCTATCCATTCGAGTACACGCCTTTACAAAGAAACACTGATTGGTCCGAAACGTGTCGGTTATACCTCGCGAGCGTTAATTTTGATTTAGATTGGCACCTAAAATTCTTAATTTTCTGACTTTGTGAAATATATTGAAATATATATTTTTTCCGTGGAAAACTTTGGCTGTATTGTGCTAAAGCGTTAACGTTAGATTCTAACAATTGCCTTCTTGTGTTTCCCTCTGGGATATTATCAATAATGCGCGAGCGTGAGTGACAGTAAAGGGTCAGTAGGTATCTGTATTCGAGACGCGCCCTACGGTCGTTTCTAGCCATAGCGACAGTCTAATTTAAGTTAACATGCAATTGCACTTGAGTAAAACAATCGGCTTACATTATACGTTAACGTTTAACGTTTTTCAATTATAGGTCGTAATCTTTTAAATCCCCTTTGAACTTGTTTAGCAAAAGTACAAATTCAAAAATAGCTATCGTGACTATGTTTAGCAGCGAATCAGTACAACCACCAGCGATGAATTATTATTGAATGGCTGCAAGGCGTCTCGTTAACTTTTAATTAGGTACTTATACATATAATTTTTCGAGTGTATATTTCAATTAATATTAATTATACGAACAACGTAACTTTAATCCCCACGGAAAAGTTACCGAATTGATAAATTATTCGCAACAAATATTTATTTGTGCCGCTGTCAGTTTATTATTAGGCTCTAACTAAGTAAGTTCTGCCACCCCCACTCCCTCACTGCCACCCTTCGCACCGCGAGTTCAATGGGTGACGTCACGTCTAAAACCTGAAGGTAATTTTGTATTCAGGGCGAAACTGAAACTTAGTTAGAGCGAAGTAGAGGTTCCAAAGAACGTACCGTACCAACTTTTAAGCGTCCGACCTTTATTGATTTGGTCTACTTAGGCATCTATAGGCGTTGTGTTGCTAGATCGAATTAGATATAGGAGATATTACGTACAAAAACAAGACAGAACGAAAACAATTAGAAACTGAAGTCGCCTTCAAACACTTAAAAACGTTTAATTTTCGCTGTTGACAATTTATCGACGTGTACTAGAAATATTATTTTTGCGTTTATACATGCGTCGCACATCGTCCGTTGTTGATTCGTTGTAAATTTGTAATATTTAATGAAATTGAAATATCTATAAACATAACCATCTTGTGACGCAGTTGGGATAGTTTCGTTGAATATCAGTAGAACAGTAGACGTCGGTAATAAAACAGTAGATATTCTTGTAAAAACGAGACCAAGCAGGTACTGCAGGTAGAGACGTTGCATTCGAATTTCATACTCAATACGAGCGCTTACAGGTTTCACAGCGATAATATGATAACATTATTGGCAATGTTAATACAGTCAATGAGGAACTTTTGTAAAAATAAAAAGTACTTAATCAATTAGTAGTTAATTACTCCTAATTAATATCATATTGTGCATATCTCCATATGCACGAGTTTTACTTTAAGACCTTACAATGACGTTATGACGAAATATTTTCAAAATAATCAAGCAACAAAGTTTTCGGAAATTTGAATAGGTAAATACAATGCACAGTAGTCCCAGAAGAAGACAATATTCAAAAAAGTCGATTAACTATAAAATCATTTATTTTTACCCAGTAGGGTAGATCAATACATGTAGTTTTAGAAAACATAAATTATTTGAAATGTGTCGGAACAAAAATGTCCACTTGTATTCATCGGAAGTTGTCATACCGCAAGCACTCGAACCGTGTTATCACAAAACCGTAAAAACATTGATTTGTTTACGGATGTTTTTCTTTACTATTTTGTTTAAGTGTGTCTTTAAATTTTATAATGGAGATTCAAAGAGGTATGTCTTGTATTTTCTTAAAGGACACGTTTGATTTTTATGCTTTCTTTTATTGTTATAATTGTTTTACGCAAGACGTCGGAATAACTTATGAAAATTTAGATTTAGGAAATATATCGAAGCTTTTACTTTAGAAACTCCGCGAGTCCCCTGATGAATTATATGACATTTTGAAGCAAAAAGTATGAACTTTTATGTTCTTATAAAAAATTTACCGAAGACTTCCGAAGGTCTTGGTAACAGCCATTTTAAGTCATCATAGTTTTACGGTGAAAATACTTCATATGTTTTGTTTATTTTGTTTTAGACCAAGAAATCAATTATTCGTTATCACGCATGTTTGTATTTGAGCTTTGGATAGAGGCTGCCAAAGATAATAATACCTACTGAAAAATGCAAATAAAAGAAAGAAAAAAAAAGAAAAGATCACTACCGAAAGACTGTATTTCTCTAATTTTAGTACAAACATAAGGTAATAAAACATTTAGCATTATCTATCATATTTTTATTGTAACTTTTTGATTTTCGTTCGCTGTTGTATGAACGCGGGACCACTGTGCAATGTTTTCTTAAAATGAAAAATTGTTGACAAGTTTTTAAACCAGGACTTACAAACTTATGTACACACGAACGTTGCAAATTATATAAAAGAGAAAAGAGAGACTCTTGACGAACCTCCTTTTTTAAGTCGCTTAAAAATAGATCTTCTTGCAACTATCTACTCTATCTACAATACAATATTATGTTTGATAAATTGTAAATTTGTGGTTTTTTTATTATTGACAAAAATTTGTACATTGTCAAAAGATCGTTTTTTCATTAGACACCGGACACTTTACATCGTCTCTAATACCGCCTTTGCGAAAGTAAAAAAAAATAATTAAGTTCTATTTGCAGTTTGATATTTTTGTGTAGGAATAAACGACCAGGAACAAAGTTGTCTTTCCTGTGGACATAAGTAAAATTAGCGATTCCGAGTCGACAAACTTTGAAAATAACTTACAAATCGATAAATATATTCCAATGGATAAAACTATAATTAAACGCGTATTTCCGAAAACAGCGAAAGTTAGTCTGAACTTACCTCAAAATCTATAAGTATTGTGACTGGCTGGCTGATTGACAAACAACGCACAGCCTGAACCACTGAAGCTAGAGACTTGAAATTTGGCAGGCATATTCCTTAAGGATTATAGAGGTACACTAACAATGAAAGGAATTAACATTTTCGGTTTAAAGTAGCTCTTACTCCGTAGTAAAGTACGTTTACTTTTAGTTTACCACTGACAGATGGCTTGCCTTCATTTCATTTCCAACTTTAACACCATACAAATAAAGTAGCTATTACAAAATCTGCAAACGTGGGTAACAGTATTCTAAAATTGGCTTTATTTGTAGGTCGTTAAAGTTGAATATGAAATGAAGGCAAACCACCTGTCAGTGGTAAACTTTATGTAATTTTACTGTATAATTAATTAATTATTAACTAAAAATTATTTTCACAATTTTCCGAAATTCCCACGAGATTAGATTAAACTGGTATTTATACCTTATCATACTTAACAGCTTTTTATACCGACAAGGTGATATGGCAACGAGATATTTGGCTAATAATGTATTCCACTAGCTTTTGCCAGCGACTTCGTACGCGTAGATAATAAATAACGTAGTTATAAATAAACACAAAGAAACAGAAACAGGCTTATTACATCCTGGGAATGTGTAAAGTTCCCGCAGGATATAATAAATCTTTAGATCAATTTTAAAACAAACTTTCAACAATAGAAAAGCTACAATACCTGACTGACATCGGTTACGTAATTTTTTCTCGGACATGCAAAATTTCCGGGGGATATAAATAAGTGGATTATACATTTAGACCGATTAAAAAACTCTTTCAGTCATAGAAAGCTATGTATACTGTTTCTGATTGACAAGCTATTTTTATCCCGAGAAAGTGTCAAGTTCCCGCGGGATAGAGATTAGTTACCCAATTCGCCGATAGATGGCGCTGTACCACCGACGTTGGGACCAAAACAACCACATTAATAAAGTATGCAAAGATTTTTCGTACCTGCTACGGAACCCTATCTTGGGCGTGTCCGACACGCTCTCGGCCGGTTTTTACCTCTATTTTTTCCTTATCCCGCGGGACTTTCCGAAAAATCCTAAAATTAGTTTTTTTACTTTTATAATTACCTACTTGTATGCCAAATTTGAAGCGAAAATATCATCATTTCAGCCGAAAAACGTCCACTGCCACCCGCATCCAACGCGATCCCGCTACCTAGTATCGAAAAGTCCCTTCTCACTGTACCTATATGACACTCAAGGTACATGTGTGTAATTAAAGTCACAAAAAAACCATAAAAACGACACCCATATTGATATTTAGACATTTCAATCCCATTGCACCCCAACAGGGGAGATCACGGGGAGATGGTATTTCACGTCTTCCAAGTTGGATTTTAAAATCGTTGTTGTTTTCGTAACCAGCGACCCGATAAACCATAGAAACAATACCCATGTTGATTTTCAGACTTTTTCACCCCATTTCCCCCTTTTAGGGATTGAATTCTCAAAAAACCTGAAACACGTGTTTAGTCATTTATCGTTTGGAGTACTTCTGTGAAGTTTCGAATAAAATGGTCAAACTAATCTTGTTTCCCCATACAAACTTTGAACCCCCTTTTCACCCCCTTAGGGAGTGAATTTTGAAAAATCCTTTTTTAGTGCACTCCTAGACCTTATAAGGAATCTACGTGCCAAATTTGGAATCTCTAGGCCCAGTGGTTTGGGCTGTGCGTTGATATGTTAGTCAGTCAGTTTCTTCTTTTATATATTAAGACTAGCTTTTGCCCGCGGCTTCGGTCGCGTGTACCATGAGTATTGCAAAGAACCAAGATATCAAGCAAGAAAGTATACAGGCCAGCAGCAAGCAAGCATGCAAGCAAGATGCAAGCAAGCAAGCGTGAAAGAAAGCGTACAAGTAAGCGTGCAAGCAAGCGTGCAAGCAAGCCCGACTAAACTTCAGGTAGATACGACGGTCCTTTACAGTATTTCATTATATATAATATTTTTCACTAATTCGGAAGCGGGCACTAAAATAACCAGGCTTGTTAATAATTATATAATCTATTATTACTTTCCCCTGTCCTGCATTAGGTATAGTTCAATGTTTTCTTACCTTCAACGGAAACTTGAGTAACTGGAAGCGCTGTGTACCTACTTAGCATTGATATTATACATATCTTGTTATTCTTGTTAAGGTGTTGTGTGACCTAACCGTTAAGGAGTTATACCTTCCATCATCAGCTCATCTGAATAACCTGAAAGAATACAACTATCGGTCTATACGTACCTATAATATTTGAAAAAATATCCTCAACTCCTAACCGTTAAGGAGTTTTACCTTCCATCATCAGCTCATCAACATGAGATGATGTCTACCAGACGCAAACACTTAAATAGCTTGAGAAAATATATGAAAAACGTAATGCGTGCCTACAAAATTTGAGAGTTGCCCTCGATTTCCCTGAGATCCCGTCATCAGATCCTGATTTCGTGATAATGGGACCATATCTGGAGTATATTATATTCTTACGATTATAAAAAGAATTTTTAAAATCGGCCCACAATTGACCGAGAAGTCGGTGAACATACCTACGTAAAAAAAATAAAGTGGAATGCATAACCTCCTCCTATTTTTGAAGTCGGTTAAAGAGCCCTTTGCGGCCTACTTACAGTATAAACTTATGAATTTTGAAATTTATGCTTTCTAGAACCAGTAATGACTTATGGCACTGAGACGTGGCCGCTAACGATGGGTCTTGTAAGGAAACTCAAGGTCACTCAGAGGGCGATGGAGAGGGCTATGCTTGGAGTTTCTCTGCGGGATCGCATCAGAAATGATGAAATCCGCGCAAGAACTAAAGTCACGGACATAGTTCGAAGGATCGCTAGACTTAAGTGGCAGTGGGCAGGGCACATCGCCCGTAGAACTGACGGCCGATGGGGCCGAAAGGTTCTCGAGTGCCGTCCGCGGACCGGAAGAGGCAGTGTAGGTAGGCCTCCAACAAGATGGAGCGACGACCTGGTGAAGGTAGCGGGAACGCATTGGGTGCGGATGGCGCAGGGCCGATCTGTTTGGCGAGCCTTGGGGGAGGCCTATGTTCAGCAGTGGACGTCTTTCGGCTGAAATGATGATGATGATGATGATGACAACCAGTAAAACGCAAAATCCCGTTTTTTCCCGTTCCCGCAAGAATTTCGGGAAATGCTTTCTTAATACTCCTCTACACTCCCCAAGGAACCCACTTGCCAAATTTCAGCTTTCTATGACCAGTAAAACGAAAAGTCCCGTTTTTTCCCGTTCCCGTGAGAATTTTGGAAAGTCCACTTTCAATGCTCCTCTACACTTCCCAAGCAACCTACATGCCGAATTTCAACTTTCTACGACCAGTAAAACGAAAAATCCCGTTTTTTCCCGTTCCCGTGGGAATTTTGGAAAGTCTTCTCTTAATGCTCCTCTACACTCCCCAAGCAACCTACATGCCGAATATCAGCTTTCTACGACCAGTAAAACAAAAAATCCCGTTTTTTCCTTATCCAGTGGGAATTTCCAAAAATCCATAAAAATGTTTTTTATTATTATAATTACCTATTTCTATGCCGAATTCGAAGAGTCTAGTAATTATAGTTCATAGGATTCCGTTAAACTAAATATATAAATCCCTTTTTTCCTTATGTCTAGTTATTATAGTTACTGAGATAGTGTCACTCGGAATCGAATATATAAATCGCGTTTTTTCCTGTTCCCGTGGGAATTTTGGAAATTCCTCTCTTAATGCTCCTCTACACTCCCCAAGCAACCTACAATACCTACATGCCGAATTTCAGCTTTCTACGACCAGTTAAACGAAAAATCCCGTTTTTTCCTTATCCTGTGGGAATTTCCAAAAATCCTTAAAATTGTTTTTTACTATTATAATTACCTACTTCTATGCCAAATTTGAAGAGTAGTAATTATAGTTCATAGGATTCTGTTGAACTGGATATATAAATCCCGTTTTTTTCCTTATCCCGTGGGAATTTTGAAAAATCCTGAAATTAATGTTTTAACTAATGTAATACCTACTTGTATGTCAAATTTGAAGAGTCTAGTTATTATAGTTACAGAGCAACCGAAATTCTGCCGCTCACGACTCACAAAATTACGCTCGTGTGGCCTCACCCTATGGCTGTGTTCAGACCAACCAGTACGCTTAGTATAAGTTTTACTTCACCAAAATACTTCTCGATCGCATTTACGTAAAAAATTCAATTACTAGGGAAACATGGACAGCGTCTCCGCACGCGCGCTTCCATGTTTCCATAGAATTGATTTATTTACGTAAACGCGATCGAGAAGTATTTTGGTGAAGTAAAACTTATACTAAGCGTACAGTACGCTTAGTATAAGTTTTCCTTCACTTCAATACTTCTCGATCGCGTTTACGTAAAAAAATCAATTACTAGGGAAACATGGACAGCGCCTCCGCGGCCGCGCGTCCATGTTTCCATAGAATTGAATTTTTTACGTAAACGTGATCGAGAAGTATTTTGGTGAAGTAAAACTTATACTAAGCGTACTGAACGCTTAGTATAAATTTTACTTCACCAAAATACTTCTCGATCGCGTTTACGTAAAAATTTCAATGCTATGGAAACACGGACGCGTGCGCGCGGAGGCGCTGTCCATGTTTCCCTAGTAATTGATTTTTTTACGAAAACGCGATCGAGAAGTATTTCGTGAAGTAAAAACTTATACTAAGCATACTGTACGCTTAGTATAAGTTTTACTTCACCAAAATACTTCTCGATCGCGTTTACGTAAAAATTTCAATTCTATGGAAACTTGGACGCGTGCGCGCGAAGGCGCTGTCCATGTTTCTCTAGTAATTGATTTTTTTACGTAAACGCGATCGAGAAGTATTGAAGTGAAGGAAAACTTATACTAAGCGTACAGTACGCTTAGTATAAGTTTTACTTCACCAAAATACTTCTCGATCGCGTTTACGTAAAAATTTCAATTCTATGGAAACATGGACAGCGCCTCCGCGCGCGCGCGTCTATGTTTCCATAGAATTGAAATTTTTACGTAAACGCGATCGAGAAGTATTGAAGTGAAGGAAAACTTATACTAAGCATACAGTACGCTTAGTATAAGTTTTCCTTCACTTCAATACTTCTCGATCGCGTTTACGTAAAAAAATCAATTACTAGGGAAACATGGACAGCGCCTCCGCGCGCACGCGTCCATGTTTCCATAGAATTGAAATTTTTACGTAAACGCGATCGAAAAGTATTTTGGTGAAGTAAAACTTATACTAAGCACTCAGGCAACCAAACCGACTGCCAGCCGCCGAATGTGAGCAGGCTCACTGTTAGGCTGCGTTCAAACCAAACCGACTGTCGGCCGCCGAATGTGAGCGCGCGTTACGCAGTTTATTGTATTTCCATACATATTCACTTTTTCGTTCACACCAAACCGACAATACGCCATTACGCTATGCGTAGTCGCCAACATAAAATACCGTACAAAATAACGTTCACACCGGGCCTCACAGTGAGCCTGCTCACATTCGGCGGCCGACAGTCGGTTTGGTTTGAACGCAGCCTGAGCCCCAGTGTGAACGTTATTTGTTCGGTATTTTATGTGGGCGACTAGTGACTACGCATAGCGTAATAGCGTATTGTCGGTTTGGTGTGAACGAAACAGTGAATATGTATGGAAATACAATAAACTGCGTAACACGCGTTCACTTTCGGCGGCTGACAGTCGGTTTGGTCTGAACACAGCCGTACGGTATTTTAACGTAATAACATTAACGCAGCCTGAGCCCCAGTGTGAACGTTATTTGTTCGGTATTTTATGTGGGCGACTACGCATAGCGTAATAACATATTGTCGGTTAGATGTGAACGAAAAAGTGAATATGTATGGAAATACAACAAACTGCGTAACGCTCGCTCACTTTCGGCGGCTGACAGTCGGTTTGGTCTGAACACAGCCTAACACTGGGGCTCAGTGTGCCTGCTCACATTCGGCGGCTGACTATACGTTTGGTTTGAACACGGCCTATCGAAATAAATCATGAAACCCCTGACTAGATGTCGCTAGTTACTGTTTAGTCCGCTTGCCGGCGTGCGTTGGAGCAAAGGTACAGCGAAAATTTTAGCGAAAAAAATACAAGGAGCAAATAAAATCCCTGTTTATTGTATTGTCTAGTGTAAATATTTTTTAAGGGGTTCCCGTTTGACATTTTAGTGGTGTAAGTTTCTTAAAATATGGGTGTTTTTAGTATTGACTGTACACTATATGGATAACGCTTTGTTATAACCTTAAAATTACTTATTGCGTGTCTTGACTTGTTTTTATTTTAAATGTGGTCATCTCTCCAAAAAAGGAAAAAAAAGGGAAAAAAGGTAAGATGGACCATTGCAGTCGGTAGGTATGTGTTGGCCATAATATTGGAAGTAAAATAAAGTTAACCAGCAAAGCAATTTGAAAGACTATTGACTTCGCAGGAACATATTTAACTTCAGAAAATTCGTAAAAACTAAGGAAAAAAAGAAGATGCCTAAAACGATTGTCTCATATGTAAAGAAAAGAAAAGCTATCCGAAGACTATCTGATAGTAGTGTTGATGCTCCTCTAATATTGTTACCGGGTAAAAATAAGAAAAACAAGTTAAACAAAAATTTTAGTTTTGGGTCCACAAACATTACACTGAATTTAAAGATATGTGCTTCAAATGTGGCCAAGTCAAAGTACCTGTTAAGAAACAAAAAATTATATCATATAAACTATACTTGAGCAAGAATTAAGATATGGCTACTCGTATCTTTAAGATAAGATACTATCCTACCTCTTAATGTTGTGGCCATCACACCCGCACACCTCGGGAGAGATGGCCTGTTGTGATTTTTAAGAAACGATTTTTTTTAAAGCAATCTCATTGGAAATTTTTACTTTTATGTTTAATATTTAATAGTTTGGTCAAAGTTTAATTACAACTTTTGGGGGTAGTTACAATAGAGAGATCTACTCTCCAGGCAGATGTTTTGCCTGGGGACCGAAGTCCTATGGATGAAAGTTGGAAGTTGTATTTATGCAGCCGAGTTGAGAAACTTCGATACCGCGATGCAGGATTGTAGAAATTAGTTTCTTATGTGATGATTAGATGGCGCTAGTAGTCGCTACAAACTAAAGATTTTTATTGTGACGCGTAATGTTTTTTTTAACGGCGTTTATGAAAAACTATGGCCAACTACTCCGGACTTACCCTAATGGATTTTCATACAGAATTGCAGGCCTAGGCCGGGAAAACGATCGTCTATTGTTTCACGTGACACAGCATCATGACGTTTATAGGTCTAGGGGATTATGGCATTTAGCCATTAAAAAGAAACAATAAGCAATATTTGCGTTTTGGTTCATTATGACATTCTGCCACTACGCTTATGAAAAAAATAATTATGAATTATTTGTTTTCTATTAAATCTGAGTTGGAAATGGATTATATCTTTTTCTAGTTTGTATTTCTCTAGAAATAAACCTTTAAATCTATACAACTCTGTCATTAACCATAAGGTTGATGTTTACATATTTTGACACGATGACTGTGTACAATTTATGATTTCGACTGTACATATATATATTATGTCTGATCAACACTAACTTTTTACTTACCGTGAGAACCTTATTTATTTCGCATGACGAGATCCGCAGGCTTATTGTCTAACGCGCGGACGCTTGCTTGCGCATTCACTATTTCTTTCTGTAAAACGGTATAAGATGATGACAGAAAGTGATGGTGAAAGCGATAGCAAGCGTCCGCGTACTCCGCGTGTTTGATAATACGGCCTCCGGTATACGAATTTTGCTCTCGATCTAAGTTAAACATCTATTCTAGTAAACCAGTGTTTACTAAATGAAAATAAAAATAGTATTGATATTGATAACAATGCGGATCAGCGTAATGCAGATACTTCCATTCTTTTTTATGCCTACAGATATAAAAAAAGTAACGTGACTGAATGACTGACTGACAACGCACAGCCTAAACTACTTACTGCAGCTGGAGGTGCATTAAGAGAGGATTTTTCGAAAATTCCGCGGGATAGGAAATAAATATGATTAACCTTATTGTTTCAAAGTGCCTCTGGCCCGACACGCACTTTGCTAGTTTTATTTATTAGAGTAAATCTGATAATTAAGTATAGTCTCTGTAGATAATATTAAAACGAAATAGGCACAATTTTTCGGTGATTGATATTCAGACAGTACTAAATAGTATTCAATCGCTTAACGTAAATTGATTGACTTAATGAACTATGATGCGGGCCGTATCCTAAGGGTGACGCTACTCTATATAAATAAAACATTGTGTTATGAATTTACCAAAAAAATATTATGTTTATCCAGTTCAGGACCACTACTACCCCTATACTTCGTTTAATTTAAGGTTTGAATTAACAATTAACGGTCAAATTATATTTAATACATTTGCAGTGATATGAAATATCTGTAGTCTTATTGTTTTGTCTTCAAAGCCTCTGGCTATATTTCAGCGCCATCTAGATTTAATAATCGAACTACAAGAACTGCGGCCGATCCGTACTATGGCGACTGCCAATCCAGTCTACATTATATCATCCTTGGTATTTCGAACACAAATGGACTAAAAATACCTACATGCACATTTATTAGCGGTATTTATTATGTTTTCATTATAAAATTTAACAGAATTTTAAATAGTTTCGTTGTTTCATTTAAAAACGTGTGCAAATTTTACCGTTAAGTTTCAAATGTTAAAATAAATGGAGTATAAGCGTACTTTAATTACAGTTTGATGCTTTTGATAACTAATTACTGATGCCTTACCATAGAGCAAACCTTGAGCAAACAAAAAGAAAAAAAATAGGTTCCGTTCTGTTCACGATAATAGCATTAAACAAAAGAGTGTAAGGGACGACACGATGCAACTTAAAATTAAGAATTGTTTTATGAGAAACTACACTGAGGACGAAAAATAAAATAAAAATAACGGATCACTTTCCATACAATATTATTTGTAAAGTTTTTCGTTCGTCAGTATTTATAAAAAAAAAATCTTATTTTTTTGATGACTAAGACACGCGTCTTAATTACCTACCTAAAAATTACAAGTAGCTACTCTATCGTCACACTTCAAAAGATAAGAGTTCTTTAAACGTGGGTAGGAGGAGTAAGCAAGCAGGAATGACGGAAAGACGGCGCGTAGAATTAATAGAACCTCGTCCATCGTGCACGGAACTCTAAAAAGGGATAGAGGCAGGATTGTACTGTCATAAAATTATTTGAGAACTGACTAACAAATTTAACTTTATGTAGGTCGGTATTATAATGGTAATGATAAAAAATATACTTAGGTCCGGCTCCGATAACTTACGAATTTGAAGATATGTACTGTCACACCCAATAGTTAATTATTATACTGTGCTTATTAAAATACCATATTAATGTGTAAAGACTATTACGTATACTACTGAAATTGGAATAACAGAAAACAACCACGGATCTAGGTTATTTTGTCACGGTGAATATTGAAAACGCCAGCAGCTTTAATTTTAAAGGCACTTGTTCAGATCTTATACGACTACATACAAAAAATAGAAAGTATTTAGTTTTTTTTTCGATCGCTAAGTAGTGTTGTAGGTAAGTCAATAGGGCTGTCACAGGAGCCGAAAGTTACGAGCTAAGTAGGGTTGAACGACGGAGTCCCCGTGGCGGGGGCGGAGGGTGCGACGAAGCGGGGGAATGGTCGGCCGCTGAACCTTGCCAGTCGAAATCAATACAGCTGCTCTCCCCGCTCGTCTGGAGCCCGTTGCCACGGTTACGCGGGCAGATAAACGCCGCACCCACCCCACTGCCGCGCGGTGCCGGGCGCCCGGGCCGGCGGGAGCACGCGGCACCGCACGACACGCGCCTTTCCTCGCCGCCTCTCCCTCTCAGCTCGGGTCGCTCTCTAGCCGATTTCGAAATCGTTCCCTCAGCCCTTTATTACAGTTTAACTGCTGCGTAGAGAGGCGATTATTGTGACAACCTGTTGTTGCCACGTGGAAGCCGCTGGTCAATATCTTACAAATTTAAGATAATAATATCCATGATTTATGATTATGACAATAGTATAACTAATGTTAATTTAAGTTTGCACTGCCATTATGTTGGTTAAATTTTTCTCGTTTATATTCTGGAGGATACTGCGATGAACTAACACAAATTTTACCCTGTCATTAATTGTGACAGATTGTTAATAACAAAATATTAAGAAGCGTGAAATCAATTTTAGATTCTTAGAGTAAAGCAGATTTGCGTGGGATTGATTGTACGTTATAAAATTTTAACGATACAAAAAATAAATAGGATTAGCAGAGTTGCTGCATTTCTACTGTGACCGCTTTAGTACTGATAACATTGAATTAATAAAGCGCTTCTTGTCCCTTGTTTGAGTTAATGTTAGGAAATGTGTACCAAAAATGTCCCCTCAGGCTCACGGATTTGGAAGAGCGAACAGCTTTGTCATGCAGTAATGACCCGCATATATTTTTTCCAGCCGGGTTTAACAATAGTATCCTGTTAAAAAAAATGTTTTAATTTTAGATTATAAGTAAGCTTAACTTAGTTTATTGTTAATTCCAGTGTTTCTGTGCTTAGCTAGACTTACCTATATATGCTACCAGCCCCGCGAATATACATTAATTTGTTATGGTATAGAATACAAAAATAATTTATTCACCTCTGTTAACTTTGTTTACAGAATGTAGATCACAAGGCGAAATTCCGTTCCAAAAAGGGGCAACTGCCATTTGTGGAGTTGAATGGCGAAGAGATTGCCGACAGCACTTTCATCATCAAGGACCTTTCGGAGAAATTCAATAAGGATCTTGATTCGGGTAAGCTGTCTTGTTATTACCTCATTAGATATTATTGTTAGATTAGTAGCCTATGATTAGGTACTCGATTATCCGAGCAATATTGCGATAAAGCGAAAAATAAAATGTGTTGCAAACGAAGGGCGGGGGGGGGGGGGGGGGCAGTATCTATGTTAGAAGTATGTCAGAGGTCACTGTACCAGCAAGGGCGTTATAGCTCTACGTCCTAGAACATTGAAAGACAGCCCCGGACGACCTAGAATCCTAGATTGCACAGGGACGTCGCGCATGTGCATTTTGTTGTGAGCGGGAAGTCTGACTTGCAGCACCTGACCTATTTGTTACACGCAGCGCTGACGGCGGAGCAGCGCGTGGTCTCGCACGCGATGATCTCGATGGTCGAGAACCACCTGTCGTGGGTGCTGCTGTGGTGGCGTGCCAAGTATCCCGACAGCGTCATCAAGGGATACCACGTCAATCTGCAGAACGCGCTCAACACCCGCCTGCCCAATCCGATACTTAACTTCTGCTACAAGCTCACCTCCGGCCGCAAGGTGCGTTATCTTATCTTTTTTTACTAGCTTTTTATTCACTTCTGTTTTTATTTACTAAATCCTGTTTCCTACTAATAATATAACTGCGAAAGATTGGGTGTCTACTATAGAGTAGAAACGGCTCAACGAATTTAACTGAAATTTGACAGACTGGTAATTTTAAACCTAGATAACATTGTAAGATTATTTTTATCCTTGAAATTTGCTTAGTTACCGCAGCTAGTGATTTATTTTATTACTTTACTAGACCTAACTCAATTGAATTAATTATGCTGCTTCATCAAGACATGCACCGAACCGATTATGATCTAATTTTACGTGATAGTTTACATACTTAGATTAAAAATAGATATACTTATAAATATTAATATGTTTTTTGGAAAACATTTGTCTGTGTGGAGTACACGACACGTCACTGATGATCATTGTTGTTCATTCACACTAGAACTTAGAGAAAATAAAGTACAAAGGAAATAGAGGGTGGGAATTTCGCCTTCAATACTCACTGACTGACCAACTGTTAATTATTGAAGAGTAGTTAGCACTAGCGCCTGGTGTCAATTGTTGGACTTGTGTTTCCAGGGCATGAAGAAGGCAAAGGCTCATGGGATCGGGGTGCACAGCCAGGAGGAGATTATAGAGTTCGGAAAGAACGATCTACGTGTGCTGTCTGACCTACTCTCGGACAGACCGTTCTTCTTTGGCGACGAGCCTACCTTGGTAAGTAGGATAAACATTACTTTTAATTCGTTTTCATTTCAGCCTTTTGAACTTAGGTTCCCCCTAGGGTCGTCTACTGTCGAACATAAAACGTAAGCAATAGATACTCCATAATATTCTGCCGCGTTAGTAATTGTTTTGTCGAGCCAGCAGTGTCAGTAGACTGTAGCAATAAGGATGTGCAACGCCTTGCGTCTTAGCGTCTTATCGATAGTTTGATGCCTGCGCGCGCGCTGTCGAGTTGACTGTTGTTTATATTTGTTTCGTGCTTGCATTTATCTGCTCGTTTCGATAGCTATAGTAAAATGACAATTTCATTCTCTAACATAGGCTGCACAATCAGAAATAGTTATTTGTACACGGGGAGAAAGTTGTATTTTACCAGCGAGTGTTCATTTGAAACAAGAGCTATCGGAAGGATTCTATGATTGACCACGAGCGAAGCGAGTGGTTCAAAAATAGAATCCTTTCGATAGCGAGTGTTTCAACACACGAGACGTAAAATAACTTTTCACCCGTGTATAACACAAAACTTTTGACCTCACTACAGCGAGGAAAATAATTAGAAAAACATGCGAATATTTAATTGGAAAGTTTTGACTTAAGTTATTTTTTTATTATTTCGGATGCGTTTTGTTCGCACATCGACTTACTTGGACTGTCATAACATTTTATCCGTTTTTACAACAAGAATGAAGGTTAATGTTGAATGTTGATATTTATGAATTAAAATAAAGTTGTAAGACTGTATTTAGTGTTTTTTACTCAATGCAATTCATTAATGATGTTAAAAATTCAGCACTTTTAACGTTTTACGTTTTGTTAGCTGTCAAATATCACTTAAACTGCCCTCAAATGTCAAAACTCTTTCTTCACATGAGGATAAAAAGCGATTTTCTCAATAGATGTCAAACAAACAAAAAGGGCTTTCCGAGCTAGTGAGGGGAAAATGATATTAACGTGCGAAGTCGAAGAATTCTTAACAAAGTATTTTTGTTTTTCAATGAACTGGAAATCTTTTTGAACCCGACTTGAAAAAAGGAGGCAGTTATTAATTCGGTTGCATGTTATAATTTTATGTTTATTAAATCAGAACTCCGGCCTTTATAGAACGTTTTGATATGTTTTGGTTGGACAGGAAATAAGTCTTTCAATTAGGTCCCATTGTCACCAAAGTCAGGATGAACCTGGGGAAATCAAGTGAACCAAATATAGAATCGGTACCTATGGGTACCCAAAAGTTCTCAAGTGGAGACCAAGGACTGGCAAGCGCAGCGTTGGACTTCCACCAACGAAATGGATGGACGATTTGGTGAAGGCCGCAGGTTCAGGGTGATTGGGCGTCAATAAGAGACCTATGTTCAGCAGAGTGGACGTCCTACGGCTGAAATGATGATGATGACCTATGGGTATTTTTGTAATAACTCGTGCATTTGCTCATGAAAATCGCCATTTGGTGAAGTGGAACTGATGAGGAAGGCCACAGTTGGGTTAAAATCAGGAAAATAGAAGTCCAATAAGTATTCAGGTAGACACCCATGATGGCGGCTCGTGCTTAGACACCGACTTTAACATTAGAAAGTTTTTTCATGTTTTTTTTTCGAGTCAGTATTTAATACATTTTTGATTTCAATTAGTTATTTGAATTTTTAGTTCATTGGGAATCAGGAATCATGGTTATCCTACATGTAATGTTGAGCAAAGTTTATTTAATTCTTCAACTTTTGAGATTGCTCCCTGGGAACTGGGAACCCCTAAGGTCTGAAAAAAGTTTTCACTTACAATAGTTAGAGTTATGTATGTAGGTTAAGTTGACCATTCGGTTGCTCAACTAGTTTTCTCTTTTTTAAGTAATCCTTACTGTCCTTACTAATTAATATTATAAATGCGAAAGTAACTCTTGTCTGTCTGTTTCTTGTTCACGCTTAAACCGCTGAATCGATTTAAGTACATGAAATTTGGAATGGCGATAAGTACACTGACGAGCAAAAATAAAGGGTCGGTTACAAAAATGACGATAATTACAAAACCCGCTGTGATAGCTTCATAGAGTAAAATGAGTTTAGTAAAGAGTTTTATTCTTAACAAGAAAAAGTTTAATTGAGAATAAATCTCTTTATTAAACTCATTTTACTCGAAGAAGCTATCACAGCGGGGTTTGTAACCGACCCTTTATTTTTGCTCGTCAGTGTAGTTTAGTGACCCTGCGAAGGAAAGCCCATAGTATAGTTTTTATCCCGGAAAATTGGATTGTTCCCGCGGGATAGCGATAAACGAATTCTTTGCAGACAGATGCGGGTGACAGATTGTTGCCTATATATCATCATAGACAATTAATAATGCCAATGCAGTAGATGTGCGTGTTTGTAGATGTTTTCGTCGTAGTTCAAAAAGTTTAATACCATAACGACGTCAGTTAAAATTTGTATAAAAGTTTTCCGTTGTGTGTTGTGTTGTCGCTTTGTATGGTTAACTACAATTTAACGTGGTCGCAACTTTTTGGTGGCCATACTTATCGTGAAACCTGCGTCAGAGACAATGACTTCTATTCACAATTTAGGAGTCACTTTGTGTTAATATTAAATGATGAATACACATTCAGAGCTTATCTACTTAAATATATGCAGACAACGACAAAAAGCTAATCGTACTAAGAACCCTTGAGCTATCGCTATGACTATGCTTCAAAAATGAACAAACAACACAATTCACTTCCTGTTTAGATATCGTACGTAAGTAACGAGTCTTTGTTATTTTTTTTAACACAAGCTGTTTTTTGCTGACTGAATTTTTTATTGTACTTTACAATTCATTTGAATTCATACTAAATTTCGAGTCAATCAGACCATTAGGATTGGATGAATTTGAGTTTCAAAAATATTTTACCACTCGTATCGTCATACAACATACAAGCATTTAGTACCTTTAGTAAAAATGTCAGATTAATCTTGACTAATTTTGTACAAACTGGATTGTGCAAAATGTTTGAGTCTTTTTGTGTCTGCGTTATTTGCATTACCTTTCTTTAAATAAAAATAAAGCACGATATTGATTTTACTTTTGTCTGTGTAGGTAGGTAGGTATTCGATTTACTTTGACTGCGTAACAGAGAGACGTATTTAAATAAATTAAGCACTTCGAAACTTCTTTATAGATTAAAATCCAAACACTACTTAATAGATTGAATTTTAATCTATAAAGAAGTTTCGAAGTGCTTAATTTAACACTGCTTAATGTAAACACTACTTAATAGCTTACATTACATATTTCTTATATAGTAGGCTATATTTATTATCAGCGAATATTTAAGCTAAAAATGAATACTGTGTGCAGTTAAGACATTTTCGACATTAAATTTTTCCAACGCTTAGCTCGCCTAAGAAAAACAAGTGCCGTGCTGTGTTGTCATTCAATATCCGTTGTCTTGTTTGAAAACATATGTGCGCATTGTTAGATGTTGCATATTACGCACGAGTGGCGCTCACTCGTGGGAGGACGTAACATGGACATTGCGCCTGTGGAAACAATCAGTCACGGGACAAGCATATACATACCTACTACTTAATGTATTGCATCTGATTATCAAGGATTCCATACTAGAGATGTATAAGGTTTTAGGGAAGCAGATAAACTTGCTGTGAACTTTGTTTTTATGAATATCAGCTAACACGCATTCCTAGGAAGCCGGTGTAAACAATACACTGCTTCAAGGGCTGTTGACATTGTAAGCTAGTAAATGCGTTAACGTAAGGCTAATATGTAAAGCTTCCTTTGTCTTTGGGAATGAACTGACACGGCACTCTGGCTGTGTCAGCTGTTCGGTAGGCAAGCACTCGCTTTTTTTTTTCGACTAAGCTATATACTATATAGTATACTAGCTTTTGTCCACGACACGACGTAATTTGCGCAGGTTATTTTTTTTATCCAATTTTCTTTTTCATCAATTATGACTCTCCTTAGTTCCTCGATATAAAAAAAAATTACCCGCCCCCCCCCGCACAGCAATCCCACCCCCCCCCCCCCCCCCACGCCCGCAACAATAGCACCCCCCGCACACCCGCGTTCGTCCCAAGTCAAGCGTGCCTATAGAAGTTTTACTTCTTAAACCTCGCACCTCCCCCCTCACCCCCATCCCCACCCCCCCGGAGTTTTTGTCAAATATCTTGAAAACGGTGCATCCTACGGCAAAATCAATGAAATTTTCTTCCCCCCTTAAAAGAAATGTACCAAAACCCAAATGCAATACTCAAAATTTGGCAGCATCTTAGTCAGAGGGAGCAAGAGGTTAGTGGATGATGCATAAGCTGGTACAAAAGTTCCGAACATTTAACATGCCAAATGTGTAATATTTCTGTGGTGTTCTTTAAATGATCCTCCCCCGCCGATTCAGTGGAGCCGCTCGATGCTCAATGTCAAAGTCGACCGCAGACCCGCGTCGAGACACCGGACTCCCCGTATAAAGATTACGAGCAATGACCCTTTCAATTAAGTTATGTTAGTCTGTCAAGCGAACCGCTGATTCCGCGGACGCGGTTTGTTTAGTTAGAGAACCCTCGGTATGCTATCTCTATAATATAGAATTTAAAGTCCTGACCGACTGATATGTATATCAACACACAGCTCAAACCGCTGAAGCTAAAGATTTTAAAATTGGCACCTCTTGAGTGTCACAGGGGTACACTAAGAAGGGATTTTTTGTAATTTCCACGGGATAGGGAATAAATGATATTTATATAACCAATTCCGTAGCCCTCTCTCAGGCCCCTCCGTAACCGATTTTAGAGATCGGGAGTTGACCATAAATTTTAGTTGCGAGCGAAAGCTAGTAGGAATACCTATATTTATATAAACTTTTTGTCAACAGTTGGACGTGGTGGCTTTCTCGAATCTCGCTCAGCTAAACTTCATCGACAAGGAAGTGGCCCACCCACTGCGGGACGCGATGAACGACAGCTTTCCCAACTTGGTGGGGCTCGTGTCCCGCATCAAGGAGCGCGCGTTCCACGACTGGGACGACATCTGCACCACGCTCGACTTAAACGCGCATCTGCCCAAGCCGCCCAAGGAGACCAAAGAGGCCAAGGAGACTAAGGAAGGCACTGGCCCCGCTGAGAAACAACCGCTCCCTGATGAACCGGAAAAGGGCAAGGTATATTTTAGAATCTTTCCCTTTTCCCGGTATAATTATCAAAATGCCTTGCTTGAATACTAGATTTGAAAGTTCGTGTGCTTCATTTTGTGTTTTAGGTAATTTAATTTTTTTGATCTTACTATTACAGGGTGACGAAAAGGAGAAGGAGTTGGAAAAGGAGCCCGAAGAGAAGAAAGAGAAAGAACCCGAAGATAAATAAACGGCGAACCAGCGCTCCGCCAGTACCATACTAACATACAAGTTGAATTATACACTTAAGAGTCAGACTCGTAATAGATTCTGTATATTATAAGCGTGTAAATCCATTTGTCTTTCCTGTTTTTTCTTTTGACGAGGACGCCCATGTGCGTATTGATAAAGTGTGCTTTTAATGTTTCATTTGTTTATTGATATATGTTTCGCTCAATGTCGTGTCGTGTCTTAAATTAAAATCTCAATATTACAATTTTAAGATCTGTCCTGCGTAGATCTTTACGAATTGACTCTCTTTTCATACTGACTGACGACTCCTTTTGTAATTATTACGAATTCTATTTCTATTCGTTTCTTGTTTCAGCATAGATTAATTAAAAGTAAGCACAAAAGGTTGAATTATTGTAACGATCGTTTAGGTACTTACAGGATTAGGTAATCAGTTGATTCAGATAAATTATCTATATAATAGTGGTACGTACGTAAATAATATTAGAATTCATATTTCATCACATCATATTGTTTTGTATAACGGGACTGAAGTGTGTGGTTAATTCAGCAAGTTGTAATCACTTAGTTGTAGTGGACCCATGGTCGGGTGCGGAGCGCGGCCAGTGCGGCGTCCTGGGTGCTCTTCACTGGGCAGCGCAACGCCACCTAACACCGCACTCGGAGATGTCAATAAACTTATAGAACCTTCAAATATTCGAGTGGAAGTTAATAGACATCTCGGAGTATGGCCGTTAGTGTTCCAGTTTTAATGAAATACTCAAATTCACTCACCATCCCATCATGAACTCAACATTATGCATGTGAAATATTTTAATAAGCTAATTCACTCATTAGTCTAGAATTATTGATACCAAAAATTGGCTGATGTTTAGTAGATAATTGAATAGTATTGTCAAAGTTCAGCTCGTCGTGCGGGCAAGGAGCTGGTAAGTGACTAGACTGTTTTGAGATTCTTGTACTTTATCAGTTTTTACAAATAAAATTTACAATTTACAAAAATTTTTGATAAACGAAAAAGCCTGGAAGACTGTTTTTCACGTTATTATGTAATTCATAGTCCATAAAAATTTTGATAATGTATTGATTGTTAAGATTAAGGACGAATACGTACTCAAAATTAAGATATGAAATTTAAATCCGGAGTTTAAGTACTATTTATTTACTGGAATATTCGGAACGGTTATGTTATAACCTCTGCGGCTCCACTTTCTGCGTCTCGGCTGCATGATTTTATCTCTCTAATTATATCGCACTAACGAATGCCTAATGCAGTCTTCTGGCGATCTGTGGGAAGTGCAATGCCACTTTAGCCAGTTGTATAAAATCAGAGCACAAAAAGTGCTGCTTTTGAACAGACAAACATCACTATGCCGCATTATAAACTCCACACATCAGAAAAGAAACCACAGCTTGAGTGACTCTAATGTTTCCAAATAGTCTATCGAAACGGATGCGGCATTTGTCATTTGACAAAATGCTGTGCGAATATTGTTTTAGAAAATCGGACTTTTTTTTGGGTGCTTATTACTTATTCTAAGATTAAGTTGTAATATTAATCACTGAAACAGGCTTGATGGATGACAATTGTTAATCATAGCATAGCCTTCTACGGCTGTTTTGCAATTCGTAATTTTAAACATTCCATTCCGTCATTTAACGAATTTACAAATTTTGAGTTTAAGCGTACATACTTGTAAAAGCTGGTTGCTGAAGTTGATATATGCTAGGTACGAACTTAGAAATGGTCACCGACCTTTTAAAGTAAAAAAAAAGTTTTTAAAAGTCTAGGTCGTTTGTTACTGAAAATTCCAAAAATAGGAAATTTCTTCTAACATGTTAGCATGCTCTTTACCTTGAACTACACACATGTTACTATAATAATATTTGTAAGTCTGTAGTAGGTCTGAAAATGTTGCATATATATCAATTAAAAAATAATGGTAGATTTATAATGATTAAATAGGCGTAACCGAAAGCGGCTTACGATAGGTTAGGTGCGGAAAGAGCAAATCGATTTGAGCGAGAATTAGTTCGTTCGATCCACTCGTAGATTTATAAATCGGTAATTAATCTGTATACAATAAGGTCAAATTTTTTTGTTTGACGTAAAATTTTGATTTCACAATTTTTGGGGAATGGTCGACCTGTGTCCCTCCCGACAACTGCTGACCATCACTGCCATTAGTCTCACATAAATGTAAGGTATAATAATAAGATGGATTTATGGTATAGGAAACGATTGTACTTCATAAGCTGTGTGTTATTTTTTACAAGGCTAGCCGGAACGTATCTATGAGTTCGCGGCCCCCTTCTACGAATAGTAATCCATAGATCTTAATTACAAAGTTCATATTATCGAATCTCTCAATAGAGCCTGTTTCAGTGCACCGGAACAATCGGCAACTCGTTCGCACGAAACTGCAATCATAACAGCACAACTCACGGCCGTTTCCCTCGTTCACAGAATACCAGATTTTCACAGAACTCCAAGTACTATTATTATATGTTGGTAACATTATCTGATTCGCCTAAATGAACTACATTTTCACTAGATTTTGCTATCAATATCTGGAAGTTTGTAAGTCAGGTCTTATCAAAATCTGGTATTTTAGGAGCGTGGGCTCCATATCGTTATACATCGTTCGTGTTAGCGCAAGGTCCGTCTCGCAGCGTCCGCGCCGCAGTCTGTATTGGGTGATCGTCGCGACTGGCACTTGTCGACAGTCTATTTCAAAATTGATAACACTTGTAATTTTACTCAAACATCACTTTTTTATTAAAATGTCGTGTAATGTTAACATGACATTTTGACTACTTGTGTTGTTGTAAGTTAGTGCTATTATTACAAAGTAATTATAATTACCATAAAATAGTAATAAGAATTCCAAGTATGTATGAGTATGGTTATATTATAATAGACATAAAATGTAGCGATCAATCTTAAAACATTGAGTTGTAATATCCATATAGTTGTTTATTTAATTCATATAATCAATCATTCACTTAGTAATTGTGGTTTTCAATTATCGTGTCAATATTCTAATGTTAAGTAATATTCAATTAGATAATAATGGTTCGCCATAAATGTGCCGACGTATTAATACACAACTGAGCTTTCAGTGGACACAATGTTCTCATTAGGATTTCAGTGTTATATATTCTGTCGCCATTAAAGTATATATCAACCAACTCTTAGCTGCTGCGTGTATCGGTGAGATTTGGATCAAATCATGCCGATACTCTCAACGGAGTGTTTTATTCTCTTACACCTTTGCGGTTGTCTGCCTTAGGCTGCGTATCCACCGGAGCTGTGAAAGGATGCGTTGCGAGGGATGTGTTTGTCATGAACCAATAAAAACACTTCATTTAAAAGGTCCTAAGTGAATACAAACACATCCCTTGCAACGCATCCACGCACAGCACCGGTGGAAACGCAGCCTTAATCCGGCCGGGGACTCATTAAGACGCCTATTAGAAAACATGCTGCTTCTCATTGAAATTGATTAAAAACTGTTAGTAAGTATTGGGACCGTGCACGACGGTGGCGCCGCGTAGCGTTGACAACATTTCCTCCTCATTTACTTCCAATTTTTGTCATGTTGTGCGCTGCGATCGTTTTCTGTACCCCAACTCCCGCTTCGCACATAACCAAACCAAGAAAGTCCTTTACCACCTTAAGGTTCAATGTCAGTTATACCGCTTAAAACATCGAAGCCTATTGGCTATGTGCGAAGCGGGTTGTGGGGTACAGAAAACTACAACATGGCAAAACTTGGAAGTAAATGAGGAGGAAATGTTGTCAACGCTACGCGGCGCCACCGTCGTGCACGGTCCCAATTTTCACTTACAACTAAATCTGTCAAATCAGCCTTATTGTATTTCTTCTGATGTAGGGACTGTCTTAAAAAATGGTAAAGCACTTACTTAGCCGATTATATGTCGCGAATATCTTTTTCAAATAATTTCTACCAAAAACGCTAGTTCGGCATGTTGTGCAGAGCAAATGTCAAATGACATGGCATGCAATGTTCAACGCCATCTTTTGACGCTTTTATATAATTCACTTGCTTTATTATTTACTAGCCTTCCGTCCGCAGCTTCGCCCGCGATAAAATTAATTTTCCCGTAGGAAAAGGTAATTTCCCGCGGTAAAAGTACCCTATGTCACTCTGTGATAATGTAGCTTTCTAACGGCAAAAGAATTTTTGAAATCGGTCCGGTAGTTGAGGAGCCTATTCAATGCAAACAAACAAACAATCAAATCTTTCCTCTTTATAATATTAGTATAGATTATACAGAAGCACAGAGAGAAGGGTGCTTTAGAAACTTTTCTTTCATCTTTGCAATACTACATTAAAGGTAGCGCAATTTTATTCCGCTACTTGGCTTTGGCAGTCATCAAAACTGGATTGATTTCACCTGTGTACACCATTGTGCAATTTTCTGCAACGTCATTGCTATCCGTAGTAGAGGGCCCTCTTTGGTTATTTGTCTGAAATAAGTACCACAGAATAGGCAGTAATAAATTAAACAGTGGAAATAAAATGAGGGCGCCACTCTCTACGTGCTTTACGGTCATTCTAGTTGCGCGCGCTATCTACATATAATTCGTTTTTTTAGCATCAGAAATAAGGTAAACAATCTTGAGGAGTCTTTAAAAACCGCTTACCTTTTTTTTTTTTTGGCCCGCACGGTTTGTGCACTGTGGCCCAGGGTAAAAAGTGAAAATTATCGGATGGAACGGAATTTAGGAATGGGAAATAATATAAATAAAAGATCAATTCTTATATAGACAGATAAAAAAGGAGAGTAAGAAAAGATATTTACATATATACACGTTTATATTGTTTAAATTTTTATATCATTACTTAAGATAAAAGTTTATATACAGGCGGAAATGAGACCTTCGAGAAGAGCCGAACGGTCGCGCCGAGAACAAACAAAAATGATGTGGTTTAAATCAGCTTCAGCATATCCGCATTCGCACGTAGGGCTGTCAATAATATTAAGCTTAGCAAGATGAGCTAGGGTGCAAACATGTCCCAGTCGCATACGAGACAGAATTGTTGTAACTCTTTTACCGAATCTCAATCTCCAAAACCATGGCTTAATGGGTATAGAAGGTTGAATGGCACGATAATGGCGACCTTTTGAACTATCTTGAGCCCAGGATTCACTCCAGGATTTCCTGAGATAAATCCCGGAAAGAGCCAACAAGTCATGTGCATAGTTCCTATAAATATCCACATCTCCACTCTCCTTCGCGTCATTGGCTATACGATCGGCTTTCTCGTTTCCAGATATTCCACAGTGACCAGGAATCCATGCAAACGATACGGAATAGTTTTCTTTTAAACATTTCAATACTAAGTTTCTAATTTCAGAAATGACAGGGAATTGATAATGTGAGCCAAACGGGAACCGGGCTAGGGCATTTAAAGAACTCAATGAATCTGTAAAAATTACAGTTTTAGGAAGTTTTAGTAGCAGGATGTATTCTATGGCTTTAACTAGGCCAAGACATTCGCCAGTGAACACGGATGATTCAGGAGGGAGTTTAGTTTTTTGGACAATATTGTAATTAGAGTGGAGTATAGGTAACGCCACCAGAGTTGAGGCCACGCACACAACCACATCTCATGTAATGACAGCGGGATTTTGACGTTGTGTTGACGTTTAACGACAACACAACGTCAAAATCCCGCTGTCATTACATGAGAAGTGGTTGTGTGCGTGGCCTCAACTCTGGTGGCGTTACCTATACACCCACACCTACACATCCATCTTTGGAATGCTTAGATGCATCTGTAAATATTCGATGCCATTCTAATGCTGAAAAAAAAAACGGAGTATAGATAAGACTATTTTTACCTCTGTATGTTATGTATAACTATTTGTTATACAAGAAATGCAATTGAATAATGATTAATTGAATAATTTAGTTATCAATGGAGATGGATGTTTAAAAAATTAACTTATCCCTTGATCTATTGATTCTTGGGATTGGTTTTTATTGTGTCGTTTTATGGAGTTTTTAAGTTTATATAATAATATGTATATTTCTATTGTTACCCCTTTTGGCCACGTTTTTCTTTAACCAATCGATTAAGGAAACTATAGGTCTGTTTACTGTTATCTATTTAAATTTCATATTTATGTATGACTGTTTGTTTCTCAATAAAAAAAAAAAAAGACTCGTAATCTCGCAATTTATGTAGCCCACTGTATTTATTATTGGCGTTTACTCACGGTATCGCACGCGTAAATTATTAGATCCGGCAGATGAATTGAAATTCCGGGATTTTACTAAATTCCCACGGCAACTCCTAGTCTTCTTTGAGGTTGCTTGAAGGACATTCCTAAAAAAATATGGTCTGTGCACTTAGCTGTTAAGTACCTACCTGTATGTATGTATATTGAAAATTTAATAAGTATATTTTTACGTTTTTTTTGGCTGTATTGATAAGAAAAAAGTAAGCTCATGTAGAATAGGTACAGTTACTGCTAACTGCACTGTACATCAATAAGATTTCGATTGACAGCTCTATTACTTAGATAACAATGTTTAACTAAATGCAAATTGTTTATCGCGGCGTGCTAAAAAGCTACACCACCAAATAGCTTCAGTATGCCGTGTTAACCCTTAATAATGTAGAGGCGATTTAGAGACCACATGCATTGACTTAGAAATTCAACCTTATTGTATCAGTTATAAAAGCCTTAAGGGCGTTAATCAGGATCCATGTAGTGGTTTACGGCCTTTCGCTGCATCCCAATCTCTGCCGATCGTATCGGTTCCCCGATCCACCGGAACACAGAGAGCGGGACGAGAGAGTGGGCTTGCACCAGCGCGACCGTTTGTCCACTTAAAATAAATTCACGCGCAGATGACCCTGGCTATTCATACCGGTTTTAGATTCTAAAGTCCTGCGGCGATGGGATGTTGACAGTGGGGTTAAGGCAACGATGTGCCGAGGCCTTAGTTAGCATCCCGCACGTAGGCGGTCAGGTGAGAGTGGTCGCTCCCGGAGTCGACGTAGGCGGGACTCGGGGTTCGGCAGCACGTCTGGCGACAAAGCAGCCCTATTTAGGATCGCTCTGCTTTCCTCTGCATAGAGGAGGGGCCTAGAAAAGGTGGCCTAAAAATAGTCCGTCTCACCCATCATCTAGACGCCAAACCGCGGGCGTCTAGACATCGTCAACGCGGTCACAAGATACTGAAAAATAAGAGATCTCCCATAAAACCCAAACGACTTTGCATTGCTACATGGAACGTTCGAACCTTGCTAGATAATGACCGAAACTTATGTCCAGAGAGAAAAACTGCTCTCATAGCAAGAGAGCTGGCACGCTACAAAATCGATATAGCTGCAATAAGCGAAACCCACCTGAGCGATACTGGGGAGCTGTGTGAACAACTTGGTGGCTACACGTATTACTGGAGCGGACGTCCTGCCGGTGAACGGGCGGGTGGTGGCGTGGGCTTTGCTGTTCGCAATGGCCTGGCTAGAGATTTGAGTGAATTACCTAAGGGTGTCAGTGACCGCCTCATGACTCTACGACTGCCAACTTCCAACAACAAATGCGTCCACCTTATAAGTGCCTACGCTCCTACACTTCCTTCGCCGGATGTGGACAAGGAGGCGTTTTACCAAGATCTTCGTCGGATCCTGGAATGTATCCCAAGACACAACAAAATTATCCTGTTGGGTGATTTTAATGCTCGAGTCGGCGCAGAACATGACCTTTGGAACGGCGTCCTCGGCAAGCATGGAGTTGGTAAATGTAACGACAATGGTTTGCGCCTTTTGTCGTTGTGTGCTGAATTCGACCTTGGCATCACAAACTCATTCTTCCGGCTTGCTGAAAAATATAAGACCTCGTGGATGCACCCTAGATCCAAGCACTGGCATCTTTTAGACTACGTCATTGTCCGCCGCAAAGATCTGCGTGACGTCCTCATAACAAGATCGATGCGCGGAGCGATGGGGTGGACTGACCACCGTCTCATCAGATCAAAGATGCTCCTAGAATTTAGGGCACCACGACGAGCACCCCACAAAATTAAACCTAAATTAGCCTTCTCTAGACTAATTACCTCACCGGAACTGGGAAACTCGCTGGACATCTTATTTTCTGCTGGCTCCCCGCAGACTGACTCTTTGTCTGTGGAGGAGGAGTGGCGATCATTTTCCAATCATCTTTACGGTTGTGCGCTCGAAACCATTGGAAGAGTTACAAAGAAAAACCAAGATTGGTTCGACTCATCAAACCAAGAGATCAAAACTCTAGTCGAGGCGCACAGACGTGAATTAAACACTCAAACAACAGATGCGCGCAGTAAAAAGGAATCTCATAAAAAACTAAGATCAAAGGTTCGTGAACTTAAAGATAGGTGGTGGAAGGAGAAAGCTGCTGAATTACAGCACTGCGCCGATACTCACCAGACTGGTAGGTTCTTCGAAGGCATACAGGCAATTTTTGGTCCTCGTGTAAGGAAAATTGCACCAATGTACTCGAGGGACAAACAACACCGAGTTACAAATAAGGCCGACCTGCTGATACGTTGGGCTGAACATTTTAGTGATGTTCTGAATCCTGACGCAGCAGGCGCTGATCTTTCTTACG
The DNA here is from genome assembly GCA_947563465.1 of Archips xylosteana. NCBI lineage: Eukaryota > Metazoa > Arthropoda > Insecta > Lepidoptera > Tortricidae > Archips > Archips xylosteana. The sequence continues at coordinate 39,331,839 of OX387343.1, forward strand.
TAGGCTCTCTCGAGGAATTACCAGTTTGCAGATCCTTAGACGATCCACCGTCTTTCGAAGAGTTCACGAAAGCAATCAAACGTCTCAAGAACTCGAAGACACCTGGTATGGACCAACTTCCTGCTGAAGTTTATAAATATAGTGGGAAGGACATCGTACAAGGGCTCTACCACCTTGTTTTACGAGTGTGGGATAGCGAAGTAGTTCCACAGGACTGGCGGGATGCGGTGATTTGTAAGCTGTACAAGGGGAAGGGAGATGTCTCCGATTGCAGTTCTTACCGTGGCATATCGCTCCTTGCCAGTGCCGGCAAGGTCCTCGCGCACATTGTTAACACCCGCCTTAGTGAAGTGGCTGAGAGGCATCTACCGGAGAGCCAATGTGGTTTCCGTCCTAGTAGGGGCACTATTGACGCGATTGCTGTCGTAAGGCAACTACAGGAAAAAAGCCTTGAACATCAACGGCCACTTTACTTGTGCTTTGTCGATTTGGAGAAAGCATTTGATAGAGTTCCACGTGAGGCTCTCTGGCTTGTGCTTCAAAAATCTGGGTACCCGAAGAAGTTTGTCAACCTCATACGCCAATTTCATGTTGGCATGAAAGCACAGGTTCAACATGAAAACGAAATTTCAGAGGAGATCCAGGTCACGGGCGGTGTTAAGCAGGGCTGCGTGATGGCACCCACGCTCTTTGCCATTTATTTCGCGGTTGTAATGAGAGACGCTCTGCAGGGTTGTAGTGATCGAATCCAGCTCAACTTCCGGTCTGAAAAGGGTGTGTTTGACATTTCCAGATTCAGGGCGAAATCGAAAGTACAAAAGATTTCTGTATTGGAAGTAGTCTACGCCGATGACGTATGCCTCATGTCTGACAGTATGGTACATCTCCAGAGCTATATTGATGCCCTACATCGGTCCTGTCAAAAATTCGGCCTGGTTATTAGTGCTCATAAGACCCAAGTGCTTAAACAGCCACCCCGAGGTTGCGAAGTGGATAAAGCAACGTTAAATCTTGATGGGAGACCACTAGAGGAGGTGGCGCACTTTAGGTATTTGGGTAGCACTATCCGGCACGACAACACCTTAGCTTCGGAGATGCCATCACGCATCGCCAACGCAGCTGCTAATTTTGGACGACTCGCTGATCGGGTCTGGAGGTCCCATGATCTTAAGCTTGAGACTAAAATTAGCGTCTACAAGGCGCTAATCCTACCAGTCCTTTTATACGGCGCTGAGACATGGTGCCTCTATAAAACAGACATCAAGAAGCTCGACACTTTCCACCTTAGGTGTCTAAGATCTATTCTTAAGATCAAGTGGCAGGACCGTGTCTCTAATTCCGAGGTTCTGCGTCGCTCCGGAATGCAGGGTTTGGAGGCTATCCTGATTCTGCGCCAGCTCAGGTGGTGTGGGCACGTCCTCCGTATGGATGACCACCGTTTACCCAAAGCCGTTTTCTATTCTGAGATGGCAGAGGGTAAACGGAAGCACGGTGGTCAGCATCTACGCTACAAGGACGTGCTCAAAAGACACCTAAACGCTTGCGGTATTGACCCTGCTGGTTGGGAGGTGCTCGCTTCACAGAGGTCTTCGTGGCGTTCCACCGTTTATAGAGCTATTGAAGCTTTTGAGAAGAATCGGCTGGAAACGATTGACCTAAAACGCCAAACCCTAAAAGCAAGGCCTAAGCCCTCCTACACCTACACCTACAACTCGCGTGGTCAGCTCTGTTGCATCCCTTGCAACAGGGTTTTTAAGACTAAGTTCGGTCTAGCGAGCCATATTAGGGCTCATAATAGAGCATAAGTTTTATTTTGTACATAAGTTTTTTGTTTTGTTTTATTTTTAAGTCTTGTAAATATAAAATATAATTTTTGTAAATTTTATAGGTATAGTCCGGGTCGCCGTCATCGAAATCGATGTGGAGGACTATTATTATTATTATCAGTTATAAGTTCCATTGTAATTATTGAAAATACTACAGTAAGATTATTTTCACTTTGGCACTCGGCATTTCTCGACATACATCGAGAGAGATCGGAAGTGCAATACTTAGGCTGAGGTTTTGTAATTAATTACATTAAATAGGTTTGGATATTTTTGTGATTAAATTCTAGGATTTTATATAAGTACCTACCCTATGAGAAAACACGAACCTTTACGGCTTAAACTGATACTTACGTCCTGAGTGGTGGAAATACTTAATCTTACTGTACTATCTTTAAAAATAGATGCAAGTCGCTTCCAATCGTAATGATTGGGCGTCAATGAGGGAGGCCTATGTCCAGAGCAGTGGACGTCCTACGGCTGAAATGATGATGATGGTGAGGTATGTATTCGATAGCGCTGCGATTGATTCTGTGGTAGTATGCTCCAATAAATGGGGCCTTAATAAGGGTTAAATTCATCCCTGATGTTTAATGGTTAATTACTCTCCAAAGAAAATTGGATATTGAATGGCGCATTTTAGAGTAGGGGAGAGTGGGTAACAATGGATCACTTTTTTTTAAGCTCCACAAATCCCAAGTTTATGCCTAAATAATTAATCTATGATAATTAACCTTAAGATACGTCCCTAATCTACAAAAACAAGTGCAATTATTGGCAAAAACGGCATAAACTTACAAGTTATAACAAGTTTTTAAAAAAATGGGAAATGATCTACTGTGACCCGTGGATGGGTCACTTTGGATCTTTTGATGGGTGACAGGGAATCGCTAGGGGTACACTGGATCTATTTAAAAAAAGTTCAATAAAATACTACTTTTCTACATAATTATTTATTTATTTATATTCTAAGACCGCCTTCTATCACAGTCTTATAAATCACAGTTCACATACAAAGAGTTAGAGTTCTGAGTTCATCCAGCCGGATGTGTTGGCTAGCCCTAAGGTCCCAGCAGGAGCATCCGAAATCATGTGTTGTTTAAAGTGCACCCTTGGGAATATCATGACGGGCGGTAGTGCATTCCCTAAAGCACTAACTATGTAACAAGTAGTTGTTAACGTCCCTCGTTCTGCGCTTGTGACCTTTGAAACCTGTCTTTGTCCTTTGGCTGCTAGCACTTTGGCACTTTTTTGCACTGTCATGGTATTTGTTTCATCTAGGTTAAAAACTCAGGTTCCATTACCAAAGACAGCTTGCCGAGACATAACATTTACTAAGTTATCGAAAAATAAACCAATATTGTGGCGGTTGAAAGATGTCGCTCGACACAAGCTGCAGCCCTCGGGAGTTCGCAATGATAATCTGTTATCTCTTTTTCTAAGATTATATAGATATTCGATACCTGCTAGTTTAGTTTCATGCCAATTTTCTAGAACTTTTTTATTATTCAACAGTGCTACTTCATAAATCAGATTGCGAACGTCTGTGATAGTAAGTCCATAGAACATTTGACTGCACTTAAGAATATAATCAACTATCTCCTTTTCTTCCGCGTCAGTAAATATCTTATGAACTGCATATTTAGGTGTTAGCCTCACTGGTTTTGCAGGATCAGGGTTTTTGTACTCTTGACATGGTATCGATATAACGTTGTGTATGGAATAGTAGTCGATTTAGCCACAGACCTTATTGTTCGGCCATTAGATATAAGTTTTAAGGCGTTAATCATCTGTTCTTCTGTGTGAAGACCGATACTGGTTTTTCGTACCCGATTGCGAGGCATTGTTACCTACGAAGAAGTACAACACCATTTTAATTTCACGCTATTTATGTAATTTCCACTTGGGTCACACTGGATCACAGTCCACTGTGACCCAAATGAAAATTATTCACTGTGACCCATAGGCCGTTACGACAGAAAAAAAAATTCATAAAATAACTACTTATACCCAAGCCCAAATTACATTACCCACAACGGATTTAACAAATAACAAGTTCAAAACATACAACTATCATTTATATTTATTAAAGGGTTGGGAATACGACAAATTTGTAAATTACGTAAAAAAATACTTTCGTACTTACCTACTGGCCTGCGTGTGACAGCACATGATTCCGCTCGGCGAGCGCGGCGGCGACTGGCGCGTGAGAGGGGGGTATCGACGAGCAGTAGCCACGCTTTTGCTTGTGTGCGTAAAGCATCACACGTAAGAATTATAGCGAATAATCCACTGTGACCCGTGATCCGCTGTTACCCACTCTCCCTTAAGTACCTTCATTTAAACTGATATTAGGTACAATTACCGGTAGTACTATCTAATAAGGGCAAATCACTAAAATATCTAACGGAACTTATTCGTATAGTTAGTCGTTAGAGCGTATCACATGTTATTGAGTACTTTGTTCTATCCGAAATTAAATATGCGGTTGAAGTGCTCTTTTAATTTCACTAATGAAAAAAAAACGTTAACTAGGTATATCGACGCCATTGTTAAGTAGCTCTGTTATCATTATCAATTTCGTTGCTACGAAGCGGGTTCCATACCTTTTAGCTACATACAAGTTACAACAAAAAATATTTTCTATGCAACATTCAGGTAAGTACTAAAAAACGTAATAAAAGCATGATAAATTGAAGTCTGTAGAATAGGGATGTTTCCTAGGTAAAAAAATAATAATTCTTATTAATCCGTATTTTACCTTATCAAAAAATATTAGACACGTAATTTTTCTTTTGACAATTAAACAAAAAATGACGAAGATATGGCGCGTTGAAGTTCCGCGTGACGTCACTTGTTCCTAAAACGCTCATAAAAGTGTAGGAACAAGTGACGTCACGCGAAACTTCAACGCGCCATATCTTCGTAATTTTTTGTTTAATTGACAAAATAAAAAATACGTGTCCAATATTTTTTGATAATGTAAAAGACTGACTAGTTAGGAAAGTAGCCTATTGGATAACTGTTTAAATCAGACGTGCGTAGGTACTTTATGCTTGCAGCTGAGGTCTATTACAACGTCTAAGTATATTACTATTATCAAAAGAACACCCAGGTACGGCAACTACATTAAATAAGGGAAATAGCCAAATCTACGCAAAAGAATCATACTTTTATTTTTAAAAACAAAAATACTGTAGCCTTAGTTTTTTTTTAATTCGCTTCCACTAGTTTGAAATCGAACCAGTCAAATATTATTTTTGTTTTTAAAAATAAAATTAATTAAGATTCTTTTGCGTAGAATTGGCTATTTCCCTTATTTAATGTAGTTGCCGTACCTGGATGTTCTTTTTTTCACCCTTTTATACTAACAACTTATTTTCACATTGTTGATCCAAACAAATATTTTTGAAAAAAATATAAGTAATAGAATATAAAATTGCATATATTATATCGAAATATGGTAGGTGTCGCTAACGTGCAAATAGTAAAAAAGAAAAAAAAACTATAACAGTAAAAATTTTTTACTTCAAAAACGCTAGGACTTTTATTTTTTTTATATAAAAGTATCCTAAGCACATGTATAAAATGTCCGAAGAACAAGTCAATATGTAACGTGGTTTAGCTAAAAAAAAAACTGAATTTTTATTTTTTCATTTTTTTCGCTAACCGTAAGCATAAGGGTTAATATTTTGCAAAATTATATCTTATAATAAATCAAATAAACGTATATAAGAAGATTTCATATTCAGCCAGGGGCGATTTTACTATGGGATTCCAGCCAGACCCTTTGAATCCTGCCGTTTTTAAAGCTGCGTTCCAACCCACTGTATTTATCACGATGTTCAAGATTGTTAAAATTATTAATAATTATATAGATACATGTTAAACTTTGTAGTTTTTCTACAACTTTTTTACTACCTATTTGATTATATAAAAATATACTTAATCCAATTATTAAAAAAATACAATAATTAAATTTAAAACCTTAACAGACGATTTACAATTTTAAGTACTTATACCTACGAGTATCCGAACGTTTAATCGTTCGATTATTTTTAAGCCTACTAGCATTACTAGTAGGAATAGAATTTGAAAATCGAACTTAGAATCGATTTGATCTTATCTCTCGCTCTTTTCGTATCGACATAAAAGTGAAAGATCAAACTGAAGTTCAAATCTTTCGAATTCAGTGAGCGTAGACCCATCACTGTCCTCGACATTTAAAAAAAATAAAAAGTTACTTGTTCTCACGCGTGATCGAGCAAAATCTGATTTTCTCTTTTTGCTGATTTGACTCCGGAGTCCATTAAATTAGACGCCTTAGGCATTGTTAATAATCTACTCCCAGAGAAGTCGAAGGAAAATACCTTTTCTATTATTAGCCTTGGTTTTTAGGGTTCCGTAGCCAAATGGCAAAAAATGGAACCCTCGTGGATTCGTCTTGTCTGTCTGTCTGTCCGTCCGTATGTTACAGCCACTTTTTACTGTCTCGCAAAAGGTGAGAAAAGTAGAGTATACTCCTCGGGGATAAAACTGATTTTGCCTTGGGCGCGCTTAAATCGTTCACTGCTCTCAGGACTCCAAGCGAGGGAATTAACTCAAAACACCCTCTCTACGCTCGGAAGTTAAATCTGGAGTCCTTCGTTACGCTCAGGATTCAATATCGCGCCCGTAACATACTTAATACAGTGCTTTATCCCCTTGGTGTAAAATCTACTATTAGACCTACTTACTTACATTAAACCTTTTTGTTGAACCCTACCTAGAACCTAAACCGTTTGTTGTATTGTCATCATGGTTACGTACCTACTTAATTACATGAAAATTATTCCAGATGTGGGATGGCGCTAAAAAATCCATTCACAAGAATTTTTACAAGCCTTACGCAATCACTAAGTACATAGTATAAAACAAAGTCGCTTCCCGCTGTCTGTCTGTCCTTATGTATGCTTAGATCTTTAAAACTATGCAACGGATTTTGAAGCGTTAGCGTTTGAAGATAGAGTGATTCAAGAGGAAGGTTTATATCTATAATACATGCATTGCACCCGTGCGAAGCCGGGGCGGGTCGCTAGTCAAAGGTAAAGTACTTAGTAGTAGATTGTAATCTAAGTATAGTATAGACCGCTTTAGCCTAGTTGGTAGTGACCCTGCCTACGAAGCAAGAGGTCCTGGGTTCGAATCCCGGTAAGGGCATTTATTTGTGTGATGAGCACGAATATTTGTTCCTGAGTTATGGATGTTTTCTATGTATTTAAGTATTTATTTATCTATATAAGTACGTTTATCGTCGTCTAGTACCCATAGTACAAGCTTTGCTTAGTTTGGGACTAGGTCGATTTGTGTAAGATTGTCCCCTAATATTTATTTATTTATTTTATTTATTTATAGGTAGGCACGAAATATAATTTGCTTTGGCTACTAGCATTTTGAAGTCACAATTAGCTACGAACATACATAAAGAGGCAAGTCGGTTAGTCATCGAAGGCCTTAATAAATGCAGCAATAAAACATCAATATAAATCAGTTTACTTTGTTAAATGAGGCGGTCAAAGTTCACATACAAATCAAGTAACACAATTGTTATTTACGATTCGCATTCAATAAGCACATAAGTATGTATCTTCCCAGATGTCGAAATGGTGTCTAGCATGCAATCATCATGAAATACTATGACAAGAGTAAACGATTGTTTAAAGTAGGCACCAAATTTACAGCTGACTGGTAGATACACTTGGCAAGTACCTACTTACTAAAAAAAATTGCTCCAACACGCAAATGTGTAGGTATCTCGATAGTAAAGAAAATCGACTCAGTAAGAATTTTTTTTTGTATGGGCCCCTTTATGTTTATCTGCTGATAGAGCCGTGGCTGTAATACACATTCTGTGGAATTTTGATGTGCTTGCATAACAAGGTTTAAAATATTATACATGTAGCCATGTTGTTGTGGTGTGGGGTTGTGCCCGAATGGGTAAGATGGCTCTCGGAACTATGGAATACAATATAATTATCAGGGGTCGGACAAAAAGTGCGGATGACGTTAAACCACTTACAGGATGATTTCAAATAGTGTTTTTGATTTTCATAAACAATTATCACTTATCATTTATCAACCTCTTTATTAAACGATATCGCCACTTGAAATGAGTAGGTAAGTACGTTTTTGACTGACACATTGTCAATCAGATGAACAATAAATTGACTTCGTTATTGTTTAGCTATTGTATCTTCACGATTATATTTAGCTAAAATTTATATTTACTAATAAATAAAAATAATAATAAATATTAGGGGACAATCTTACACAAATCGACCTAGTCCCAAACTAAGCAAAGCTTGTACTATGGGTACTAGACGACGATAAACATACTTATATAGATAAATAAATACTTAAATAAAAAAAAACATTCATAACTTAGGAACAAAATATTAATATATTCGTGCTCATCACATAAATAAATGCCCTTACCGGGATTCAAACCCAGGACCTCTTGCTTCATAGGCAGGGTCACTACCAACTAGACTAAAGCGGTCGTTAAGATCGTTATCAATCATCGTCGGTCGTCGTCGTAATGTATAAAAAAACCGGCCAAGTGCGAGTCGGACTCGCGCACGAAGGGTTCCGTACAATTATCTATAAAAATCACGTTTGTTGTATGGGAGCCCCACTTAAATATTTTTTTTATTTCAATTTAATGATTTATTTTTAAAGTCAATATATAATTAAATATTCTGTGAATATTTCAAGTGTCTACCTGTTGCCGTTATCAATATCAAGCAAAAACGAGCAAAAAATCATGTTTGTTGTATGGGAGCCCCCTTAAATATTTATTTAATAAAAAAAAAAATTCATTTTTTAGTATTTGTTGTTATAGCGGCAACCGAAATACATCATCTGTAAAAATTTCAACTCTCTAGCTATCACGGTTCCCGAGATACAGCCTGGTGACAGACGGACGGACGGACGGACAGCGGAGCCTCAGTAATAGGGTTTCATTTTTACCCTTTGGGTACGGAACCCTAAAAAGGCTGTAAAATGTCATCTTTACTAGAATATTGTGGCAATTTTCCGTTTATGGAGGTACGTGACAAACACGTATACTGCTCTTACTGTAATCAAGATAATACCAACGAAGGTAAATAATATTAAAAGACATTTGGAGACAACCAAACATGTCGGAAACGTAGAAAAAAAGGGCAAAGTGAATTTAATTTGATCCTTACAAATTAATATTTTTTTTTGTATAGAAAAGTCAATTAAGAAACCAATTTCAATATTTTGTCATTTAGTTTTTTACTTTTTTTCAAAATTAATTAATTATTGAAACTATTTTGGTTGATGATGTCAGATTATAATTAAGGGCTCCAACACAGCCAAATTTCTAAATCTACTCGTATCTAAATGCGTACGATAAGGCAACCCCTTTAATTATTTTTTGCGTTGTGGTACACTGTAACTAGTGTCACTTTACTGGCGCTGTCAAAGTGCTAGATGTCAGACAGCGGGTCCAAATCAAACTCCGTAGTATAATCCACGCGTAAATTGTGAATAATTCTAACCACACAGAATAAAGTACGACTTGGACCGGTCACGCAATTTACACCAATGTCAAATGAAGGTCATTGCTTATTTGTTATGTAATAAATTCGTTACATAATATTAAAATTAAATAACTACAGAAAACGAGTTAAAAAGCATTTATTTCGAAATGGTTACTATACATTGCAAAAAAATAGGTAGATATCCCCAATTAACAGTGGAAAATAAACTTTTCATCTCTCATACTCGGAAAGTGAGGCAAATCATATCTGACATACGGGAGGATAACTATTATTTTCTTCCCTAGGGTAGGTATGAATTAAAAAAAATAAAGGCATTGGCTGTCAATGGAACACATACGCTTTCAGCCAAGCATTACGGCACATAATTAAGTATTGAGTTTTTTTTTCATCTCTCATACTCGAAAAGTGAGGCAAATCATATCTGACATACGGGAGGATAACTATTATTTTCTTCCCTAGGGTAGATATGAATTAAAAAAATAAAGGCATTGGCTGTCAATGGAACACATACGCATTCAGCCAAGCATTACGGCATATACATGGAATAATTATGTATTGAGTTTTTTTTCTTAATTAGTCATATTACAAATTTTATAATGCCAGTGAAATATTATTAAATTAAATTATTAATTTACATTAGTCTCTTATTTAGTGACTTAAACCAGAAAAGTTAGAAAATGTTAAGAAAAAACACGGTAAACGTCAATGTTATTGTCCACACAGCCTATCTCTATACAGCTTAACTTCTTGGCTGAAATTGGTTACTTACATATTTTATAAATAAATTTACTAAAATACCTACTTTATCTACTGTTTTCATTGATTATTATAATGAACATTCTAAATTTTGTTAAATTAATTATTCTTTAACAATAAACTCCAATGAAATATTTTACAACGATAATTTTGACCAGTTTAGACATTTTTATTTATTTATACTTATATTTTCTCACTTTCCTTGTAGTCGAAATGAAAAGCAGAGTGTTTAACTCGGGAAAAACACCAATATCACCTTCGGAATATTGGCACCCTCGCTGTGCTCGGGTGCCAAGTAACCTCGTGTAATATTGGTTATTTTCCTCCCTTGTTGATTAATCTACTATTCCATTCTCACCCACCTATAGGGCGTACATTGTAGTCTGTAAGAAGCTTCATTTAGTTATTAAGGGGTATACTCTTATAATAAAAACCTTTATTTTAGGCAACATTAAATACCGTACATGCTAAGTATTGTTAAAATTACAGTGCTAATTAATATTGTTAAATAGTTTAAAATTTAATATAATATGTAGAGCTGAAATTTTTTTGGCGAAACGGTGATTTTTTCGAATATATTTCCACGGATGTGATTTCGAAATTCGGCCCCAAACGCTTAAGAATATTTAAGTATGTGCTTTTCACATTAAATACTAGTGCATAAAATTAATAAAAATAAATTGAAAGTCCTAAAAACCAGCTGCGTTTTTTTTGGCTCACTATTGCGATTAGCAACCCCACGTACAGTGTCTTTAGTGTATTCCTACCTCACAACCAGATTCGTAAAATTTAGTTTCGACGAAACTTTTAATTGTATCATTATTCTCATTTGTAAGTATGTATGTACAAAAATAATACTAATAATATAATTTATATTTACAATCATTAATATTTGGCACTCACGGTACTGCAATTGTTATTTTTACGATAAGTTAGGAAATAAATTGTGCCTAGTCGTCTCTGTTTTTGATAATTTGCATGTGCCAAAAAAGCTTCTAAAATCATTGAACCTTCGCGGGCAAGTCGAATTAGTGATCGGCTATAATACCTACTGTTCACATATCTAAGAAAGGAAAAGTTTTCCATTTTGTCATCACACCTAAGAAGGTGTGATCGGTTCAAACAGGCTATAAATAAATAGTCTCTATATTTATAAAAATGATTAGCGTAGCAGTAATAATCACAGATTTTGTTCAAAGAGTTAAAAAGGTACCTAACTAAACTTTTGTACTCGTATGGGTCATTAGTAAAGTCTGCGAAGGATTAATAAAACGGAATCTCTACTTTTTGACACGCTTTTACTAGGTTTTATTTAAACTATCAATATTTCTTAGTTTGTAGGGTTGGACTGACTTAAAAATTTGGTACACAGCGTTATGGTATGGTCCGCTTAGTCTTTCCGTCGCTGTCTGGTCGTTTTTCGCGTCGTCTTTTTCGTTGTCGGGATGAGCAGAAATTTAGCAGGTATATGTAGGTCAATAAAAATAAAATATTACAGTACTTAATACTGACAGCAGAAAACGTATAAGTTGTTATTAAAACTGAAATTTTGACAAATGCTCATTACCATAATTAATTGATTGGGGCGGTTGGTACCTACTTGGCACTTCGCCTTCTACTATGACGATTTTTACGGACAAGTAGGTAATAAATATCTTCAAAGTGCGGTAGACTATTTTACAGGCAAAATCTCATGCGAAATTAACGCAAAAGTTGAAAGCCCGTGCTCTTTTGCATAATTATGCGGTTTGCAACCAAAAGGTAAAAGGACCACTCTCGGATCCGTTGTGTGAAGTCGTTAATTATTATTTAATGTAGACTCCATTATACTAAGAAAACTAATTTTCACTTCACCACATCAACGCCCGACAGCGACCGTAAGGAAGTTTACAATTAAGTGTTTATTTAAGTCGAATTTGGTCAGTTGATTTGGATCAAATCTTGCAAGTTGAATTTCAACCACTTCTCTTTGTCGGGTTAGTAGTAGGTAAATTGGTAAACTATGCCAGTGTAAAAAACCGGCCAAGTGCGAGTCGGACTCGGGCACGAAGGGTTCCGTACCATTATCGATAAAAATGGCAAAAAAATCACGTTTTTTGTATGGGAGCCCCCCAAAATATTTGTTTTATTTTAATTTAATTACCTATTTATTTTTAAAGTGAATAACTAAATATTCTGTGAATATTTCAAGCGTCTACCTGTTGCCGTTATCAATATCGAGCAAAAACGAGCAAAAAACCGGCCAAGTGCGAGTCGGACTCACGCACGAAGAGTTCCGTACAATTATCTATAAAAATCACGTTTGTTGTATGGGAGCCCCCTTAAATATTTTTTTTATTTTATTTTAATGATTTATTTTTATAGACAATATATCTATATCTATCTATCTATACATATAATAAATCTGTAACAAGTCGGTGTCTGTACATTGAAGATATTTGAGAAAAACTGTCACTAGGGCTATTTACTAGCACAAATGCACAATAGAACCCAAAACAATGTCTTTTAGAATTATTGTCTGTTTGTCTGTGCGTTTGTGCGCGCTAATCTCAGAAACGGCTTAACCTATAAGGATGCGGTTTTCACTGATATGTTGGTATTTTCTTGGATTAACATTTAGTGTTTGTTTCATTTAAATCGGTTCACAAATAAGAAAGATACGTCTATTTTAAGAATTTATAGAATAGTTTTTAGAAGTAGTGACTTGGGAGTAGGTACGGTGGTGAATGTGAACGCGAGTGTGCGGGGGGGGGGGTTCGGTGGGGGGTCGGTGAGGGGGGGTTGCGGGGGGGTGCAGGGGGGTAATTTTTTTTATATCGAGGAACTAAGAAGAGGCGTAATTGATGAAAAAGCAAATTGGATAAAAAAAATAAGCTGCCCAAATTACTAATTCCACGCGGGCGGAGTCGCGGGCAAAAGCTAGTAATTAAATATTCTGTGAATATTTCAAGCGTCTACCTGTTGCCGTTATCAATATCGAGCAAAAACGAGCAAAAAAATCACGTTAGTTGTATGGGAGCCCCCTTAAATATTTATTTTATTCCATTTTTAGGGTTCCGTAGTCAAATAGGAACCCTTATAGTTTCGCCATGTCTGTCCGTCTGTTTGTCTGTCCGCGGCTAAGCTCAGAGACTGTTAGTAGTAGAAAGCTGTAATTTGGCATGAATATATATATCAGTCACGCCGACAAAGTGATTATACAAAAAAAACTAAAAAAATTTTTTTTAGGGTACCTCCCATAGACGTAAAGTGGGGGTGATTTTTTTTCCCCCGACTAACCCCATAGTGTGGGGTATCGTTGGATAGGTCTTTTAAAACCATTGGGGAGTTACTAACATGATTTTTGTATTCAGTGATTTGTTTGCGAAATATTCAACTTTAAAGTGAAAATTTTCATTTAAATCGACCGTCCCCCCTCCTCTAAAATCTAAACTGTTGGGTGGAAAAATTTGAAAGAATTCAAAATGGTAGTAAATGTATTAAATTTACAACGAAAATTATAGCGGCTAAGATTGCTTGGGAATTATTTGTAGTTTAAGAGTAAACAGTAGCCTAAGGTATAAAACATACCGTCACTACTTTGAAAAACTCGTATCTCAAATCAGCATGTAAACAAAACTGAACCTTGATAGCGCGTAATAAAGTTCACTTTGCCAGATTATCGATTTTGAGATACGAGTTTTTTTCAAAGTATTGACGATACCTAACTTGGAAGATTCCGTACACATACGAAATCCTTAGAAAAATATTACTTGATTTTTCGTAATGGCTACGGAACCCTATCTTGGGCGTGTCCGACACGCTCTTGGCCGGTTTTTATTTAGTATTTGTTGTTATAGCGGCAACCGAAATACATCATCTGTGAAAATTTCAACTCTCTAGCTATCACGGTTCCCGAGATACAGCCTGGTGACAGACGGACAGACAGACGGACGGACAGCGGAGCCTCAGTAATAGGGTCCCGTTTTTACCCTTTGAGTGTGGAACCCTAAAAATCAAGTTTATTGTATGGGAGCCCCCTTAAATATTTATTTTATTCTGGTTTTTAGTATTTGTTGTTATAGCGGCAACCGAAATACATCATCTGTGAAAATTTCAATTGTCTATCTATCACGGTTCATGAGATACAGCCTGGTGATAGACGGACAGACGAACAGACGGACGGACAGCGGAGCCTCAGAAATAGGGTCCCGTTTTTACCCTTTGGGTACGGAACCCTAAAAATACAATTAGGAAAGAAGCTTGTGTTTTACACGATCTCGTAACGTAGTTAAGTCCAAGCGTAAGATTAATTGCCCTTTAACTTTTGTATACTTAGTACGAATTTTCCAACTTTAAGCTAGTTGAATTAATTTGCTAAATCACTTGGTTATTGAAATGTCCAAACGTAGCTACAACTAAACTGATTTAGGGCCGATTTTTCAATCCCCAGATAAATGTTAGCTTTATCCTTTTTTCCCTATGACTTGAGAAAAGGAAGAGAAAAGGCTCACGTTCATAATAATTCTGGTATTTCGTAAACCAATTAAAGTAAAATAATTAGCTAATAAATGAGGAATTTCGACAGAGATGCCTTACGACCGATCCCTATACCTAATCCATCACGGATAAGTAGTTTCCTTCCCAACACTTTAATTTTGATGCATTTTCTATGGGAGGGAAACCCGTCGAAATTTTAATGATGGAGAGAAAAATTATCCATGAGGGACCATTAGGACCGGATTTATAAATGTAGTAGGATTGCATTTTTGTATTTACTTATATAGGTACCTACTTATATGAATATTTGTAACAATCTGCTTCTGGTATGAGGAACGTGCGTTTCGCACTTTTGGTCGGAAGGGGCGGTGGGCCGTCGTCGTTAGGCGTATCCGCGCTCCGCGCCGCGCTCGCTGGCATCCCGAGCCGCTGCCTCAGCCGCTCGGCGCTCGGCGCTCGCCACTGCACTTACTTGACTCACTACTGGCTCGCCCGCCGGCCGGCCGGGTCGCCTTACGCTAGCTCAGTCATTCGCCACCTCTCAGCCAGCACTGAGCCCGCGAAACTTAAAACTTTTATGCAATTTAAATCATGCGGCTCTTAATTTTATTTAAGTTTCTCCTAATCCTTAAATTAACTTTAACGTTCGGTCAAGAGAGTTGTCCCGCGAGATGCCAGTGTAACCGAAATGCGGTGCGGTGCCTCCACCAGGACCTGATTTCCGTCCCTAGAGCGCCTGCCGACTCACACACCCTGTACGTATAATAAATGTTTAAGTATAACACTTTTGCAAGTTTGGTTATACCTTCTATTTTTAGCTTGTTGTTAGCCCGGTTAGGTGTATGTACCTTATATATTTGAGTGGACTGCGAACGCGCGGCGCGGGCGGCGAACGAGACGCGAGAATGTTATTGTTGCGAAACCATCTGGCGATGAACAGATTTTGTGAATATTTTATTAGCTATCAAATAATTCCTGGAAACTGTGATGCCTCTGCGAATTACGTCAATTTTTAGATTGTCGTGCAAATTTACCGACGAGTTGTGTCAACTATTATACGGGCAGATTGTATTGTAACCCTGCCTTTACAACAATCAGAAAAATAAAGTAAATTTTTGTGATATTTAATAACCATCAAAAAGTTAGTACGTATTTAGGTTATAGGAAAGTAGGTACCAATGTGAAACGATTTGCACTTCTATAGATAAAGCATAACAAAAGTACCTATTTACATGTGAGAGTTCTATGAGTACTTACCAATATTGACGGTAAGGAAATTGCTTTCAGTTATAGCTTTAGATACACAGGTTTTCAATAGAATGCACAGGTGCAATGCCAGTGCTTGTATTAGGTAGGTGACTGTTACCTCTACCTATATTAACTAAGTAATGAAGTTCCTACTTCGTTTAGGTACATATTTAATTTTATTGGTCCCTTTCATGCCATCTGGTTTTCAAATTCATCGTAGCAGTTAAATTAGCATTGAAATTGCTTAAATTAAAGTTAAGTCGTCACTGCAGTTCAAAAAACCAGCCAAAATTGAGCAAAACACAGAAAAACCCATCTTTTCATTAACTTTTTATTAGCTTTTGCTATAGCGGCCTAAGTAATACACATACCTAACTACTACGGCTTCAGTGATTTAAAACCCATAGACCCATTTTTTGGGAACTCTAAAAAGTATCAAAAAATAAATTCGTACAATGTAAATTTATTACCCTTTTTTTGGCTCGCTGTTACCGGTTTTAATTGTGTTGAACCCAAGAATGGAGTAATCTGGTGATCTTGACACTAAGTTTGTGCTCGTCTTGGCATTAAGACCCCGACCCGACGCGTGAGAGATAATGTGATACGTCTTTTTTTATAAAATTATACCAATATAACTACAAAAGATAACAGAATCTTAATTAAGTAGCTATTTTAGCCTAGTGATTGTCATTACCTTGAGTATGAAAATCTACAGAATGGTTGAAGGTTAGAATCTCGCAGAGGAGAGGTTTGATAATTGATCTACCCCTGCCTGGTAATTTTTAAGTAGATAATACTCGTACCAAGGTATTAACCTACCTATACAAACTATCAACAGAAAAGTATTTAGAGACAAGGTTTGTCTAAGTTTCCACTTCCAGTCAGTAACGTAATAAAACTATAATTAGTTGTCTCTACCTAACTCTACTACTTCTACCTACTACTCTGTCTTGAACCTCTCTACCATAAAAACCTCGTGTGCACTGCGATGTCATTGAATAAAAACCAGCCAAGTGTGTGTCGGGCCAAGCACGGGGTAGGGTTCCGTATTAACAAGCGACAAACATTCAATGCTAACGTTTGATTGACTTAATTTACAAGCTAAACTGTGATATTTTTCTTTTTGAATTTGTAATAACACGACACGATGATTTTTAATCGGTGATCGGGAACCAATTTTTCTAGCTCAGTATTCGGTGCTGACCACGTTTAAGTCGCAGTTACATGAAACAAAACACGTCTATTTTTATAAATTTCGTCACTTTTTAATTAAAATCATTGTCCTAAAACCTCTTTGACAAGTTAGTTTCTTAAACAAACTGTGACGCGAGACCTGTCAAATTCCCCGCTAAAGCGATGACACATGACGGAACTATTTAATCACAACAAAATTTAGGATAACCATACATTTGGTGTGTAGAGGAAGTTTTAACAAGTTTCATTAATTAATTAAACCTAATTGCTTGAGACCTCATCTATTAAATTCCATTTTGGCTAGGAATTAGTATTTTTTAACTCCTGATCACCGATTAAAAATCACCGTGTATATGTATAATTGATGTATAATTTTGTGTAGTATGATTTTTTCAGTAGGGTGAGTGGGGGTAAGATTAAAAGCAGTGTAAGATGAAAAACACTTGGGTGCTATGAGTAGTTTTTCATCTTACACTGCTTTTCATCTTACCCCCACTCACTATACTATTTTTATTAAATTTTTAGCTTGAAGAGAGGGGGACACTTGGTTCTAAACCAAAATTAGCACTTCAAAGTTTGATACTATGCAAACGGATCCGTTAATCTAAAAACGGCCTTACCGAACCAACAATGTTTTTAAAATACCTAAAACAACATCCCTACTTTACGTGTTGGGGAAGTATGAATCGTAAAATATTTTTTTTATCGTAATTTTATTTTACCATTCTGTCCGCGTGGTTAATATAAAACACAAAGTTACAGTTTCCTAGCACTGATAGTATCTAAGATAAGCTGTGGACGGACAGGCAGACAGACAGACCGACATGGCGAAACGATATATTCCTTGTAGGACTACAGAACCCTAAAAATCTTTTGAAATTTCCGACCGTATCAAAATTTAACCCGGAAAATTTAAACTGCATTTACGTATGTGAATGTGACCGAAATCACCGAAATGTAAGTTATGGGTAAGGCCGCGGATTTTGACCAATTGTGACATAGAAGTAACATAAAAAAATACGTTACGTTAACGTAACGTAAGTTCCTATAAAGCTTAGATCATACTGACACAACTTTATTCGATAACGAAACTAAATTTAAAAAGTCAAGTGATAAAGAAAAATAAAGTTTTTATTAACAAAAAACAGTGTACTTTTACAGTTACTTAAATTAATTCTATTATTATGATGTAAAATGAAATGTATTTTTTGTATTATTCGATTTTTTACATTTTATTGGAAAATAATTATAAACGTATTCAGTGTCAAAATTATCCGCCTACCCTATTTTTTATTTACCTATTAAAAAAGCGTTAATTGAAACACATTTTTACAGTAATAAAAAAATAGGGTAATTGGATTATTTTCCCGATGAGTATATAATCGTAACAACTATGCACATGAACTGAACGCAAAAGGTATTGCACAGTTAATAAGTTTAGCAACCTTATGAACCGTGATGGAATTAAGTATCTGATGTCTCTGATCTTTTATATCTGATCTTTAAGTTTGACGGAAGAACGAGGAAATTGGAAGAAGAAAACATGTGCCAACCGCATTTTTGTAGGATAAGGGAAGGGAAGAGGCAAGAAGAAGAGATTATTGACTTCGAAACTACGGGACTTAAATAAATTTTACGCACAAGTAGTTGCAGAAAGTTTTATGTTCTTTAACTAATTTTAAATTAACGTACTTTGTCTTTTATGCTGCCTCAATTGTTTTGGGCCGATTTCTGTACCTCCTGTACGCACTATATTTCAAATTTATTTATCTTATTGAAAATACCAACCTAATTGTGTTTTTTCATACAAAAATCTAAAAAAAATCATTTCCGTTAGTATTTTCCTGTGTGCACTTTACTACATGTTTTCATTACGTTTTATAAAAAATACGTTACATTTTATAAAAACGTAACGTAATCGTAACGAAAGTGTAACGTATTTTTTATAAAACATTTGTTTTCATGGTGAAATTAAGACAATTTAAATACAATAATACATGTCACCTACCTAAAAAACACTACTCTATCATATAAAAAAACAGCCGGTTAAAAATAAACACTCCTTACCTTTAAAATCACATAGCCACTTTTTTAGTTTTTTGGCAAAACTTTTGCAGCGTCTACTTCGACTGCGATTTATCATCAGACTAGCGAGATATCTGTTACTCACTGGTGTTGCCCTACTAAAACATGAGTTGCCGGTATACGAAAACCAATGGGTAGAAATTGGGTAGAACCCAAATTGGTTCAGAATTAGCGTTATAAAGCGTCACATAAGTATTCGTAACGTAAACGTGGAATTCATATATGATAAAAGAAACAAAGAAAACAATAAATTATTTCATTATAATAATTCCGTAACCGCTTGAACTATGGTTGTAATGTCATATAATTTTGTTTTAAAATATACATAAAATCATAACAAGTTAAATATTATGAAAAAAAATTGTTTTAATAACTCGGTGTCGAAAAAATGAGACGACTTTCGTTACGTTTTAGACACAAATATATTTTTATAAATTTTTTGAAGTAGTTTAAATCAATTATTGCAATTGCGACCTTGACAGTTTTTGTCGCTTTATATACTAACATTTTTTTCAAACCTCTAGGTGTCACCAGTAATTTATAACAAGCTAGGTAAATTTGAAACGACCGAATTGGTCAAAATCCGCGGCCTTACCCTTATCATTAAATGCAAATTTTTCAACATTTAGATGCTTTTTAGGGTTCTGTAGTCCTACAAGGAACCCTTATCATTATATTAGATAGGTGTACTTTATGAAATATTTTTGAAAGAAAGAAACTTTTATTCGTGACAGCCAAATCAAATAAAAATCAAATTAAATAAAAACCATAAAAGTTCGAATATCATGAAACGGTCCCAAATCAGCGATATGCCAGTCTTGCGACCGGCGCTAATCTTCCTTTGGAACCTGTGTGTGGAACCATCAGATCATTGTGCATTCAATGTACATTTTCTTATTCAAGCTTTCAATTATTTCGTTTAATGATACGACTATCTCCTGAGCAAAATACTGGGAATTTTAAACATGATGTCTATTTCGCAAATAAGCAAGCAGAGAATAGGTAAGCAGAGATCAGAATTTAAGGGGCAAAATTTAATGGTAAATTGGGAATTTCTTTGTCGATAAACTCAACTGTCGACGCTTTTCGCATAGGTGTACAGCCCTCCCAGTCTTGTTCGAAATTATTATTTTGCTAAATTTTTATATTTTCAATAAAATTATACCTACTTACCATACTACTTTAAAATAAATATAAGCAAGTAAATTATGTAATAGAACTAAGTGAACCATCTCAACATATTAATACCTACGGCTAGGTATGTTGGGATAAAGTGGTAGTGCGAGTAAAACATACCTAATATTAAAAAAAAGAGTGTAAGTAGGTAGTACCTATTCACCACCAAACGGTTTTACGGTTTGGCGAAATATTTAGGTAAATATAATTGAGTTTATCGATAAAGGAGATTCCCTGTCTGTCAATAAATTTTGCCCGTGAAATTCCGATGTCTGGACATAGGTTAGAGAAAGCGTATAGATTGTTTCATCAATAAATCCCTGTCACAAAATGTTAATCCATGCTTTGCTGGAAACTTCAGATACTAATTGGATCTCGTCCTATTGAAACGTTTTATTCTTCAATTGATACTATATTATTTCACCTCATGAATTATGTAAGGCATAATTTGCAAATACCATCGTTATTGCAATGTTTAACGACGATCAGTACAATAAATTGAATTGCATTTCATTTCTAGTAAAGGTCTAGTTCATTATGTCTTGGGACTGAAGTTGTCTCGATATTATTTTGATCATCGTGCTCTAGATTTTATATTATAATCTGGTTGTGACTGCACTGCTCATCATTGTTATAAAAATGCAACGTTAGGTTCACATCGGTACTTAAATACACCCACACACGAGGTTTTAACTTTAACTACACGCAGTCGTACCTACGTATGTATTACCAAGATCTAATGCATCTGTTATATTAGAGTCATTTTGCGATGACATCAGTGACAGTAGCATTTGGGCCAATCAACTTTTAAACCGACTATAATCTGTCCGCGACATTTTTCAAACAATTGCAGATTTTTGTAAGTAAACATGTTTTTTCTGTAATTTAATAGATGAATAGCATGAATACATACCGTCCTACGTAAGTTTAACCTATTAAACCGTGAAATATCTTGTTGGAAGTACGATTTTTTGGTAACGCCAGAGACAATTTTGGTAACGCAGGAGACGCCTAAAACGTCGGTTTAAAAGTTGATTGGCCCATTTAACATTCGAAGACTTACGTATATACATACGTTTACGTATATTCTAGCACTTGTTTATTGTTTTAAATTAATGGTTTAGGATAGTGTTGTGGTAAGTATTGATTAAATAACACGCGGATTTAGCAGTATTTGATGAGGGGAATTGAAATTAAAGACATTTTAAACACAAAGTTTGTTTACATTGATTGCAATTTCAATTGACTGACAGTTTACGAAAATACATAGGTAAATTGTATAAAATTGGCGTGTGAAATGCTAAAGCTACAAAAATTTCTCATCGCTAAAATGAGGTAATGATAAAACTAATGTTAATCTTATCTTATATATCGCAGTTGAAAGTATGTGCGACGTGTAGGTGCTAGTACAGCGACGAGCACTGGGGACACTTACCTTACATCAATTATTATAAGGGAACATGGATAAGTTATTAAATTTAGATTAATTTGATTGATTTTGCCATGTTAAATGACAGTAAGGTAGGTACGTGAACGAAAGTAACACAAAGAATTTAAATTTTTAATAGATCTTTAGTGTTACTAGCGCGATAAGCAAAGTACGACAGCACGTGACATCTTTAGGATTGATTTGTTTTTTGGGATCAAATTATAAATTATAAGTGCACCGAACTCCTCTTTTCGGTAGATTTGAAATTACAAGGCTGATTGGTCCCAGCCTTGTAATTGAATAGCTACGCTGAGAAAATATACAACAATGGCTCGACAATTATCTGAGTAGGCAACGGAAAGTGTTTAATATCGAGCAAATAACTCGTAGTATAATTAATCATTATCAAGTGTTCGGTTATTAAATCTTCGTTCTTCTCCCATAGTTTTACAGG
Organism: Archips xylosteana; assembly: GCA_947563465.1. Classification (NCBI taxonomy): domain Eukaryota; kingdom Metazoa; phylum Arthropoda; class Insecta; order Lepidoptera; family Tortricidae; genus Archips; species Archips xylosteana. The sequence continues at coordinate 39,354,054 of OX387343.1, forward strand.
TGTCGTCACTCCTGTATTATTTATGTATGAAATACTAAATGCTGGGTTCACAATTTCACATCAATGTAAGGACGACATAAGGATTAATAAAATATACATTTATCATGATAGTGGAATGATGAGTCGGCCAAATTTATTCTACTCTTATTGCAATTATGTGAATACTTTAAGATAAGGTCTTGCCTCTCACCTGTGGCTGTGCCACTTACACGCATGTTTGGGTTTTACCCGGTGCCTTTCCAACTCGTGTTACTTCTGCATTGTTGCAACTCCATGCCCTGTGGGGACACAGGATTGCTTAGCTTGCGATATGGCTGTCACGCGCCTGCTAAGCGGTCCGGAACGTCAGTAGTCTCTCGCCCGCCACTATGTACTAACGTGTGAAACGCAATAAATGGAGTCAAGCTGAAGTATGAATTATCATTTGAAGAGACACATAAAACTACCCCTACATTGGTGACCCTCGACAAAAAACAAGACGCAACCTTCGGTCCAGTGAGCATTATGGTGATTTTGGAGAATTGGAGAGAGACTACTCCCTCCTAGCAAGGCCACGTGGAAGCACATGTCACGTGTAGCGCTAGGAGGCCGGCGGAAGATGGCCCAGCAGCGTTCCTGGCGGAGCCGCGTAACATAGGAAGCCCCCAGGAGACAATTAAGAGGCCAACACCGGACACGGCATGCACGGGGCTGCGGCAGACAGCAGTCACCCCAGGAGGAGCCGAAGTAGGAACTGCCGCGACGTACGTGATCTTCGTCTTTTGTACCTTGGCGGACCAGGGAGCGCCACGCCCTGCCGCTGCAGAAGGGAATAAGGACAGGTCCGGGTACGAGGATAAGTGCAGTGCAGTGTTGGTGTAACATCTAACGTCTATGTTTAGTGTTAGCATTAGATTTTTTTTTTTTTTTTTCAGTTTTGTAGCATAATTAACTTTGCGCTTATCAATATGTTGTGTATCTAAGTAGCGTGCTTAGTTCCGCGAATTAGATACCAACAGGGCTATATTGTAACAGTGTGTACGAATAACATGAGTTTAATAGTTGATGCGCTGCCGCTTGTACCTATGTAGATGAATAGTGCCTACATTACAAGTTGTCGCAGGTGTTGATTACTAGGAATCATGTCGTCGTAACAGTAACACTGAGGAGTGCTTATGTAGTTAAATAATGAGTTGTACCTAGTATCATGTTACATGAGAGCGAGCGCCGGTCAGCGATTCTGCTGAATACGCTCGGCTCTGCGATTGTGCCTCCTGAAAATGTTTGTAACTTATGATTTTTATTTTTCTTGCATTTTCTCTTTTTGAATTTCTTTTTTTGTTAGAGGGGGGCTACTGTGGGGACACAGGATTGCTTAGCTTGCGATATGGTTGTCACGCGCCTGCTAAGCAGTCCGGAACGTCAGTAGTCTCTCGCCCGCCACTATGTACTAACGTGTGAAAAGCAATAAATGGAGTCAAGCTGAAGTATGAATTATCATTTGAAGAGACACATAAAGCTACCCCTACACCTACAATAGGGGCGTCTCATAACTGATATTCGGTTGCGGTATACCGCCTTCCATTGGTTATGCACCCTCATTTCCTAGTTGGGCATCTGCCAACTGCTCCGGTCTAGACAAGGTACAACCCTGGTGACTCTAAAATATTATTCATATAGACACTTAGCCGGACGGGAGGACTTTGTCCCCCCGGGGCCTCCACCATCCCCAAATAGCCCCGCCACGGTTGCTCCAACTCAGTCGACCGTGCCGATGTGTTTCCAGACCACACGAAAGTAAAAGTAGTCGGGTAAAAATTAGTCAAACCTAGAGTGGTGTTACCACACTACAAAATAGATTGACATTAAGTGGGTAAGGCCGCGGATTTTGACCAATTCGGTCGTTTCAAATTTACCTAGCTTATTATAAATTACTGGTGACACCTAGAGGTTTGAAAAAAATTTTAGTATATAAAGCGACAAAAACTGTCAAGGTCGCAATTGCAATAATTGAATTAAACTTCTTCAAAAAATTTATAAAAATATATTTGTGTCTAAAACGTAACGAAAGTCGTCTCATTTTTTCGACACCGAGTTATTAAAACAATTTTTTTCATAATTTTTAACTTGTTATGATTTTATGAATGTTTTAAAACAAAATTATATGACATTACAACCATAGTTCAAGCGGTTACGGAATTATTATAATGAAATAATTTATTGTTTTCTTTGTTTCTTTTATCATATATGAATTCCACGTTTACGTTACGAATACTTATGTGACGCTTTATAACGCTAGTTCTGAACCAATTTGGGCATAAATTGGTTTTCGTATACCGGCAACTCATGTTGTAGTAGGGCAACACCAGTGAGTAACAGATATCTCGCTAGTCTGATGATAAATCGCAGTCGAAGTAGACGCAATAAAAGTTTTGCCAAAAAACTGAAAAAGTGGCTATGTGATTTTAAAGGCAACGAGTGTTTATTTTTAACCGGCTGTTTTTTTATATGATAGAGTAGTGTTTTTTAGGTAGGTGACATGTATTATGGTATTTAAATTGTCTTAATTTCACCATGAAAACAATATTTTATAAAAAATACGTTACACTTTCGTTACGATTACGTTACGTTTTTATAAAATGTAACGTATTTTTTATAAAACGTAACGAAAACATGTAGTAAAGGGAAGTGCACACAGGAAAATACTAACGACAATTATTTTTTTTAGATTTTTGTATGAAAAAACACAATTAGGTGGGTATTTTCAATAAGATAAATAAATTTGAAATACAGTGCGTACAGGAGGTACAGAAATCGGTCCAAAACAATTGAGGCAGCATAAAAGACAAAGTACGTTAATTTAAAATAAGTTAAAGAACATAAAACTTTCTGCAACTACTTGTGCGTAAAATTTATTTAAGTCCCGTAGTTTCGAAGTTAATGATCTCTTCTTCTTGCGCTGCCCTTATCCTACAAAAATGCGGTTGGCACATGTTTTCTTCTTCCAATTTCCTCGGTCTTCCGTCAAACTTAAAGACAAGATATAAAAGATCAGAGAAATCAGATACTTAATTCCATCACCGTTCATCAGGTTGCTAAACTTATTAACTGTGCAATACCTATTGCGTTCAGTTCATGTGCATAGTTGTTACGATATATACACTCATCGGGAAAATGATCCAATCACCCTATTTCTTTATTACTGTAAAAATGTGTTTCAATTAACGCTTTTTTAATAGGTAAATAAAAAATAGGGTAGCCGGATAATTTTGACACTGAATACGTTTATAATTATTTTCCAATAAAATGTAAAAAGTCGAATAATACAAAAAATACATTTCATTTTACATCATAATGATAGAATGAATTTAAGTAATTGTAAAAGTACACTGTTTTTTGTTAATAAAAACTTTATTTTTCTTTATCACTTGACTTTTTAGTTTTAGTTTCGTTATCGAATAAAATTGTGTCAGTATGATCTAAGCTTTATAGGAACTTACATTACGTTTTATTGTAACGTAACGTATTTTTTTATGTTACTTCTATGTCACAATTGGTCAAAATCCGCGGCCTTACTCAAGTACCAGCGTTGATACATACCGATTGTTACATGGCGAATCGCGCTGTGCGCGACAACAGGTACGCATCTGTTGGTTTTTAATCGGATTATTTAAAATCAGCTTACTGGCTCCGACCGTGCGTTATTCTGGATCAAGCTTAATAAGTGATCACGTCTACAGACTTTTCCCGGTAAATACTGCTGCTGTTATTATTTTTCGAGATGCTTTCTGTATTTTCATCTTGTTGATGTTTCCATTTTTTGAACTGTTGTATATTGTACACTTGCGTGGATGGCGTAAGAAGATTCTAAGGAAATATTGTATGTAGGTTAATGGTCCAGGAGAGATATGGTTTCGCTAGGAAAAACAAGATTAATAAATCAAATAAAGCAATTTTTATCTTCGTAAATTAAGCCAAAGTATTTACAAATATATTCTTCAATAATCCACCAACATTTATGACCGCAACAATAAAATGTAATAAAAAAAATCCTTTAATTTATTGAATCAGGCGTTACTTTGCGGAGATTCATATTAATGAACTGAAACAATTATTTTGCTCACCCGCGACCTTCTTCTTTTAAGGTCGCGGGTGAGCAAAGTAATTGTTTCAGTTCAAAAAAAATCCTGTAATAATTCTGCAAAAAACAGGCGAAATTGCTACTTACTTGAACATTTTCTCGTTTTCTTTATTTTCTCTGTAACACATGTAAATACCCACTTATTTTTATTATGGAAAATAGCTTAAATTTACTATGGCAAATCGCCCGTATGCTACCTTTCTGTCATAATATAAAAGCTTATGTAAACCGTCTACCTATTGAACAATATTGAAGAAAAAACACTATTGACAACTGTTGACATATTATGTATATGTACAAAGCTGTGGATCTCTACCAGTCTCTCATTACATTTAGATTGAGATTTAGAGCCGACAAATAACTAAAGTTTTAATTTTTTTGTCTGTTCTTGTGTATATCATTAAAGATATTTACTTGGATATTAAAAAAAACTTGCTAAGACAAAATTTATGTTGAGTTGAATTCCCACATCACACAGAAGGACAATAAACAGAAATTCTTAATGTTGAAAATCCCTGACACAATAAGCATTAGACAGCATTAAATTTAAAATTATATTTTCTTGTGTTAATATTTCACCAGCCCCTAACATCCTGTGCATGAAGCACTTCATTATATAAATGCGCGAGCGAGGTGGTATAATGACGCCATTGTTCCTTTATTTTTTGCAGTTTTAGATTTCCCCTCAAAGATCAATTTTAAATGCTATATCATTGGTGTATACCAGAACCTAATAACGAGCCGAACATAGTGAATGGCCCTGGACAGAGTAATGTGATTAGGTACCTAATGTTTGCTGATATACTTAATTATAGAAACGATACCTTACGCTCACTCATTGCTCAAATATTATGTACCTACCTATTACTTGTAGTATAGTAATATCGAACCCTCATAAGATATGATTTATGTGTATGTAAGTTTGAAAAAAAAAAACATTTTTAATTCCAAATCGCAAATATCACTCCATTGCGGTACTCCGTTTAACGATACGGTCTTTACTGTAAAATCACCATTATGCAGTTATAGCAGTATACATAGGAGGTATCGATTGGTACGTGGCTGTCTGTCTGAGTGGTAATAGTTTGAGTAGCTACTTGTCTCGCTGGTTGTCTTTCTGATTGTTTATGTCTGCTTGTGTGTTACTACTATTTTCTTGAGAACGGGTAAACGTATCGAGTAGAAAATACCAAATAGATCAGGTCTCTCAGTTACTCAAGCCATGAATTCTTGATGCATCGTAAAAATTGAGTTTCTCAGCCCGTATGATAAAAATATTTAACCTTTTGATAGTGTATTTTATAAAAAAGCGTGGGTATCAAAGCCTGACGGGTACTTCTCGTTAATATATGTAGAAGAAATAAATCTGGTTGACATAGAATAGAAGTAATAAGTTAAGCCCATACACACCTTACACTAGTAGGTAAAGTAAAAAACCAGCCAAGTGCGAGTCGGACTCGCGCACGTTTGTTGTATGGGAGCCCCCTTAAATATTTTTTTTATTCTAATTTAATGATTTATTTTTAAAGTCAATACATAATTAAATACTCTGTGAATATTTCAAGCTTCTACCTGTTGCCGTTATCAATATCGACCAAAAACGAGCCAAAAAATCACGTTTCTTGTATGGGAGCCCCCTTAAATATTTATTTTTATTTTATTCCATTTTTTAGTATTTGTTGTTATAGCGGCAACTGAAATACATCATCTGTGAAAATTTCAACTCTCAAGCTATCACGGTTCCCGAGATACAGCCTGGTGACAGAAGGACAGACGGACGGACGGACAGCGGAGCCTCAGTGATAGGGTCCCGTTTTTACCCTCTGTGTGTGGAACCCTAAAAAATGCGATAGTTGGGCGTTTTCATTGAGCCCCTCACTTTTTTTTTAATTGAGGATATTTCTGGATTTTTCTTACTCGGAATCAAGAGCGCTATTCATTTTGATGGTTCAAAACATGTTCCTATACAGGGTTATTTGTAATTCACTAGCATCTTTTTAACCCTAAACTCCTACCACTTAAACAAATGTTTTTTGTTTTACGGCATTTGTCATAACTTAATATTTTTGGTGTAATAACGTTTTGAAAATTTGAGATTTCCTCTTATTTTTACGATACTCTGTGTATTTGTATGGGAAAAAAAGTGCATCATTTTAAAAAGTCGTAAAACAAAAAACATTTGTTTGAGTGATAGGAATTCAGGGTTAAGAGGATATCAGTGAATTAAAAATAACCCTGTAGTTTTCCATGCAATTTTTTTGGGTCAGTTTTGGGACGACCCATATAAACTGTATGAAAAAAAACGTAACAAAACTGTTAAAAAAATGAGGACACTCTTTTTCTTTATGAAAATGAAATTTGCTCATGATTTTGAATGAGAAATCCCCAAAAATACCTCATTTTAGAAAGTAAAGACCTACCTTTAAAAAATGCCCAATCACTAATCTCCATTTCTAACATGAAGTTGTTTTTCATAAATAAACGTACTTAGTATGACTTTTAGGATCGGAAACCTCATTTAAAACTATAATCTTTACTATCCTGACTAATATTATAAATGCGAAAGTAACTGCCTGTCTATCTGTTACCATTTCACGCTTTAACCGCTAAACCTATTTAGATTAAATTTGGACATAGTATAGTTTTTATCCTGGAAAATTGCATAGTCCCCGCGGGATAACGACTAACGAATTCTTCGCGGACGGAGTCGCGGGCAATAGCTAGTAATAAATAATATGGAACAATTGACACAAATTGAAATTGGTCATGATCTGATCAGGGCCCGTACATTTGATGCCTATGTCGTCACGCCGCATGCAGGTGATTGCAATTTGAGTAGTTGAGATAATCAATAATAAATCATTAAAAATTAACCAAATGTGCGACACGACAAACAAAAATACGATTACAAAACAAAAGTAAGTAAAAGTATTACGTATGCACACGAAGATGACTAAGATTTTCTGTGCGTAGGAATCAATGTAAGAAGGGACGTACTTCAAGTTAGAGAGGAATTCTATTTTGTAAGTACCTACCTAATTATTGAAATGTGGTAAAAATACCATTTAATAAAATGTATGTATAAAAACATAGTTTCATTTACGTTTCACGTATCAATATGTATTTATTATTCCACGTACATGATTAAAGTGATTGACGACTAATGATTAATAATTACAATAAAACTATTTGGGATCATCCTATATGCAGCGTGACGTCAAATTGATGTCATTGGCATGAATAGTACGGGCCCTGGTCATGATCTAGTCCCAAACTAAGCAAAGCTTGTGATGTGAATATTATTAGGTAACGCATAAACATACATGTATACAAAACAGACATAATTTAATACGAAGTTTCCAATCCGCACTGGGCCCGCGTGGGAACTACGACCCAAGCCCTCTCATTCTGAGAGGAGGCCTGTGCCCTGTAGAGGGACGTGGTGTCCTGCCGTTTGACCAAAAGTCATTTGGCAAAATTACACTTGACAAACAACGTTTTACAAAAAAATGTTTCGCCAATTGATCATTTTACTAGTAGGTAGTCATTTTACAAATGACTCACTTATTCAAATGATCAACAGTTAAATTTACATTTTATAAATAATTATTTGACAAAATGAACATTTAGCAACTATTTTATCAGACAAAACTACTATTGGTCTAAAAACGTTTGGTACCTACAATGTTTTAGAATTGTTTATAGAAATCTCGTTTTATTACAGCGAGCGAGTGAAGCGAGCGAGCAAGACGGCTCGGAGCGGAAGCGACTCGGATAGTTTAGGTTCAAAGGCTAATGCGGGAGCGTAGCGTAGCGAAGCTCCCGATTAGCCTTTGGTGTTAGGTATTTTTTTTATGGCCACCCAAAAAAGTCTTGCTATTTAAAAAGCAGCTGCAATTATTAGTGTTTCATTGATTACTAAACAAATTAGTTATGTATTAATACAGATGTGAATAACTTTCTATGAAACATATGCTTAATTTGCGAAACATCATTTGGTGAAATCACAGAAATATATCGAGGGTGAAATGGAAAACGGTCAATTGACTTTTTATTATTTAACACATTTACCAAGTGTAGTGTTTGCTAATTGGTCATTTGCTAAGTGAGTTTTTGTAAAATGATACATTTGTCAAATGTCACGTTTGCCAAATGATAATTTGGTGAAACGTTGTTTGTCAAATGATCATTTGTCAATAATTTTTTGGTCAAACATTAGTAAACCGTGAGACAGGTTGATATAGGCTGGGATGATGATGATGATGACGATGACCCATACTTATATGAACAATACCAGTTCTTGGCAGTAGATAGAGGTCCGCGTACTCTAGGTTGAGAAGCACTGCTCTAGGGCTTCGAGTTCGCGTACCTACTTTTTATAGCTCATTGTTAAAGTTCACGTTTCAAGTTGTCTATGAAACTGAACTATATGTTGATCGGGAATTAGGACGTATCGGTTTTGTACGTCCGTGGCGAGGTCACGGGATTTAAATAGATTGAATCAGTGCAGGCAGTTACTAACGTAGTTTGTGTATCCGTGATAGTTATTGTTATCTTTAAAACTAGCCTATACTCTTGTAACTCTACACTCTGTTTGTTTGTACGTTTATAGGCAGGTTATCTGTGGGTGAACTGTACCTCTACCATGAGTTTACACTAGTTTACAGTCACCGTACTCGCTAGCGACGGCGTAAATTATTTGTATGGAGAATTGTACTTCCGTAAGTGACCGCTAGAGGCGCTGTACAATTCTCCACACAAATCATTTACGCCGTCGCTAGCGAGTACGGTCACTGTAAACCAGTGTAAACTCATGGTAGAGATACTGAACTGATTTTAAAAAGTCTTTCAGTAATAGAAACTAACACTTTTCTACATTAAGTAATATACTTATGCTATTTTTTATTCAGGTAACATCGAAGTTGCGGCGAGACGTAGAAAAAGTTTACAGGCAATTGTTAGAAACATAACATAACAAAGGGGTGTTTTTCTTTTTATGAAAGAGGTAGTCCCTGGCTCTAATTAACCGCGTTCAACAAACCTTTCACAGGTTGATAGCTGTATAATCCCAGATTAAAATAAGCTACTATCTACCTAGTCCGTTAAAGTGCAAAGTTCTGCCGGTACGCAAACGATGTCGCCAGCAACAGCCAGTGAAAGTATAGAGCTGCATTAAAATCTAAATCCTGAGTAGAATGTTGAACGAGAATTCGGGCAGCAGGCATGAAAATGAAACTGTCAAGTTTGTATATTTAAAGCAGTTTGAAACTTTACCTGAGTCGACATGCATGAAAATTGAAGCTTAATTATTATTTGTTCGTTTGAGGAACAGATATTTAAATAAAATACAATACTTCGACTACTAATAAGTGTGTGACCCGTGTCCGTTATTTTTATAATTATGTGAGTTAAAAGGTGTGTAAAGTTCCCAATCCACACTGTGCCAGCGTGGAAGCTAGAGCTAGTGTAAGCACTCCCCTTCTGAGAGGGCCTGTACTTATGCAGTGGGACATATATTGGCCGAAGACAAGGACGATGATGGATGATTAAAATAGTTAGCAACTTTGTTTGCCCGCGTGGGAATTTTGTATTTTCCCAGGATAAAAAGCACCCCACTTTAATCTGGGATAGTTTAGTATTTTATCCGTGAAAGTTTTTTTATACGATTCAGTTGGTCCCGATATTGTCTCCTATTCACAAAAAAAGAAACAAATTTCCATCGTATATAAGTACCTAAGTTATACTTATATGATCAAAGCAACCTACATATATTATTTTCCTATGTAGATATATCGATACCGGAAATCTCAAATGGCGTAAAGGACAAAAATGCGAAAATGAGTCTTAAATGCCATCGTATACAGCTTTTTTTTCCCTATCGAATGGCATTTAAGACTCATTTTCGCATTTTTGTCCTTTACGCCATTTGAGATTTCCGGTATCGATATATTTATTTAGATACTACATGCTAGGAGTAAGTGGAAAATAATTAAAATAACTGTACACCTAGTGATGAAACTGGAAAAAAAACAGGACGTTTTTTATCCTATTTTTTGCACAATGTTTTAATATACCCGTCGTGCACGTTCGGGCAGAAGCAATTAAAAATTTTACAAATTTTATTTCGCAGAAATTAAAACGGTTTGTTTTTATTATGCAACTAAAATAAAAAAAAATTGCAGTCTACCTACGTACCTAATTATATCTTCTTTGTTCAAAATATTTGGCATGGAATATATTTTTTACTAAGAATTTGTTTATTAGACGTTATGATTCCTGCATGGCATAAGATTGAGTAAGACTAAACGCGTTAAAGTTTAGTCAAGTAACTATTAAGTAATCTGTGGTTTAGTGCTTAGTTCCGCGTAGTTTCGTCGCGAGGCTTTGGTCTGAAAATAACTTGAGTGACATCGTAATTTGCATGCAAACTACGTTACTTAGGTACCTACGTATAGAAAATAACTATATACAGGTAAGTACAGAACTAAAATAGATGTGACTACAGCCAGAACTTAATGACGGTAGGTATACCGTCAGAGTATGCGTTAGTTTCATCTTATACTATTTTCTTATTAACGGGTAGAGATATAGATTTGAAATTAATATAAAAAAATAAAAAAAATAATAAAATATTTTCAGATTACTCAGATCCATAAATTGTTAGTAACAGAAAGCACTTATAAAACTATGTTAGTATGTTCGTAAAACATGGAGGTCGGTGTATCGGCGGAGAATATCCGAATCATCCGAATCTCACCTCCCTGCAATCATTTTCAGGATGCTATTCGTGCTCCCCCTCATCCGCATCAGCACAGAGGCCGTCTTCTTCCGTACTATGGCATAAAAGTCATCTACGTTAGCATCTGCAAACATCCCTGAAGCACTGCAGAATCGAGGAAGCCCAAACAACATCCTGAAAATGTTATTGTATTGGATTCGTAGGGCACTGTAGGACCTCAGCCTGAAACCAGCCCACAGACCGCACGTATAAAAACTTTGACAGTACGCTCTAAATAAAGTCATCTTCACTTGGGCACTGCAACGTACGAACCAGTGCGCCAGCATCCCACCTCGAACCGACAATGCCCTACGCTCTCGCTCGATATCGAGGTTGTCTAAATATAATAATATAATATAAAGGTCAAAAATATATATTTTTTTTTAAATTCTGTAGTAAAAAAATGTTACTTTTGCCTTTAGTAAAATGGATAAATTGAAAAATAATTGCATTTTTTAAATATGCACCTACAGGGAACAGGTTTTAAAAATGACTTCACTCGAAAGTTCTGAATTTGAAATACGAGTCTCTACTCATTAATTTTTGTAGGTTTTTTTTACCAGTAAGTTCTTACCTAGTAGAAAATTATAGCTACACCTTGACAAGCTCGTGCGCGGCGCTCGGTAGAACCCTGTCGCAGGGAGCTTCTGCTGTCCTTAACAAGACTGTTTTTAATAAGTGCGGCAAATGCTGACTGCGACAGGGTTCCGCGGAGGGTCGCATATTTTACTGGAGTTGTAATTTTGTAGCAATAAACCGATTTTTATCAGTTTTGTACGAAGTTTTCGAGTGCGCTTAAAACTCGGCCTTAAGAAACATTGCGCGAGTGCGACTCGCACTTGGCCGCTTTTTATTTTAGTAGTTTCTCTAAGTGGAAACGAACTTAAAGTTTTTCGTACAAAGACATTAATTTCGTTCATTATAATTTTTTTTAAATGCGTAGAGCGAAGGAAGAGCTCTAAATTGTAGAAACCAACCAGTATACGGTCTAACTTACTTGCTGTGAATTTTGCAATGCGAACGAACAGGACCATCTATCTAGTCTACTTCAGGCATGCTTATGTGATATTCCAACGATATTACTTCCGGCGGTGTAACTTCCTTAATATCAGTAATGCAAAGAAGTAAGAGCTATAGCGTGTTTTACTTATTTACTTGAAAGCAATATTAGCACAAGACTGATCCGAGGACTGCGAAAGCTTCCGCGAATACAAAAATAAACCGGTTATTCTCTGGATTTGTGCACCCCGTCTAAATAACGCGTTCCTTTTTGTAATTGATTGATTTAGGCGTTAATTTGCGTAGACACGTCTTGAAAATTAAATCTAATATATTTGGTAGCGGAGAATACAGAGTTTTTTGTTCGCGTCTCTCCTGTGGATATGGCAAAAGTTAAGGGTTTATAGCCAATATTTTGTAGCCAAGTTTACATTGGCGTGTGGGACGTCCGAAGAAGAGCCCAGCCAATTTTGTTTTATACGCTACGTATGACCCACAAAGGTTAGTTAATTTACTTTTTGTCGAAAAAAGAGATGCTTTAATGAGACAGAATGCATTAATCTGGAATGAGCAAAACACAAGTTGCAAAAGAAGAATGAAAGAAATTAATGAGATCTGACCCGTTAAATATTATAAATAAATATCACGGGACAATTCACACCAATTTGACCTAGTCCCAAAGTAAGCTAAGCAAAGCTTTGTGTTATGGGTACTAGGAAGCACATATTAAACACCCAAGACCCGAGAACAAACATTCGTATTTTCAAACCTTCGTAGTCAGGTTCTCTAACCTTGTCGTCAAATATGTGGCAAAGACTTTAGTATAATCACAGTACAAATTGATTTCCAGTCCCATGATTCCCTCCTATAATGAAATTATAGTTATTTTATTCTAGTTTAGTATGCATTGGACTGACTATGAAGCTAGAGGTCCCGGGTTCGATCCCCAGTTGGGGCAGATAAATATTTTTTCTTTCTAAGTGTCAACGTCAGCAGCAGTCAAGTCACACAAAAATCAAATTCATTGCTCAGGTGGTTCAACGTTGATAATTATTTCTTGGTTTCTAAATTATTAAAAAGAAATCTAAAACAATCTCGTGTCACGGTGTTTGTTATTGATATTAAACTCTCACGAAACGGCTTGACCGATATTTATGATTTTTTTTGGCTATATTTAGTAGGTCTGAGAATAGGTCGTAGGCTATTTTTTATACCCCTACTCTTCGCGGACGGAGTCGTGAGCATCAGAATGAAATACAGGTTGAATTGAATGATTTATTTTATTTTAAATAGAACTAAAACGACGCTCTGGAAGACGGAAGAAATCATGGCTGCAGAATATTAGGGAGTGGACCGGGATCAGAAGTGCAGAGCAACTATTCCAGATGGCTCAAGACAGGGAGAAGTTTTCAGAGCTAACGGCCAACCTCCAGTAATAGAGTGGCGCTTTCAGAAGAAGAAGAATTAGAACTAACAAACAAACAATTCAAACTTTATCACCTTTGCAATGCTTTTACATTGCAGTGCTATTGCGTTGCATGCACAATAAACCTGAAAAGTAGCTAAACCCCTACCTTAGTACTTTTTTAATGTTTGTATTATTGTTTACTAAGACAAAGTAAGTATTAAGGGTTCCACTAATTTTGAGCTTGACTACATTACATACAACAATGTGTTTTCGCGAGTACCTATTGCGTCCACCCAAGCAACTGATGAACATTTAACGACTATATTTTCCTGTTTGTTAACTTCAATTAGGGTATGTTGATACCTGTCTATAAATAATTACGCATAAGCCGTACTAATAATGGTGTCCTCAAATAATATTCTACTGATTATAAATATGCATTATTGTTGCATTTGCATTCCTTTATTTTGATTTCCTCTTGCTCATTTGCAGTACTTAAACGTCGTAGTGTTCTAACTGCATATAGCTGTTAATATATTTATTCGCATAAGTATACACTACCCGGATCGTCACATCGTTCTACATTTATGGTGAAATGGGATGCATGTTGAGAATAGTTAGCACCAATAGGACCTAACATAAATACTGATAAGGCGACAAGCGAGAGTATAGTACATTGTGCATCTAGGGCCGTAAGTAGGGATTACTAATGAGAGTCTATTAGAAGCCCGACGCCGAAGGCGGAGGGCTTTTAATGACTCGAGTTTGTAATCCCTTTACTGCCCGTGATACACACAATGATTTTCATCACATTGCGAGAAAAAAAAATCCAAAAATAAAATTAATTTGTCTGTAAACACTTAAATTGAACAAAATAATGGCTACCCGCCAATACAGATTGTCACTTTTTTCGAGTCACCTACCATAGATAATGTAAACTGTGTTTAGTTTAGAATTCGAAAGGTCATACGGCCAGATTCACCAACATGTTTAAAAAAATATTTTTACTAAAATTATTGCAAAACTATTTGATATAAATTTAAAATATAAAAATAACGAATTTTCATGAAACGTAGATAAGTTTTGTGTTGTAAAATTTGGGTTATAGCTAAGTTTTAAAGATAATAAATAAAACGTTGGCTGACTTGAAACCTCCTTAGTCTGAAATTACTTGTTTGCAAATTTTAAAACTAAAGTTAGAACTCCCTTGGGTAGAAAAACTGTACGTAAATCTATAAATCCCTTAAGAACAATTTAGGCCATTGTCATTTAGTATACAAGCATGGAATAACACCATTGACGAGCAAGTGTGATGAAAAAAGTATAACCTGCCATATCTTGCTGAGTGACATGCAATTTGATACGAAATGTAGTCCATTATTTTTCTTTCTCTGTAGTTTATGTAAACTTATCTTAACATGGAATACTTTTTTATTTTCGGTTTAAATAGTAGTTCCAGATCGTCAAGAAAAGTCATAGTAGCCTTATGGTATAATTTATGTCCTCTCAAGTAGAAGGTCGCGGGAGGTCGTGGGTTTGAAATTTACCATGAGCTTTACGGTGAAAGAAAACATCGTGAGGATGTGATACAGGTTACAGCTGTGGAGAAATTCCATGGTGTGATTGAAGTTCCCAATCCGCACTGGGCCCGCTTATTCTCACGCCCATTCCAGTCCCTATACTGAAGGGAGGCCTTTGCCCTGCAGTTGGACGTACCTATAGGTTAGGTTACGGTTAGGATGACGAGTTCCAGATATATTACCTCAAATATTATACAAGTAAATAAAATTTACCTATTTCTTATATTAGTAATTTTAATTTTCATACTATAATATTAATAAGATATGATGTAACAGAAAGAAAAAAATAAGCCATTTATTTGCGACAACACAGAGAAAACTTCCGTTACGCTGCTATCTATTCTTCCAGTACGCTGCCTCGCTATACTGAAACAACCTCCCTCCACCAGTAAGAAATGCTAGTTCACTGCCAAAGCTTTCAAAGCCAAATTAAAACTTCATCTTTTCCGGAAACAAGTGTCTTTTGTCTAGCCAATCTGTGTATTGTATGCCTTTGTTCTATTTTTTTATTTTTATTATTCAACTATGTATTATTTCGTAAGCTGCACACTGCACTTCTGTAGTTTATCTCTGCCTCTTTCTCTTAGATTTACTTTACAATACTTTTATGTTTTGTTATTTTGTGTCTGAACGGATTTATTAAAAACCGGCCAAGTGCGAGTCTTACTCGCGCACCGAGGATTCCGTACAAATTTATATGTATCTATGAACATCCAGTCTTAGCAGACCCCTGCTTCTAAGCAAAATGTGCGCAGTGTGGGATCATTGTAGATTGGTTAATGATATAGACAGACGGACAAAAAAATTATGCTTTTCGTAATTTTTCCTTTATCTGTGTTATAATACGTTGCTTCGTACCAAATTTCAAGATTCTGAGTTCACGGGAAGTACCCTGTAGGTTTTGATAGATATTTTGCGAGTTTGAAAATATGCGGCTTAAATTGCTGTTTCTTTTGATTGCGTTGACATAGAACTTTGATTTTGTTACAGCTTAAAGGTATTTAATTATAGACTTGAGTATTTGATATGAATTTCAATTTAATACCTCTACGCGTTCATGAGGAAAGGGGTAGTAACTTTAAAAATATTAAAAATATTTTTATTATATGATGTAACTAAAAATTTACGGTTTCCGTAATTTTTCCTTTATCTGTGCTATAAGACGTTGCTTCGTACCAAATTTCAAGATTCTGAGTTCACAGGAAGTATCCTGTAGGTTTTGATTCCCTTGCGAGTGTCGACAATTTGCGGAAATTTGCGGCATAAAAAGCTTTATCTTTTGATTGCGTTAAAAATTTATGCTTTTCGCAATTTTTCCTTTATCTGTGCTATAATACTTTGCTTTGTACCAAATTTCAAGATTTTGAGTTCACGGGAAGTACCCTGTGGGTTTTGATTCCCTTGCGAGTTTCGAAAATATGCGGAAATTTGCGTCATAAACGGCTGTATCTTTTGTTTGCTTTGGCTTAGAAGTTTGATTTTTTCACAGCTCCAGGGGACAGTAGACTTGAGTATTTGATATAAATTTCAGCTTGATACCTCCACGCGTTCCTGAGAAAAAGGGTCTTGACAGACGGACTGACGGACGGACGGACAGACGGACGGACAGCAAAGTGATCCTATAAGGGTTCCGTTTTTTCCTTTTGAGGTACGGAACCCTAAAAATCAGTGTCGTTGCATTTAATGTATCGACAAATGCTGAGTGTAATCCTCTTTTGGAATCACCTCAATTATAGGTAAACTTATTATGCTTGCTTTTCTTAGACTTAAGCTAAACATTGTAATATTTTGGTGATGTAAGTATTTCAAAAATAAATAAATCATTCATTCATTTAAAACCAATAAAATAAAAACAAGAATGAAATAAAACGGAAAGCGAAGTCTCAATAGGGTCCCGTTTTTACCCTTTGGCTACGGAACTCTATAAAATGCGCATGTCACAAAATGGTCCCAAATCGTGAAAGATAAATGATGAGAACTTTGTTCGTCTGGACGTTTCGCGATATCCTCTGGAACTATCTATTTACAGAACCAATTTTAGGAAATCATTCAATAGTAAAAACTACACTATCCTAGATTAGCATTTTTTACATGTGGTAAGAATAAAAACTACGATTACTAATTACAAGAATCTACCTAAGTAGGTACTAAAATTTGAGAACCAAATCAGTTTCCGTTTCCGAGTCTGAGGGGCGTTTACGTCATCATCTGGATTATTAAAGTTGATCTACACGAAGATAAAAATACTTGTCGATAGTTTAATTACATTACAATTACATGTAAGATTTGAAGATTTTTGAGAGATTTATGGGCATTCAATAAAATAAAAAAAAATATATGTAAAAAAAAATTAAAAAAAAGTGTACTTTTACCTTTTACTTTATTTTTCAAATGAGGAAATTTTGGGGTTTTCTTCCTTAGAATCAAGAGCACTACTTTTACTTTTGATTTGACTTTTGATAATAAAAAAACTGTCCCAATTTTTTTTTCAGTTTTGTGACGTTTTTTTTCATACAGTTTATTTGGCTCGTCACAAAACTGACATAAAAAATTGTATGGAAAATTAGGAATATTTTTTAAGAAAATGGTACACTTTTTTGAAGTACTGTACTTCAAAAAACTTCTACTGTATTGTCCTGAGGAATAAAATAAACACAAATGACGAAAACACGTAAAAAATGTCACAAAATGAGAGTTTCTATATCTGTTTGAAAACTTTGATATTTGTATCACGTTTGTGATTGGTTTATATTATAACTAAATGAGCCAATCGCAAGCCAGATTGTAAAGTCATACGTACCCCACGATCCCATAGTTTTTGTATAGACGACCAGACGTGTTAAAATCTGAGGCTGTTGGCTGTACATTCAACTCCCGGCATGTTGTGATAAGAAATTAGATGCGAGCCTTAGTAACAGAGTGCCAGTCAAATTTATAAGCCAAACAGCTCAGGGCTCCTACCTATTCCATATAACGCCAAGCGATACCGCTGTTGTGCGGTTGTGCGCGTACCTGGTTTAATTTAGTAGCTAATAGACTAAAAAATACCTACTTAACTCAATAATTATTTTGTACAATACTTTTTCTACGAGTAAAAATACAGAAATTAACCAATATTATAATTACTTAAATAAACATACCACATAATTCACTGACATTACTTATAATTTGTTTAGGCAGGTAGAAAGTAAAAAGTTTTGAAAGTTTGTTTTTAAATTTCCCCAAATTATTTAAGCAAAATTAACATTTTCCTGAGAAATGCTGGATAAAATACCGTCTTACAATCAACTTAAATATTCACTTATTTGACAATAAACGCTAACAAACACAGGGTAACAGCTTGCAGGCTACTAACAAATTTGAACAAATCAGAAGGCAGTAGATCGTTCGGGTCTCGTCACGGCTTAAATGAAAAATTGAATGAAGGGCAAATTTGAATTACGACGTTAGTTTTTCAAACTCTTCATTTCTCTGTACAAAACTATAGGTATCTAATGAAATTTTTGGATACAGTAGCCAGCACTAAATAGATTTATACATTAGACAAATGTCTAATGTATAATTTAGCACTAAAAAAGCACCTTTGTGATTTTGCTTGTGAAATTATAATTTGCGGATTAATGTACACGAGAAGAAAAACACAATTTGTTGGGCAATTTAACACCGAGTTATTCGGATTTGGACAGAGAAATTTTCAAAGAGTACCCTCCCTACCGCAGAAAGATATTGACTAGCAACTTTTGCAAAAAAACGAATTTAAAAGACATTTTTCAGAATCAGGAAATTCTTACAAATGTCATCAATGTCATCATCTTTTTTTCGATATTTTTTTCGAGGAAGGGTTTGATAAATTTAAAGAAAACCCACAAAACAGTCCATGATATTGTTTTTTTTTTTTTTTTTTTTTAATTGAAAGTAGTTTAATATAATTATCGTATTTTGAAACGTTAAATAATCGACAATATTTGTTAAACTACAACATAAATATATTTTTACCCGAGCAAAAAGATTTGAATGTATAAACTGAAACAAAAATTTTTTTTCAGTGGGACTCAGGGAGTGGTTCTTAAGAGAATAATGAAAATCGTTAAACGTGTAGGTGCTAATAAACTCTCACATTCACAGTTCAATTACTTTAAACGAGGTTCTATCTAATATAACCAAACCATTAGTCAGTTGCAAGCATCGTGCAGAATATTAAGGCTGCCTAGTTCTAGCTATAAAGTTACCAGTAACTTACGTTTAATTTAAACCCAAGGTTCTACGTCATTAGTACATACACAGTCGTCAAGGTCTATTTCAGTTTGCAATTAGTGGGATTTTGTTAAGATTGAATCGTCTTTGCGAGTGTTTGTGTGTCTACCTTTGTTTCTGTACCAGATTTGTATCTCATCCCTTATGATTGTTTAACCTGTACCTATGATAAATTTAAGTAAAAGTATTAATAGAAATAAATAAACTCGTATACTTAGTTGCATTCATACATACTTAAGTACCTACATATATGAACGCTGAAAACAATACACTCTTTTTTTACATGATCATCAAACGTACTTTTTAAGTGAAATTCCATCGTTATTATGTGAGTCGCTTAATCCGAAGACTATAAATTAAATTAGTAGTGTTTTAATAGCTATTTATGCAACTGTATGGTAATAGGGGTCCTTAAAACACGAATGTGTTCATAAAGGGTCACATGAGTGTTTTAAGGCCTAATTACGTACAGTTGCATACAATATTTTATCTTCTCTCACACATTTTTTCCAAAAACGAAGTAGCCTTTTTGCATTTTCCATACCATAAAATCTTGATAGCATTTATCGTATAATTTTCTGGACTTCGCTAGTAATAAATTATCATGAGTCATTTCCTTCGCCGCATCTAAAATATCGGGCGGAGTCAAATTTTCTTCGCATTCACTGATATCAGATATTTTTAAGAAAGAACAAAATTTTCTCACGAAAATTCGTACAACAAAACGACACGTACGTAAAATGGCGCTAAAACCCAGTAGGTACATCACCGCGCATGTGCGCGCATGCGCTAAAGCGGGCGATGCCACAGACAAGTGAAAATTGGAATCAAAACTTGGTGATATAAACTTTTTGGATTTGCTCTGTATCGTAATGGTAAAAAAAATTGTATTATGATATTATTTCGTTAGAAGAAAAGTGTTATAATATGTTTTTTTTTTAATATTTCGGTATTGTGTTTAAAAAGTATGTCAATATAAACTCGCTTTTAATTTTATAATTCGAATTTTACGATATGTGAGAAGATAAACACTTTTACGCACGCTCGTTTTACCTAATTTTTTTCCTATTCTGTTTGTCACTGAGAAGCGCTTTTTGTTTCTTCGAGAACCATGTACTTACTTCTATTTCATTTTAATAAAGTTCCTGAAGCTTTCTTAACTCTGTAATTGAGTAGACAACATCTAAGCGAAATATGTAGACCTTGAGATCTTTATATAAATTATGGGTACGAATCAAAATATATAAAGTTTAAAAATAATAATGGACGAAACACATAATGGTCATTTGATCTAAAGCAGTTTTCTTGGAAATTCTCTACTCTACAGGATTTTCATAAAATACGAGTAAACCTAACCTAACCTAAACCAATCTGTAGATTATACGATTAAAAAAGTTCGTTTAATGAATAGTTTCATGGAAAATTTTAGTATAAAATAAGAAATTTATTTGAATTCTCCACCACCAAGTACAATGTCAAGTATGGATTATGACCATAATGTATTTCGTCTAGTATTCGTTTTAAACTTTATATATTTTGATACGTTCCCATAAATTATACATTTGTTAATATTAATGACTAGATACTGGTAGCGGTCGCGACGCGACGCTCTTGGAAACACCCAATTTCATCTTGCTTGATCCGCAAAAATAAAATAAAAAGTGACTACTGAAAGCAACAAGGCACAAAAGTGATTACTTATTTATGACGTTGAATGTACAACATTTTCTAATTAGAAAACCTACATAATTAGGTAGGTACTTATATCTAAAAACCGTCAAAAGGGCTGTCGTCGGCAGAAGTAGGTATCTAAGCTTTGGACGGAGATTTATACTAGATTTTCTAACGTGATATCGACTTTACTATCAGGACCGCCAAGAGTTGATTTTTTTAGATTTTTCCACGTGCAGCTGTTTATTCATGCAGCTGACTGCACAACTCACGAACGGACAAATATTAGGTATAGCGAGCTCTCTCAGCAAAATATTTTACTTCATATTATACGTAACATATTGCAATATTTTCATGATAGGTATTTAAGTCAAAATATTTTACATAATATGATTCTGAAATACAAGAGGTTTAAAATTTGAAAAGAGTCTCTCTGTCGTGGTTCTGGATTACTATTAATTCTGGTTTTTCTTTTTGTTATATTTTCATTCGAATTAAAGTCAGAACCTTTTAGTTCATGTTGTTACCAGGCATCCTAGGCATGAAATTTAATTCAATACAATAAAATAACATTCATCAAAGTTAAAGCAAATTACATCTTACAAACGGACAGTATAATTTACGGTTGGTTTCCTAGCTACAAAACAGTATTATGGATGGCTTAGGTACTTGGGCATTGTTGGCTGACCTTACATTTAGTATGTCAATGTCATGTACTAGGAAGCCTAGTCAAATTATATCCTTTGAGGAGATTGGTCGATACTTATGTACGTACAACAAATAGCGGTTCCCGGTTCAAAGCGTAACCATAAGGCGCGACTGGCGCGCCCTGGGATTGTGCCACGTTCTACCGCGGTGAGATCACACAAACACATACTTGTAACTAGTGATATAACGAATGTTCGGACATTTATTAAAAATTCGCATTCGCATTAGATTCTGCGAATAATTTATTTTTGCTCAGAGCAATAAATCTTTTTAAAGATCTGCCTAAAGGGGTTTCTGATACCACAGCGGGGACCGAAGAGCTGGCAGCTTCCTCGCACAACGTATCAGTATTGTTATACAGCGAGGAAATGCTGCCAGTATCTTTGGGTCCAAGTCGCGGGGAACCATTTCTTTTTTCTAGTTTTAGTTTAGTCACACGGCGGACACGACGTACAAAATACGCGTTCTTGGATCTACATAAGCACGACGACGTCTGTACACGCGTACGCCTACATACATCGCGCGCGCACTCTTCTGGATTCCGGCGGTGTCCGGCAATCTTCGCCTTGAGGGGTGGGGTAACTCGAATCGGTGCGGGGCGGAGCGTGTCCATTCTGTACGTTAGTACTATTATATATTCTGTGGTTTAGTTACTGTTTTAGTTTATTTTTAATAATAGTTTTAATTTCTTTTAATATATTATGTCTTGTATTTATTAGTATAGTTTAATTATTATCATGACTAAAAAATATATATTTGCAAATATTATGATAGAATTTAAGTTTTTATAATTATGAAGATCGAATCAGGAATGAGGAGATTCGTAGAAGAACAAGGGTCACCGAGATAGCCAGACGGATTAGCTCGCTGAAATGGCAATGGGCAGGCCTATAGCTCGCAGAACAGATGGCAGCTAGGGCTAAGCTCTCGAATGGAGACCACGGACTGGCAAGCGCAGTGTGGAGCATGGGACGTCCACGAACTAGAAGGACGGACGATTTGGTAAAGGCAGCAGGTTCACGGTGTATGCAAGCCGCTTCCAATCGTTGGTTGGGTATCAATGTGGGAGTCCTATGTTCAGTAGTGGACGTCCTATGGCTGAAATAATAATGTTATGCGTGTATCATCGTTATACTTAGCGACACATGTCGAACCTAATTAAATTTCCCAAATTAGCGCTATCCGCAATACTTTGTATACTTAAGGATTTGCCACACTGGATGCGTTCTGCGGTCGCAGTAAGGTCAAATTGAACGCAGCCCGCATTATGTATGAACAACATTGTTGGTCTCTATTATATTTTGTTTAGGTATGCGATCTGACCGGATGCGATCTTACCGTGCGGTCCGTGCGGTCAGATCTCATATCTATACAAAATATATAGAGACCGACAATGTTGTTCATACATAATATGGGCTGCGTTAAATTTGACCTGACCGCAACCGCAGAACGCATCCAGTGTAAATAAATAAAATAAATAAATATCACGGGACAATTTACACCAATTGACCTAGTCCCAAACTAAGCAAAGCTTGTACTATGAGTACTAGACAACGGATAAATATACTTGTATAGATAAATACATACTTAAATACATATTAAACATCCAAGACTCGAGCACAATCATTCGTATTTTTCACACAAATATCTGCCTCGACCGGGAATCGAACCCGGAACCTCAAGCTTCGTAGTCAGGTTCTCTAACAACTAGGCTATCCGGCCGTCTAAAGTGTGGCAAATCCTTCAAACCTTGCCAATTAAGCCCGATTTGAGAATACGTGACAGTATTTCAATGAAAATAAAACTTGGTAACGGTAGATTTACATACTTATCAACAGTCAATTCAATCGTGCTTAGAATATGTCAAATATCGAGGCATTTTTTTTTTTTTTTTTTTTTTATTTATTGAGAAACAAACAGTCATACATAAATATGAAATTTAAATAGATAACAGTAAACAGACCTATAGTTTCCTTAATCGATTGGTTAAAGAAAAACGTGGCCAAGAAATATACACATTATTATATAAACTTAAAAACTCCATAAAACGACACAATAAAAACCAATCCCAAGAATCAGAAGATCAAGGGATAAGTTAATTTTTTAAACATCCATCTCCATTGATAACTAAATTATTCAATTAATCATTATTCAATTGCATTTCTTGTATATCAAATAGTTATACATAACATACAGAGCTAAAAATAGTCTTATCTATACTCCGTTTTTAAATTAACTACCGTCTTGTAAAACTAATTTTATACCACTAAGGCTGGATTTTCTTACTTACTTTTACTTACTCTCACATAGTAATGTCAAATCACTATGGCGGTTTGACATTACTCTCTGAGAGTAAGCGTTATTTTCGGAATAAAAGTTTGGTAAAATCCAGCCTTAATCACTTTGCGAGACCGATGAGCTTACGAGTTATAAGTTATCGATCAAGTGTCGCAGTAGGTAGGTACCTACATGTACTATTGTGCAGGAAATACGTAAGTTGCATGTAAATTTAGCCTAACAGAGACGATATCTCGTATTAATACTTTAAAGTTGTTTGAACTCTAAGAAAGGCGAGCAATAAAGTTTATTGTTAACGATGCGTTGGCTGGGTTGATTCAAGGCCTTAGCGTTCGTTATGGCTTATGGCTATCTATCAGATATTTAAGGTGCGTGGGTAGGTATTATAGAATTTTAAAACTACACAATAACAGTCTAGAAAGGACTATCTAACATGTTCTTTATGTTTCTCAAAGAAAAAGATCGCAGATATACATATCTACTTCGACCGAACACCTCGCATATTATTCTCCTATAGGTACGTGTACCTACTTAAATACATATTTTTAACGCTGAACGTAATGTATTAAATTTAATATTTATATTTACGCTAAGGTTTAAAATACCTATTTTTTATTCCAGATGCCCATACTAGTTACATAGTTACATAAGACCTTTTAGATAAATTTTAATCGGCTTGACATAAGAATTCCACTTTGGTCTTCTCGTGTTATTTTGCTTAGTGAGGGTTTTCAGATAGGTATATATGTACAATACAATACAAATATACTTTAAGTATTGAACACCAAAAACGGTACCTAAAGAAAATTAAAAAAAATAAAAATACAGGCAGACAAAAGGCGGAAAGCGCCTCGAAAGCGATAAATAGAAATAGCCCTATGAGGTGTACCAACTGTTAAATAGCCCTATGAGGTGTACCAACTGTTAAATAGCCCTATGAGGTGTACCAACTGTTAAATAGCCCTATGAGGTGTACCACTGTTAAATAGCCCTATGAGGTGTACCAACTGTTAATTTTTCTACGTAAAATTTCTTGATATTTTGGTTCCTATATAATTTTAATAAACAAATGAATAACGTTTCAAATCTTCGGTGTTGTTTTACTAACTGTCAAATGAGTGTCGGAACCCTATTAATTTAAGTAGTGAGAGTTCTACACTTTCTGCCTACAAACTGCTATGCAGTTTGGCAGAGGTATTTGGAGATAAGTATTTCTGTACTTCTTTTGTTTGTTATTGAGTAAAAAAAAAAACTATAAAATGATCTACAATATACCTACAGTTTCATTCATGCCACTAGCTTATTATTTTAGGATAAGTATATTCTAGTTTTTCGTACTGACCCGTATTATTTGAACGCTTCGGCCATCAGTACCGTAGTAAGTAATACTCAAAAACTGGTCAAGTGCGAGTCGGACTCGCGTAGGTACCTACCGAAG
Organism: Archips xylosteana; assembly: GCA_947563465.1. Lineage (NCBI taxonomy): Eukaryota > Metazoa > Arthropoda > Insecta > Lepidoptera > Tortricidae > Archips > Archips xylosteana. The sequence goes on from OX387343.1 coordinate 39,379,308, forward strand.
GTTCCGTACAAGCTAGTATGTGTAAGTAGTTCGTTAGTATAAATTTTGATTCCCTTGAGAGTGCCGAAATATACATAGGTTTTTTGCGGCATAAACGGCCATATCTATTTTTACTTTAACTTAGAATTTGATGTGTTCACAGTGTCAAGGGACTGTATCGTGTTATTCATGATGACGCGTGCCGTGGTTCTTATTGCAATGTCATTAATGTCTAATTTTGACAAATTAACGTGTCTTCGTGAATGGCACTGGCTATATACCTAAGTATATGGTTTTAATTTCAACGCATTCCGGAAATAAAGAGTTTTGACAGACAGACAGGCAGACGGACAACAAAGTGTTCCTATACGGGTTCCGTTTCTTTCCTTTTAAGGTTAGTCGACCAAGAAATTCCTTTACCACCCCCTAAGGTTCAATGTCAGCCCAGTTGTACGGCTTAAAACATCAAAGGCTATTTTCACCCACAAGTCAGTGTGACAATCGGCCTTATAGTTTTTCCTCTGACATTAAAAATGATAAAGCACTTACTTGGTCGACGGTATCTACTGAACCCTAAAAACTAAGATCGCTGCAGGCAAGATACTGTCTAGTTAAGTTTTTTATCAGGATTCGAAGCATGTTAAAAGCACTCCCCTTTACTAGTAAGATAGACCCTGTCTGCCTTGGTGGACGAAAATAATTGATGGTCACTCTGGGTTGAGCTTCGTTTAACTGTTGCAATTCCTTATCAGTTCCAAGAAGCTGACGGGCTGACAGTGACGTTTGTTGTATTCGAGTCAATGTTCTTAAATTAGGTTTGCTAAGCTCTAGAGTCCGTCTTTGATTTAGCAGATTTTGTGGTTTCTTGTTGTTTAATGGATGCCAGATAAGCTTGTATCAAAGCGTCTTTTTATTAGTGGAGCGATAGCCCGAAAGCAAAAAAGTTACCACCAGAAATCACACGTAATAATCAGTTTCTTATTAAGCTAAGCTTCGGCTAGCGGCTAAGCGGTTTTACGGGTGATGTTCATATTTAAAATTTTACCAGTCATCATGCCAGTCATCAGAATCATTTGATTTGGGTATTTCAACTACAACAAGTAGGTAACCAGTACTGTTCAACCGTTCGAAGATTATTTATTAATTGCTCATTGTTCATCATCGTTTACATACATAATCACTAGCAACAGCAATAGGGCTGACTGTCGCATTGACTTGTGAGTGAAAATAGCTTTTGATGTTTTAATTTGAGCCATGCAACTGTCATTGAATCTTAGGGCCTACGCTAGCTGACGCGGATTACCCGGAACGGACGCCCGTCGTGCGCGCGTCTAATAAGAAATTGTATGAACAGCGCATTGACCTATAATAACAAGAACAGCGCTAAGTGGCGCGGGCGCGTGCGACGGATTTTCGGTACATAATAGACCCGCGAGCGGGCGCACGCGGCGGGCGTCCGCATCAGCTAGCGTAGGCCCTTAGGGTGGTGAAGGGATTTCTTGGTCGACCATATCATTATACTTACGAGTACGTTATTTTAATCCTCCTACCCGCCTGTTTTACAATGTCAGCACGCTACATAAAGGCGCAGGCTGAAAACCAGCGCGGTGAAGAGTAATCCTCACCGCACATGCTGAGCCTGAGCCTTTTGCCACATAATTTTGTATAAATATTTTTTTATGGGCATTAAATGTTTTTTATTTATTTAAATAAAAACTAAGTAATCCTTATATCGTAAATGCAAAAGTAACTTTGTCTGTCTGTTCCCTCTTCACGTTTAAACCGCTGAACCGATGTACTCAGCTATAAGGGATCTCTTCCGTTGCCACTTGGAAATTACACAGAGTGGCTCTGTGCTGTGATTAGGTTTCCAATTAGTCACTAAGCTAGCATCTAATCAATCAATAGAAGTGCAGTGGCACGAACGACGTGTGGTTAGTATTTGACATAATAATAACATCGATTCGGTTTAGTATTATTGTGCATATATTTTAAGACGTGCCACGTTGATATAATGCGATATAAACTAAGTATCAGAAGGAAGTCACTAGCGTTGCATCGTTGCTAGGAAAATCTCTAGGTATAAATAAACATATGCAAGGTCTATTCAATCTGTCGAGTGGTGGTCGACACATAATCAGACATCGGGGTTTTCGGTGCGGGACTGATTTGAGAAAGAGTAGAAATAAACAGATAGTTTAGTCAAAGAAAATATCATATAATGCCTAATGAATAACTACTGCTCTGCGAATTGTATTTTAATTAATGTAGTACTTACTTTATCTTTACTACTAAGCCTTATGAGATATAATAAAAATAACTTTAATTAATTACATGCAGTAAATTTAGTAGTTGACACGATGGTTGCACATAATTAAACCAGCTTAGGACAATTATACCTAATACGTTTGCAATGGCGTGATGGTTTCCCCGTGTATCTTCTCTCATTCTAATTTTTTACGCAATAGAGGTGGGTAAAAATAACGTCATGATGAAAAAATAACAGTGAACCGTTATCTGAAAGTCTGAAAGACACCGTGACAATCGAAGGAGGAATAACGTTACAAAATAACATACCTAGGTCGTTCCTTCGTTTTTTAGGTGTCTCTGTCACTCTCGCAACGATAACGTTTTGGTATCCATAATAACTAACGTGTCCTATATAATCTTATCTCATATAGGTATACATACATATATAAAACGTAGTCGTTATTGTGAGTGACCAGTGTATGTACTTAATACTTAGATGCATGGTCGTATACAAAATCAAACTCGCTAATCGACTCCGTCGCGAAAGAGACTGAGGGAAAGATGGCAATTCGATGATTTTTGGCTTCCTGTGACGGCTCCATTTCTGAGCGGCGGCAATCGTGCATCTACGTATTAAGAGTGTCACGATAATTTTTCACAATTTTTTTTGGAACTGTAACGACAGGTTAGTAACTTTTTTTTGCTAACTCTATTACGCAACATTTGGAAGAGATACTTAGAGCTATATTTATGTTAATGATGGATTACCAAGACCCTGGAAGTTGCTCGCTACGTTATCCGCGTCCCATAGGAACTTTACAAACAGTTTTCCGAGATAAAAGTTACTTTGTTAATCAGGGATAGTACAGCTTACCACCGAAGAAAGGTTTTTGGAATCTGTTCAGTTATAGTCACATTACTCCCTATTTAGAACCAATTCCATTAGCAGCGTTTGTTGTCAACAGATCGCCGGAGGCTCTGTCCTATTTCTGTGAAATCTCGTTAGAACATAAAAATAAATGCAGTTTTGCAGAAAAGCGGGTCATATTTTAATTGCAGATATTTAATTATCGTCGAGTGCTTTGGTCGAGTGACTTATGCGGCGCCTAGGCAGAAGCGACTAAGTGTCCGATTTTATCTGCTAGGGAAACAAACTTCAATATTCAAGCTCATTGAGAGGTTTTTGTTGTAAATGTTGGGAGAAAATGAAAGGAAAAGATGTTTACATTGGAAGTTTATGTATTGAAGTAACTATAAACAGTTGTGTCAGTCGGTCAGACAAGTTTTAAATATAAGAGAATACAAATTTGATTACAAAAACATATAAAATAGCCAGTACCCTATGTACGTATAGAGTACCTATTTTAACAGATTTTAATAGACCAGAAATCTTCTTAGGTATAATGGGAGATCTTTTGTAGCCATCACGCAAACCATATTCCTATACCCCAAGGCCCCAAGATACAGGCTCTGCCTATAGTTTGGGGTCTGCCAGATATTTTGTCTTGTATATTGCTGATGTATGTTTTTGGAAATAAATTTATTTATTTTATTTTTATTTATAGGAGACTGATACCGGGACTGCTACGAAAATTCGAAGTTCGTATGGTGCCGTCCCCTTCACTCATCTGTTTAGTAATATTAGCGTGAACAAAACGGCACCATACGAAGATCGAAAATCGAAATTCGTAGTATAAGGCCTAATCAATATTATGTTCTCGTACCAACCAAGGACTAGATTCAAGTTTTATGCTATAGTCTGCGACGTTCCGAAATATACTTGTACAATTTTTCAACATTTTATTTTACTATTTATCTGCGTAATTATTACGTATCATATAAAATTACAGCTTTCTACTTTAGGTAGGTACGGTCAAGAAAATGCAAAATTTGTATCGTTTTAATGCTCTCATAATTATGTATCGATACCTTAATTGAACAACACAAGAGCTATTGGACATATTTATTATTATTTATTATTTTATTTATTTATTTATATTTATTTATTTATTTTATTTTTTGTTGATGCACCCCTATTTTACTTGACTGTACTAATATTTTGTAAGTGAAACTGCGGACGGACGGCCAGATAAACATAGGTACATGGCTGAACTATAAGGGCACCTATTATCAGTGCCAGCATTACGACCACTGACACCCCGGGCAAGAATATTGTGGGGCCCACTTAAGGAAATCAAAATCGAGTGCCAGTTTGGCAGGGGAAGCGTCCCGCCCCCACCGATCACCCCCTGAAATTTGGCGCCCTGGGCCGTCGCCTCATCGCCCCTCTTACCCCTAACGCCAGCACTGCCTATTATTAGGTACTCAATTAGTTAGGTACGGTTAACAACATTAATTGTTGAGCAACTTGCCACTCTTCGCATTGAAGCCGTGTAATTCAAATAATCAGGTTTAGCCGCTTGAATATACGAGTACAATGGCGGCTAAACCTGATTTTCACTACACGGCTAAAATACGAACATTGGCAACCTACTCAACAAATAAAGTTGTTAAACGTACTACGAAAAAAAAAGGTTTTACTAAATTGTGTTCCTTAAAGTGTGTGTCGCGACACACTAGGTGTACCGTGGTCATTAATTGGTGTACCGCGGAAAAATAAGGTTATCTCATAAAGCCTTTGAGGATACACATAAAGCTAAATTGACGGACGGAAAAAAATACTTACACAGGTATAAATCACGATGATTCACATGATTTTTCATTTAAGGTGTTACTTACCTACAAAAATTTTCGTTTTCCTAGATGTACCTTGAACACAAAAAATTTGCGGAACACTGTAATCTAAAACATACTTATTTTATCTTTTCTTTCAGGGACGTTCGTTTCAACAAAATCTACGACATAGCCGGGGGTACGTTCGGACATCTGCGGCGCTTGCGCTCCCTGCTTCTTAACGACAACGCGCTGCGAGAGCTGCGCGAGGGCACTTTCCACGGCTTGCGACACCTCAAATACCTCTACCTGTATAGGAACCGCATACAGACCATCCACCCTAATGTGTTCCAGGGTATGCCGCATCTGGAACAGCTGTGAGTACAACGTAGAGTTCCCTACCTATTCGGTTTTACGTAGACCCCCTCTACGAGTACGAGTACTTACTTAATATGAAATTTATGCAGAGTAATTGACTTCTTCGTCATGACCGATGGAGGCAAAAGGTTCTTGAATAGCGTCCACGGTCCCGAAGACGCAGTGTAGGTAGGTGACGACCTTAAGGTTGTGGGAACGTGTTGGATGCGGATGGCACAGGACCGATCGGTTTGGCGAACATTGGGAGGCCTATGTTCAACAGTGGACTTGTTTCGCCTGAAATAATGATAATGATGATGAATCGACTTAAAACGTGATTTTTTTCAAAAATAAAACCTACGTATTTGTGAATAGAAAATTTTTCTTATTGTTCGCACCGCACAAAGGCTTCCCTCTCTTTGTGCGGAGACTCAGGCTTGAAAACTGCGTAAACTTTATAAAAGGCGAAATCGAATCGAAAATTGTTAAGTAAATAATAGGCTTTTACATTTCAATGATTAAGTACTACTATGAAAGTAGTAAAGCATGAGTAGGAAGAATAAACAATGTGGTACAGACTATACTTATATAATAAGTACGAGTAATTGAGGATGTCTATTTTTTTGCAATGTATAGTAATTCGAAAACCATTTCGAAATAAAAGCAATGTAACTCGTTTTCTGTAGTTATTTAATTTTAATATTATGTTATGAATTTATTACATAACAAATAACCTTCATTTGACATTGGTGTAAATTGCGTGACCGGCCCAAGTCGTACTTTATTCTGTGTGGTTAAAATTATTCACAATTTACGCGTGGATTATACTACTGAGTTTGATTTGGACCCTCTGTCTGACATCTAGCACTTTGACAGCGCCAGTAAAGTGACACTAGTTACAGTGTACCACTACGCAAAAAATATTTAAAGGGGTTGCCTCATCGTACGCATTTAGATAGATTTAGAAATTTGGCGGTGTGTGTTTGTGGCCCTTAATTATAATCTGATGTCATCAACTAAATAGTTTCAATAATTAATTTTGAAAAAGTAAAGAACTAAATGACAAAATATTGAAACTAGTTTCTTATAATTGACTTTTCTATACAAAAAAAAATATAAAAACCACTGGTAATTTTTTTAGACATTCCCAATTGGACCATGTTGGCAACAATGCAACAAACCCCCTCAATATAATTTTTTATTTAAAACTGACAAGCGATTGACCTCTATCTCACTTGAATTAGGTGCAGATGAGACTGAAGACAAAGCTCACTGGTTCAGTAACAGCCTGTTCACTCTGGCCTTGAATAAATAGTAAAGAGTAAAGAAAGTGGTTGCGTGGGAAGAAGTCAGTTGAAGAGGCGTATTGCTGCACACCCAGCAGAAGTTATGGCTGCGATAACTTATTACACGCTTGCCCACACAGACTTATTTAATCAAGTAGCTATCGAATCTCATTAGTCAAAGATCATCCATCATCATTATAATCATCCCAGCCTATATACGTCCCACTGCATGGCACAGGCCTCTTCTCAGAATGAAAGTGCTTAGCCCGCAGTTCCCACGTGGGCTCAGTGCGAATTGGGAACTTCACACACTCCATTTAATTTCTTCTCAGCTGTGTGCAGGTTTCCTCAGGATGTTTTCCTTCACCGTAAAGCTCATGATAAATTTCAAATATAATTTCGCATATGAATTCCAAAACACTCAGAGGTGCGAGCCCGGATTTGAACCCACGATCCTCTGCTTGAGAGGCAATAGGTCAAACCTAGGCCACCACGGCTTTCAAAGATATCTACATCTACATCTACATCTACATCTACATCTACATCTACATCTACACTATAATATAATATAATAAAATATAATATAATAATATAATATAATATAATATAATATAATATAATATAATATAATATAATATAATATAATATAATATAATATAATATAATATAATATAATATATAATATAATAATAATAATAATAATATTATAAAGAGGAAAGATTTGTACCTATTTTTGTATGTTTGTAATGAATAGGCTCAAAAAGTACTGGGCCGATTTAAAAAATTCTTTCACCAATAGAATGCTACATTCTTTCAATTTGACATAGGCTACATTTCATTTTGAAAAAAATTAGGGATCCTTGGTAAAATTTGAACAATGTAACCGAAGGTGTAGAAAAATGAGTCTTAAAATGTCTTTCGTCGAATGCGCTGCCGAAACTATTAGCGATAGAACAAAATAATGTACAACAATATTGAAGAACATCATAATGTCTACAAAAAACTCCGCGGTAGCATATGTCCAACTATTGTAGTTATGTCACTACAACAACTTTTTTCATTTTAAACATTAATGAAAATGCTAACCAAATTCAAACCATGCTATTTATGTGTTTATATTAATCCTTATCCAAATAAATTATTTAATGGTCAAGACCATTTAACTACCTATAAAATAGTTTTTAAATTATTTAAATTGGACTTTCCATTCAAAAGATATTACGAATTAAAAAATTCAAACAGTAAACAAAACCGCCATAGCGCCGTGGCCGTTGTTTGCGATGCAGTCTGAAAAGCGCGCCGGGCATCGCGGCGGGCGGGGTGGAGGGGGCACTGAAAATATAACTGTGGGATTTTTTTTAATATATAATTAATAAATAATAAATAATAATTTTTTAATAAATAAAAATATTTGTGAAAAAAGTGTTTTATATCCAAATTTCCAAAAATAAATAATTGTCTACCCCGTGCGAAGCCGGGACGGGCTGCTAGTACTGTCATAAAAAAAACCGTTGGAGCAAACCACAATACAACCTCTCTAGCAGACGGTCCGAGTCCAGTCTGAGTTTTTCAGAATTTGTGTGCGAAATTTCATTTCAAATTTACCATGAGCTTTACCATGTAAGACAACATCATGAGGAAACCTGTACAAATCTGAGAAGAAATTCAACAGTGTGTACGTGTGAAGTTCCCAATCCGCACTGGGCCCGCGTGTAAACTACGGCCCAAGCCTCATTCTGCGAAGCGGTCTGTGCCCAGCAGTGGGACGTGTATAGGCTGGGAAATAAATAAGACTTGCCTAGCAACTGCGACACGGGTCCCCGAAGCATGGCGGCGGCGCCGCCGAGTGACGACGTTCACCGTAAAAGGTGGCAGTCGATGGCGCCGCGAGATAGTTCGTTAGACAAATGATGTCATTGTTATGCCACTGTCGGTTTCGAGTGCCTCTATATGTGTACGGTATGGCACATTGATGCTTTATTTCGGGAGACAGGGTTTAGCTAGTTTTGCCTATTCAAGCGACTAACTGAGCGGGTTCTAAGCAATATCAGGAATAAAAGTGCTATCCTAGTACTAATAACTTTCGCGTTCTTATAATGTTTTTAAGCTTTGCGATTCTCACTCATAACTAATATTTTTCGGGATTGACTACGACCGCTACAAGGTCGAAACGTCGAGGTAAACTAATATATAAAAATCTCGTGTCACGGTGTTTGCTATCGAACTCCTCCGAAACGGCTCAACCGAATTTTATGAAACTGTTTGTGTATTCGGTAGGTCTCAGAATAGGTCGTAGGCTATTTTTAGTTATAAATAAGTAGTTCGTATCTAGTGCGTGCACACGCATTTGGAGGAACTGGGGAATAACACAGGCTACTTATTGTTCCAATATTCCCTCGTGATCGGGATGAACATGAAGAAATCCCGCACTCACGACCGTGATTGGGACGTGGTATTTTTTAATTGAAAGCAGGTCTCTTGGCGACGGTTCCTAGACATGTTTCATCAAAATTGGTTCAGCCGTTTCAATGTTATCAGCTCTTTTGTTAGCTGCGGAAGATATCTTACACGCAGAATGGGCATTTACTTTATTTTCAAAATTTTTAAATTAGTGTTACCAAATAGCGCCGGGGGTTTTTAAAATTTTAAATTTATAGTTATTTATATTTTTAATTACAGCGTACACGACGACCACAATGGTTCACGAGAGCGAAGCCGCGGCAAAGCTAATCTATGAGACGCACCTGCAAATTAAACTTATTGTAATGAGGGGATCCGGTTATTGTTGTACTTAAATACTTTTTTTTTTTATGTTAGATAGGCCTAACAAACGAACTAGTGGGTCACCTGATGTTAAATGAACACCACTGTCCATAGACACCCGCAGCGCTTTACACGATGCCAGTGCGTTGTCGGCCCTAAAGGAGAGGGAATAGGGGAAGGGGGAGAGGGAGGGGGAGAGGGAAGGGGTGAGGTATTGGGCCCCCGGCACTCTCACTGACCGTACGAAACGCAAGCAGGATTACTGCTGCTTCACGCCGGTGTTCTGTGAGAGGGTGGTACTGCCCCGGACGAGCCGGCCCATTCGTGATGCAGCGGCTAGCTACAACATGGCTCTACCACTACAAAAATGCAATACATTGCTAAACTCGCCATATAGTAAACACAGGTAATCAGTTTGTATCTTTCATCATGGTTTCTAGATAACAAATGTTTGGTTACCAAAAAACTGGTTCAAGAAGCTGTATCTTAATTATGCCGCAGAATCGAGGCTACACTGTGTTTGGTGAAGATAAAGATGAACCGAATAGCAAATTAAATCCTCAAAGTGAACATCCAGGAATTCAATTTATTTTCTACTAGCTATTGCCCGCGACTCCGTCTGCGAAGAATAGGGGTATAGAAAATAGCCTACGACCAATAAATAGACCTACCAAATATAGATAAAAAATGATGAAAATCGGTCAAGCCATTTTTTATACATTAGAAGAAAGATTAGCGTTAACCAGCGGCTTCGTCTTTTTATAATGTTAGAGTTAAGCCTGAAAAAGAAATTGGTAACATTTCTAGAACACACTTTCGCTCTGACAACACCATCTTTTTATTGAATCTTGTAAGTCGAGATACCTCAATGTTCTTGGACAGCGCCCTCTAATCTTGTTTAACTAAAGTAAAAATATTATTCCAGGGAGACCCATTACCGGGATATTAAGTAGTCTATATATATATATATATATGTCTCCCCAAATCTATCGACGCGGAATCGGCTTCAGTCGATCGGAATAGTACATTACTGCAGCGGCCGCGAAATAGGGGATTGCCGGCCGAGTAGTTATAGATGGCCGAGTGTTAACGAGGCCATCTAGAGATACGAGGCCGGCAATCCCTGTTCGTGGCCAAGGCTTGTATAGAGTTTTTCTCAAACATGCATCACCATCACCACCATCATCATCATCACCATCATCATCATCATCATCAACATCATCATCATCATCAACATCATCGTCATCACCATCACCATCATCATCATAATCATCTTCACTATCATCATCATCATCATCATCATCAACATCATCATCACCATCTCATCATCACCATCATCATCACCATCATCATCATCATCATCATCACCATTATCATCACACCATCATGATCATCATCATCATCTTACCTTAGCTTAAATAAGCGTAGTGGCAGAATGTCTTAATGAACCAAAACGCAAATATTGCTTATAGTTTTTTTTAATGGCTAAATGCTATGATGCCATAGACCTATAAACGTCATGGTATGAAACAATAGACGATCACTTTGCTGGCCTTGGCCAGCAATGTTGTATGAAATTCCATTATTGACCTCTCGTCTAGGCGCACCTGCACCGGCTGCACCTGCACCTGCAACGTGACCCTTCGTGGCGTATTATAAGGAACATAAAGTCAATATTATTTCATAGCATGTTTGAGAAAAAACCTTTATGTCAACACAATAAGACGACCAGATGGCCTAGTGGTTAGAGACCCTGACTATGAAGCTTGAGGTCCCGGGTTCGATTCCCGTGTCGGGGCAGATATTTGTATGAAAAATACGAATGTTTGTTCTCGGGTCTTGGGTGTTTAATATGTATTTAAGTATGTATCTATCTATATAAGTATGTTTATCCGTTGCCTAGTACCCATAACACAAGCTTTGCTAAGCTTACTTTGGGACTAGGTCAATTGGTGTGAATTGTCCCGTGATATTTATTTATTATTTATTTAATAAGAGCGAAAAAGACGTCAATCGGCTCGGCTCCATTCGGCCCGCGTAGCCGAGCCGATCGACGTCTTTTTCGCTCTTATTCCGTTGACATAAAGGTTTTTCCGAGCGGCCCAACCCAGATTTTTGTTAAAATCTGTACGCCAAGTTTCATCCAAGTGCGTTTAGTTGTTATTGCTGATTGACTAATAAACATTTAAAGATCCAAACATCAAACCTCCAAATAAGCATCCAAACATTTTCACAAACTTTGTCATTTATAATATTAGTAGGGGTATTACAATAGAAGTATGGAATGATCCAAATACGAAGAATTACCTAGGTCGGCTTATACAAGCCTAATTGTATTGTGATCAGTTGTTTAGTCGATGTCGAATATTCGGATATTTCAGGGGGCAAAGTTTAATGTCAGGCCAGGAGTTTTACATCGATAAAGTCAATTATCGATGTTTTTCCCATGAACTGTGATCGCTCCAAGTTTTGTGTCTAAAACACAATTTCATAGTAAGTATAAAAATGAAACAAAATAATAACTCAATTCTATTCTTTATTGTTTTAATTGTTTTAATTTGAATTTGAATTTGAATTACCCAGCAGAACTATCCTACAAAAAAATTGACTTACAAACAAAGCTGGGGGCGATCGCAGTAGGTATATAGGAAAAGCGTAGGTATATAGTTGAGTTTATTGATAAAGGAACTCTCTGCTTGTCATACAATTTTGCCTCTTAAATTCCTATGTCTGAATCGCACATAAAATTCTTTTTCATCACACTTGCTCATCAATGGTGTTATTCCATGTCTGTATACTAAATGTCAAAGGCCTAAATTGTTCTTAAGGGAGTTATGGATTTACGTACAATTTTTCTACCCAAGGGAGTTCTAACTTTAGTTTTAAAATTTGCAAACAAGTAATTTCAGACTAAGGAGGTTTCAAGTCAGCCAACGTTTTATTTATTATCTTTAAAACTTAGCTATAACCCAAATTTTACAACACAAAACTTATCTACGCTTCATGAAAATTCGTTATTTTTATATTTTAAATTTATATCAAATAGTTTTGCAATAATTTTAGTAAAAATATTTTTTTAAACATGTTGGTGAATCTGGCCGTATGACCTTTCGAATTCCAAACTAAACACAGTTTACATTATCTATGGTAGATGACTCGAAAAAGTGACAATCTGTATTGGCGGGTAGCCATTATTTTATTCAATTTAAGTGTTTAGAGACAAAATAATTTTATTTTTGGATTTTTTTTTCTCGCAATGTGATGAAAATCATTGTGTGTATCACGGGCAGTAAGGGGATTACAAACACGAGTCATTAAAAGCCCTCCGCCTTCGGCGTCGGGCTTCTAATAGACCCTCGTTAGTACCCCCTACTTACGGCCCTAGATGCACAATGTACTATTAAGGACATTTTATGGACTTAGAAAGAAGTGGAATGATAAAATGGTTGTAATTAAAATTACAATTTAAATCTTAAAACCGACGAGCAAATCGGATTCCGGTGAAGAGAAAAACTTTACAGGTCGATTCACAAGAGCTGGCACGAATGAATCAAATGAGCGAATGAAAGTATCCATGTGTTACCTACTTGAATACCTACACTTCACACAAATATGAAAATATCATGCGCATCAGTCATTTTCCTATAAAAATGTCATAGTGACAAAACTTTCGTTCACTCCATTCATGCCACTCTTGTGAATCGAGCTGTGCGTTTTCCTCCCGATGTTCGGAATTGTTGCACAGCGCCGATTTTCAGTTTCTTCCTTTGTAATTGTTTTTAAACTGCAAATATCTCTACATATTTTTAGCGTCTTGTACCCGAAAGGCGACTAACGGAAACTTGATAATGTCGCTAAACTACCTCTGCCTGTCTGTCTGTCACAGGGTTGTATCTCAAGGACCGTGCATGATAGATAATAGACCACAATATATAGTAATTAAGTAAAATAAAATAAAAAATTTAGGAAGCCCTAACCAACAAAAATATAAAATGATGACATACTGCGTACATTTTGCTTAGAAGTAGGGATCTGCTAACGCTGGTTTTTTTTGACAGTGGAAAGGTAAAACCGCTAAAGCGCCATATATTATATCATATCATCATTTTTTTCCAGTCAGTCGTTTTGTACTCGTATGGGTATCATTTAACGTGGCCCAACTTTTTAGTCTCCACCTATATTTTGACATATATACCTACAATTTGGCATAAAACCCTCTGTGCGACAACTCGAAGTTGACCTGTATTATTCAAATTGTGGACATCACAACTTGACAGAACATGTTAAGAAGTGCCTAAAGTTCTGACACTCTCTTATACATACCTATAACTAAGTGACATGGACGGACACCCGAGGCCGTATTGTCTAACGATTGCCATCGCTTTCACCATCTCTTTCTGTTACCATCTTAAACCGTTAGTGAATGTAATAAATTTATACCAAGCGTCCGCCCATTAGAAAATACGGCCTCTCTGACTGTTTAGATTCCTAAAGGTATACTTAATCGAAAATTAAGAAGAAAAAGATTTTAGGTAATAATCATATCACTATAGGATAGGGACCTAAACCATTTGGCATCCATGCCAATTAGTTGACTATAATAAGTGTCTACGAGGTTAACAGATTCTATTGAAATAAAATTTAATACTTAATGTAAGTAGGAACAGTAATGAGTACCTATCTGTTTCTGATGTTAAGCATTTTTGATGCGTGTACGTCCTTTGTGTGGTTAGTTACATCACATTTGACCTAAGTAATTCTAATTGATCCACATTTTTATTTCAGCTACCTGCACGTCAATGAAATACACCAGATAGATGCAACTACATTCTCCCACATGCCTCGCTTGGAAAGACTGTGAGTAAAATATATTTGAACAAACCTTTTTACAGAGACGATTCAACGTCTGTTTATTGACCTGTCAGAATATATAAAAATACAATCAATTGTTTTATCATAATTGAATAAAAGTGCAGGGGCAAATGCACCATAGAGGGAATCAAATTTAAAATAAAGTACGTTCGCATTCTCTGCATAAGATTTAAAAAGAAAACTATTCTTTTTTTTGCACTGTATTCTTTGTAATGTAATAAATAAGCATTCGTGTAACTCTTTAATTAACGTACACTTCTTCACTGTACCTTAATTAAAAAGTTACACAAATGCTTATTACATTACAAAGAAAACAGTAATTATTTATCTCCACGTTCAATTAAATGTACTTACTTACACACTTATGAGTTTTATGACTCATTTTGCGGAGCATTTCACATAGTTTATTTGCGGATATCGTGGTTATGTTCTCGAGGATACACAAACAAGTGACGAGTGAAATAGGGCCACATATGAAGGAAGTGTTTACAACTGGCTGCGTTAACAGCACCAACAGAAACTTATTAAACATGCCTCCTTTAACTCCGCAAAGTAATACCTAATGCCAACGAACTGTGATGTAAATACTTTACACACTGCCTGTTTCAGTTACTAAACATATTACGGCAAGCGCGTTATACCTAAATCTTTTTGCATTGTTAAGATTTATGTAAATTTCATGTAAATAGGTAGCTAGTCTTTTTTGAAAATACTTAGATACCTATGCTAATAAGATGCCAAAATAGACAATTACGCTATCACAAACCGGCTTAAACTAGTTAGAAGATACAACGACATCATCCTATAGATGCCATTAACCCGGGTTTCCTTATTGTCCTAACTTTAGATTTCCTATCATGACGACACTTGGCCTAACATTATTACGCATAATGCTTAACAATAACAGGCATAACAATAACGCATGTTTAATGTAAATTCGCATAAAGTTTCGCATATTGAGCATTACTTAATGTAGCAAAATTAGTAAGTACAATCATCAAAAACCTTGCCTTGACACCTTAAAGGCCCATTTTGGGTGCAATGAAATTTGTGGGCGGGCCCACAAAGATTTTTTGTGTAATTTTTTTGAAGTAAGATCCGTTCCTTATTGGTCAAGCAACTAGACAAAACATGTGCAAGCAATTAAGAAAAAAATATTCTGTTCCTCATTTGTCAACAAAATTAAGGGCGGGGTTAAGCCTGTCACACACAGCGCAGATGCAGTAAGATTTTATCTGCGTATAAAAACTTATCCGTCTGCAGGTACCACACACAGCGCAGATGCGAGGTTTAACATTCACTCTAAAATTTCGGAGCTGAGTAGACGTGTTTTGTGGTGCGGATGGCTTATACAGGTGTTTTTTTTATATAAAAGGGGGTAAACGAGCATGCGGGTCACCTGATGGGGAGCAATCACCGCCGCCCATGGATACCCGCAACATTAAGGGTGTCACAGGTGGGTTGCCGGCCCTTTGAGAGATAGATAGGCTACAATGAATTTTCAATAAAAGCGCGTTACACTTTCTTTATTTCTCTTCACTACAAAATGTAAAAAAATGCGAAAATGCATTTCCACGCAAGGATGACCTTGTTGTTTGCTTAAGTAGTACGTAATTTTATATTTATTTTATTATACACTGAAGTTCCCAATCCGCACTGGGCCCGCGTGGGAACTACGACCCAAACCCTCTTATTCTGAGAGGAAGCCTGTGCCCTGCAGTTGTACGTAATATAGACTGGGATGATGATGATGATGATGAAAGTGTGCTGCGCATCCACCTGTATTTATCTGCAGATATAATCTTCACATCTGTCGGATTCTGTCGATATATGTCGGTGCTCACAGATACGCAGATAAAAATCTTACCGCATCAGCGCTGTGTGTGTGTGGTCCTCCATTGAATTATATAGGGAGCGGTATTGACAGATATCTGTTCAGATACAGATATCTTACCGCATCTGCGCTGTGTGTGATGGGCTTTAGGCAACTTCGACGGTTACAAGCGAATTTGTTTTGAAACTGGTAAGCCGCGGCTTTTGTCGATTGTACCCACTCCGATCACGAATTTTTCCAAAATTTTAAAAATCAACAGTCTAGCTTTTAGAGAGGGAGCGGACGCTCGACTTTAACTAAAATTTGCATTTTAAAGTTGAATATTTCACCAATGAATCACTGTATAAAAAATCACCTTTACAACCCCTGAATGAATTTAAAATAACTATTATTTTACCACATTGTCTTGATAACTGCTACATGTATCCAAGCAAAATTACAGCTTAATATTTTTATACTAAATACAAACTGAAACATGGATACTCAGAAAAAACCCAGAAAAAGAGACCAGCGCTGGGAATCGAACCCAGGTCTTCAGCATTCCGTGCTGCGTGCTTACCCCTACACCACCACTGGTAAGGAGTTAAGACACAAATTTTCCCTATATATCAACATTTTTCAGTTTGTCTTTCAATAGTCTCTTAACGCCGAGACACCTAGCGACATGTATGTTTCATGTTCTCAACGAGAAACGTCAACACTTCTACGGAACTATCCGCTCACCCGGACAAGAGATGTCACCCTTAAGCAATCTTATCAAGATTGATTTTTTGGAGTCTTTTTGTATTTTTTATTTTTAACTCCAAATTTTTTATAATAATTTCTAAGCTAAGCCGTGGACAGACGGACGGACAGACAGAGCTGGTGAAAGTATTACAGTTCCGATTTGGCATTTTGACTCCGGAACCCTAAAAATAGGCTGGAAGGAAAGGCTCGATATTTTAGAACACTTGGTTGGGTAGTTTTTTTTAGGTAAATAGGCTCTTTTAGTACGCATCAGGGACGAAAGCCCAAACTTAATCATGCATTAAAAAACCTAAGGAAAATAAAAAAATTTAAAAACCCCCAACGCAATTATGTCACACGTATGTTTGAACATAAAGTAAATGCCTATTATGCGTCTAAGATCCCTTCCGCAGCTAACAAAAGAGCTGATAACTTTGAAACGGCTGAACCCATTTTGATGAAACATATCTAAGAACCATCACCAAGAAACCTGCTTTCTAATAAAAAAAAAACCGCATCCAAATCGGTTTACCCATTTAAGAGCTATGATGCCACAGACAGACAGACACACACACACACACACACACACACACATAACGGTCAAACTTATAACACCCCTTTTTGGTGTCGGGGGTTAAAAATGTGGAGTTTTAAGTTCGGCAACCGACATGTATGTATAGGTTTTAAATCTTATTGTTTATCGTTTTTAATGGTTAGGAAAATAAAAATATGTTCATTAAATTAATGCTAAGGTATCAAGTTACTTGTATGCGTTTTAAATTAGACCACATCAATCGACACTTAAATCGTTCATCAGCAGAGTATTCATAGAACCACTTGAAACATTAAAAGAAATATATATGCACAAAGCACGCACTCAGTTACAGAGAATTATGTCATCAACTACGTATTATTATTTACCTCTAAGTTCTGAGAATAAAGTTTTGTTTTTATAAACTATACATCATTAGTGATGAAATGACACGAATGACTGATATAATTTAGTACTAATCTATTTTGTATTTTTAGATACCTGCACAACAATCGTCTGGAACATATTCCCCCCAACTCGTTCAGCGGCATGCCGATGCTGCACAAGCTGCGATTAGACAGCAACGCCCTGATTTGCGACTGCAACATGCTCTGGCTCGTCCGCATGCTGACAATCCACAGCGACATGACCGTAGCCGCTACCTGCTATGGACCGACCAATGCCATCGGCACACCTCTTTCTGCTATCAAGGAACAAGACCTGAACTGCAGTAAGTTTGCCAAGCTTCTTCTTATTCGTGTATTGACTGAAAGGAACGCTGACATATAAATTTTTATTTATTTTTTAGAGTACCCCGAAATAATGCAAGGGCCCGAGGATGTGTTAATAGAGTTCGGTAAGGATGCTATCTTCAGTTGCGCCGCTACAGGGGATCCAGAACCTGAAATAGTTTGGTTCCGCGACTCAGTTGCTATTCCTTTAGATAAAACCCGATATGAAGTCATGAACAATGGCAGTCTGATGGTGCACAACGCAGATGAAACCGATGTCGGTGTTTTTGAATGTATGGCAAAAAATCCCACTGGACAAGTTCACTCTCGGCCTGCTAGAATGATGATGCAGGTTCATCCCCAGGAAAATGGTAATTCTTTTTTAATCCTATTTTAAGTAAACTTCAATATATTTGACATTGTCACCGCTTCAAATTTTTTATTTTGTATTATTTCAGAACAACCTGTGTTTTTAGTCCGCCCAAGAAATCAAGTATTTAAAAGCAACCAAGAGGGAGTAAGATTTGACTGCGTAGCCAAGGGAAATCCACCACCTCATATATCTTGGTTTTTTAAGGGTAACAGGATTTTATTGGATGAACGAATTTCTTTACACCACAATGGTTCTATATTCATTGAAAATGTTAAAAACGATAATATGGGTGAATATACTTGTCAAGCTGAAAATGTTAATGGAAAAATCAATGCGTCAGCGGAGCTAGAAATACGAGGTAAACCAATTTCGATATTTTGAACTCGAAATTAAGATAATAAATAAAAAAGGCATGTTTTAATAACTTTAATTAATTTTGTTACAGTGCGTCCTACTTTTATTATAGTACCAAGAGACACAACTGTTGCAGAAGGAGAAAGGGTTGAGTTCGAATGCACTGCTCGAGGATGGCCGAAACCTCATATAAGTTGGTTCATTAATACAATGACTCTTCCAGTGGACGATAACTTAGTCTTAAGCAATGAAAACCAAAATTTCACAATTTTGCAAGCGACCAAGGACAATGCTGGTATATATCACTGCAGAGCCGAAAATTCTGAAGGACTTGTTGAAATCTCAGCTGTCTTGAAAGTAGAAGAGTTTACAATTATTCCACCTACTATAATTTTGAAACCAGTTGACACCGACTCATATAAAGGCACAACAGTACAATTGCCATGTGAAATAGAGAGTGAACCGCCTGCATTTGTTTCGTGGAGCAAGGATGGTAGTTTGTTGTTACCTAAAGATAGAATTTCAATTTCTTTGATTGGTAGTTTGATAATAAATAATCTAACTGTTACTGATACAGGCCGGTACGAATGCTCTGCGTCCAATGAATACGGAAGAGATGTGGCGTCTCTTTTCCTCACAGTGAAGGATAATGAACTTCCAGGGGATCAATACGTTAATATTGCTTTAACAGAAGCTTCTAGGGACGTCGATCTAGCTATCTCTAAAACTATCGATGAATTGTTCAATAACAAGACAGCAAAAACAGACGTTCACGAACTTTTTCGAATAGCTCGTTTCCCAAATGCACCAGCCAGACAACTTGCTCGAGCAGCCGAAATTTACGAGCGAACTTTAGATAAAGTAAGGCAGTATATTCAATCAGGTTTAAAAGTAACATCGACAGAGCCATTCAATTACAATAATGTTCTTTCTCGCCAACATCTAGAACTCATTGCTCGTTTATCAGGTTGTACAGAGCATAGGGAGGAAAAAGATTGTTCGGATATGTGTTTTCACAGTAAATATCGTAGTTTTGATGGTAGCTGCAACAACTTTGCACATCCTATGTGGGGTTCATCACTGACAGGATTCCGTAGAATTCTTCTTCCTGTATACGAAAACGGATTCAGTCAACCTGTAGGATGGAATAAGGATGTTGAATACAATGGTTTTGTATTGCCGAGTGCCCGTGCCATATCCACTGCTGTCATCACGACCACTGAGATATCAGAGGATGTTCAGATATCGCACATGACTATGCAATGGGGTCAGTGGCTAGACCATGACTTGGACCACGCTTTACCATCCGTAAGCTCACAGACGTGGGACGGTGTAGACTGCAAGAAAACATGTGACTATGCAGCTCCCTGTTTCCCTATAGATGTCCCGAGCAATGACCCGCGTATTAACAATCGCCGATGCATTGACTTCATTAGAACGAGTTCCGTGTGTGGGTCAGGAATGACATCTGTTTTATTTGGAACATTGCAACCAAGAGAACAAATAAATCAACTCACGTCTTTCATAGATGCTTCACAAGTATACGGTTTCGAAACTGTGGTTGCTAATGATTTGCGCGATTTATCAAACGAAAACGGATTATTGCGAGTGGGAATTACTTTTCCAGGAAAGAAGCCCCTCTTGCCTACAATAGGAGTGAATGCTATGGACTGCAGGCGTAATCTTGACGAAAGTAGCCGGGCTTGTTTTGTTGCCGGTGATATCAGAGCAAATGAACAGATTGGATTGGCAGCGATGCACACTATCTGGATGAGGGAACATAATCGACTTGCCCTGCAACTGAAATCTCAGAATTCATTTTGGGATGGAGAAAAGGTGTACCAAGAAGCTAGAAAAATTGTTGGGGCGCAAATACAAATGATAACCTACAACCATTGGCTGCCTCTTGTACTTGGCAAGGAAAACTTTAAAAAACTAGGAGAATATAAGGGATACGACTCTCACTTAAACCCTTCAGTTTCGAATGTGTTTGCAACAGCTGCATTGCGTTTTGGACATTCTATGATAAATCCAGTCCTTCACCGTTATGATGAGAATTTCGACCCCATTCCTCAAGGACATCTTATGCTCAGACATGCGTTTTTCTCTCCCTGGAGACTAGTCGATGAAGGTGGAGTCGACCCTCTGCTACGAGGAATGTTCACAACACCGGCTAAGCTAAAAACTTCCACTCAGAATCTTAACTCAGAACTAACAGAAAAACTTTTCTATACGGCTCATGCAGTGGCTCTAGACCTCGCTGCAATCAATATACAGAGAGGACGTGATCATGCTATACCCGGCTACACAAAATGGAGAGAAGTTTGCAATATGAGCGAAGTTAATGATTTTGACGATTTATCAAGCGAAATATCAGATCCAACTGTGCGAGATAAACTGAAACAGCTTTACGGGTCCGTTCACAATATTGATGTTTGGGTTGGAGGGATTTTGGAAGACCAAGTAGATGGCGGGAAAGTTGGCCCGCTTTTTAGTTGCCTTTTGGTGGAGCAATTTAAGCGTTTGCGAGATGGTGATCGTTTTTGGTTTGAAAATACAAACGTTTTCAAGCCTGAACAACTAGCGCAAATAAAGAAAACTAGTTTGGCCAGGGTTCTGTGTGATAATGGAGACAATATAGATACGATTGGGGAAAATGTGTTCTTGATTCCTGAGGTTCAAGATGGCATGATATCTTGCGACGATTTGCCGTCAATTGACATAAGATTTTGGGCAGACTGTGAATCCTGTGGCGATTATACTCAGGACACTACACTGTCAAGAACTCGCAGAGACACGACTTCAATGAAGTACGATGATTCTCACAAAGAGCGACTTAACGATTTGGAAACTGCTAATGAAGACTTGCTAGAAATGGTTAGTCGCCTGCAAAAGAGGCTTGAGTATCTTGAAGAGACTTGTACTAAGAAGTAATCGAATTAAAGTGTGTGCATAGAAACAGCGAGCTTATTAAACTGTGTTCGTATTAATAATAATAACAACCAAGATTCAGAACAATGCCTGATATTTTAAAAAAATAACCCTGTTTCGTACCTATACTTAGTAGGCTTTTTTATGATGTTACGATTTGTCCCAATGACATCCGTAGACTTGTAAACTTCGTAACTTTGTTAATAACAGGCCTAAAAACATAACTGCAGAAAAAACAATTTAGAATAAAAACTCTTATATTCCTGTTATCATGTATTTCTGATGTACTCGTATAGGTGACACAAATGTGTCGGTAGCCGCTGTAGTAGCAGCTGTACAATAAATACCTACTCGAGAATATTGAAAAACATTCATAGTAAAAAATATTATTATACTGACATACGATGAAAGCGAAGCCATATAGACGGTGGCGCTATTGTCAGGTGTCTTTCATCTTCTCTAGTTCCTTGTCGGGACGGGCAGTAATCTAGTCTTAAAAAAATTGTTCAATATTAGGGACTGTTTCACCACCCATTGATTAATTTTAACTGACGGATAAATGTGATGCCGTCTCCGTCTATTCGAACAAAACAAACAGAGACGGCATCACATTTATCCGTCTAATAAATTTGATTTATGGATGGTGATACAGGGGGTAAGACTGTCATTGTACTATGACAGAAAATAAATGTGCTAAATGTTTACAGGTACTCTGGTAAAGTATACTTATATCTGGGTAGACGTAAGGTAAGCCTTCGTGATAAATGTATTCAATTGTACGGATTTTACGGTATATGTGCATTTAGCTGTTAAACTGTACTTATGCTCTAGGTATTGATTCTAATAAAATCAAGAGACTCAACACGTGGAAGAAATAACGGATAGTTATGTTTTTTTTAATAAAGTATTCTACATCATTAGACGATTTTGATCAAAGTTATGTTTATATTAAAACATTATCATGCGAAGTGACTGATAAAAATCTAATTACTAGGTTACATATTGCGATCCATTTGAAAAAAGGAATATATTTATCTTTGCTTCATATTTATCTTTGGGTGCTATAGTCTACAAATTATAAACTAGTATTTTATAATTATAATATATATGGCTGTCCTGCATTTTGCATTTGATAAAGTAAATTTAATACTTAGTTATTGATGTTAATTGTTAGTATAAGATATACTTAATTACCTCTACCCATATTTTATGCTGAAACTAAATGATAAAATATGTCTTAAGTACGTACTTTAACGCATTTTTCTTGCTTTTCATTCATCATTACCATTACCGTTCCCTATTTCATCTGTAGTCATCGTAATATTTAGTTAAGTTGCCATTAACTTTCGCCCACCATTAAAATTAAGCCCTACTCCCAACAATCCCGAACAGTTTCATCATTGCGTATTATTTTAATTAACATAATATAGTACTAAATACTCTTTTTAACAGGTATATGTACTTGTTACTATTTTCTTCTCTACAAATAAGTATTATACTTATTACAAACAGGAAATTATGTGTGGTAGGTCTAAATACCTTAATGTTATTGAATGTTAAATGTTGTGATTTTATGGGATCATAGTTAATACTATTTCATCTATATTTACTCGTAAGTTGCATTAAAATTAGTAACTAGAGGGGCCAAGAAACTTATTGTCCGATTTCACAACCTGGCACTTCCATACTAACCTAAAACGGTGTTTGCATGCTAGAATTTGTATTGTAGTAGGTATTAGGTGTTAAATCGGACAATACGTGTCTCGGACAATAGTTGTCTCGAACTCTCCTAAACCATGAACGTCTATGTTATAAACACATGCCTAGAATAGGAAAGGAGGTCATTGAGTTGTTTTATATTATTATATTAAGTCATCATCGTATTTGTGATCCTTTACACTTTGCTGTCTTATATTTTCTATGAACATTCTATTACTAAGCTTTTATTTATGGAGTTATTTATCAGCTAAGAAACTATTAAGTATATATTAAATAAGTACCTATGTGCTTATGTGGTTTTCCTTAATGTGAGTGAATGAAAAATGGTGGATCTACACAATGACCTCTATTCGATAGGTACGACATGAAAAGTAGGAGCAGTGCGTGAGCAAAAGGTACGTGTCAATTCACGGCTATTATTACTCCATCTCATTTCATCTATGTTAATAACAACAAATCTCACCCGAAACATATGTGGAACCACCTTAAAAATTCTTCTTGCTTAGGTAATGTAGACAAACCCACCATACCACAACATCTGTGTAGACCAGACGAGATAAATAATTCCTTTTTAACGATCCCAGGGAACTCAGATACGCACCGCGAAACACAAGAATCTTTCGAAAGAGAAACGTTGTATAAACATTCTTTTGACATAAAAAGCTACACGGAAAGCCAGATACACAAAATAATTAGGTCAATACAAACCAATGCGAGTGGTAACGATGATATCACGATAGAGATGATCCGGCTTACATTGGATGTCACTCTTCCAGTTATTACACACATTGTTAATACTTCTATTGAGCAAAACACTTACCCTGAGGCTTGGAAGCTGGCTAGAGTTAAACCCATACCTAAATCTAATAGGACAGAGAGCTATAAAGACTTAAGGCCAATCAGCATTCTGCCGGTGCTCTCCAAAATATTAGAAAGGGTTGTTGGTGAACAACTGACAAAATACCTCGAAGACAACAACTTGCTACCAAGTACACAGTCAGGGTTTCGAGGAAAACACGGCACTGCAACGGCTCTGGCTGAAGTCACAGACGAGGTTATCACGGCGTCAGACAAAGGAATGGGAACCATTCTTGTCTTATTGGACTTCTCTCGGGCATTTGATTGCCTTAACCCTACTTTATTGCTTGCCAAAATGGCGTATTATGGTATCTCCGAATCGGCATGTAAATGGTTTCAATCGTTTCTTTCAGGACGAAAACAATACGTTGAGATACAAACAGACCAAGGCGCATTAATAAAATCAGGTATAGGCAATATCAGCCGAGGAACACCACAAGGATCAATCCTAAGCCCCCTAATTTTTATTTTGTATACAGCGGACATTGTAAAACAACTAAAGCATTGTAATATACACTTATACGCGGATGATACACAACTGCACTATTCTTCATTACCTCATGACCTAAACGTGGCAGTAAATAAAATAAATGAAGACTTAAAAAGAATAGCTAATTGGTCGCTTGATAACAACCTAGTAATAAATCCGACTAAGTCACAGTTTATTGTATTGGGTAACAAATAGCAGCGAGAAAAAATTAAGGAAAGAGATCCAAAAATTTGCATCGGAACCGAACCCATTGTCCAAGTGGAAAATGCAAAAAATCTGGGAATGATCTTGGATGGGGAGTTGCGCTACGTGGAGTTTGTTAACACCAAAATAAGAAATGCTTTTTATAGGCTCAAGGTTTTATATAGCATTCGAAAATATCTGTCGGAAAAAATTCGTGAAATTCTCGTTGAGTCTTTGGTTCTATCGCAGCTTACCTATGGTGATATAGTGTACGGACCCAGGTTGCTGGCAAAAACTAAAAAATCAATACAACGCGTACAAAATGCGTGTGTGCGTTTTTGCTACAACATACCCAAACGAGCACATATTACCCCTTTCCTTAATGAAAAGAAAATTTTAAATATGGATAACAGAAGACAATTACATCTGGCATTTACGGTTAGAAAGGTGATAGAACATCAGAAACCTTATTACTTATACGAAAAATTGAAATGGGTCACAGACACACGCGTGAAGACACTGAGAAGATGCACAAAGCTTGCATTCCCTAAACATAAAACTAAATTTTTTAGGGGGGGTTTTAAATTCGCTGCTGCCAAAATTTGGAACGACTTACCACCACCATTACGAGAACCTATGTCATTATTAAAATTCAAACGGTTACACAGAACGCACCTACTCAGCAAACAAAGCGAATTATAACCCCCCAGAAAGGAACGTAACTTTTCACGCTACAGATACACACACACTCACGCACGCGCACATACACACACACACACGCGCACGCACACACACACACACACACACACTCACACACACACACACACATTTACAAATACCTTATGCATACAACACAGTGCAGGTGCAGGTTTAGGATCAGCTAACCTTATTTTTAAGTTTTTAAATATTCGAGTATATATTATTTTTTTTTTTTTTTTCGTTCTTTTTCGTTATTTTAAGTTATTTTATTTTAGTACCTACTGTTGCAGTGTGACTTGCTAGGCACAAATAATTCTTTGTTTTTTTTTTTACCCATAATTTGAATGTGAGAGGCGCTGCGACCAACCGTCCTCTCAGGGACCAGTCTGAAAATCAGCGCCGGGCAACGAAGCCTAGCACATGCTGAGACTGGGGTCCCATTGTCAATACTTAACTTGAAATGTTTAATAGTTTTTATCAATGTCTAGTTTTTAAGTTATGGCAATAAAGTTTTTTTATTATTATTATTATTATTATTATCTGTCTTACGCGCTCCTACTACATCAAATACT
The DNA here is from genome assembly GCA_947563465.1 of Archips xylosteana. NCBI lineage: Eukaryota > Metazoa > Arthropoda > Insecta > Lepidoptera > Tortricidae > Archips > Archips xylosteana. Next base: position 39,405,490 of record OX387343.1, read on the forward strand.
ACATAAAACTACATAAAATGAGGGCTTGTCCACACTAGCTTTTTTGCCGGAGGTTTCTCGGCGGAGCGGGAACGCGGCGTGCACGCGACGAGCTCGCTGCTATAAGTATCTCCGCGATTATTCGAGAAAAACCGCCGGGAAAAACGCTAGTGTGGACAATCCCTAAGGTTGTGCTGAATGGAGGTCCAGAGGCTGTATTGTCTAACGCGCAGGCGCTCACGACCACATTTACCGTCTCTTTCTACCCTGAACCTATACCATGGGACAGAAAGAAGTGGTGAAACGACTGTGATTCCGAATGCGTTAGAGTCTAACGGTTAGACAATAAAGCCTCTGTGCAGGCACCCAATATATACGTATCTTTGCTTCGCGTCAGCGCGATGTATCCACATTAAAGAGAAATCATGGACTTAATACCTAACCTGGACTGAGTACTGCGACAAAAAGTGAGGCCGAAAAAAAAACAAACCAGAGAGTTGCATTTCGTTCTAATTAGGGTGATCAAGTAATGGTGCGAGTGGGACACAATTCTCTAGTTTCTCTAGTTTGTTGTTATCTCTCGGACCGCTGTCTCTAGTTGCCATTATTAAACTGTATGGCTTGGTAATATGGGTCACTTTTTATTGACTAATAAAAGTTAGTACTCAGTCCAGATTAGGTATTAAGTCCATGGGAGAAATACAATGATAGAGTCTCCAGTTTAATGGTTCTTTAACTGCATCTCTATTTTCTGTACTTAATTTGACAATTAACCTAATAAAAGTTACCAAAAAAAATTCAAAAAAGTAAAGCACTTAATTTAAAAATCTAATACCTTTAAACGAGCAATTCTTGTATAAATATATATATACACTTATATAATATTATAATCAGAATCTCAGAAACAGCTCCAACGATTTCGATGAAATTTGGTATGTGGGGGTTTTCGGGGATGAAAAATTGATCTAGCTTGGTATTATCTCTGGGAAAACGCTTGGTACCGAGTTTCAGCCCGAGCGGAGCTCGGTCGCCCAGGTACTAGATCTTTATAACGGAATGATCCTTGGTCGATTTAAAATATTTTAAAGCTTCAATTAAGATTTTGGACAGTTATAAACATTAGGACAATATAAAGCTACGAAATGTAGTTCGTCGTTGGATCAAATCCATCCAGTAGAAGTTAGGCTGACACGTGTTATGTGCCCACCAAAGCACAGGTTGGACACGGGCCTTTCCCACGAAACTACAAGTTTGTGGATACGATTGGGTCCTAGAGCCATTGAGACTATGGAGAACAGAAGGGATCAACGTTTGATACATTAGCATTTATCTAAATAATGAAGTAAAGTTGTTTACAATTGTGACGTTCCACGGGTAAAGGTACCTTATGGCGTCCGCATAAGGGACCTTTACCCGTGGAACGTCACAATTAATCTTAGTTTAAGATAAGGGCGCTACTACAAACCAATTCGTAATGAATAAGAAATTGTCTAGGTACTTACTATACCCGTAATTATAATTATTCAATATTTTTGGTAAATTATAAGCCCGATAAAAATACTTTTACGAGCCGTAGGGTTCGTTAGATAGATAATACGCCTTTAACGTAAAACTAATTTAATTGAACAAAAAGGAATCTCTTTCAACACTAAACTTATTCACTTAAATCACTTAGTAATCACTTTGATTTCTCTTCGATGTTTATTGTTTATCTCTCCGTATCTCTTCGAAAACTGCCTCTGTCGGAACCTTGTCTGCCTTTATATAGGTCCAGTGAATCGGTCCACAAAGTTCGAGAACATTCCAGCTAGAACTCTCTGGCACAGTCTGGAATATTCCGGAAACAGGATTATCTGTCTGTCTCTTTCACGAGTACGCTATGTTATCTCGCTCGCACACTTTTCTAGAATGTTCCGGAACAAGATCGTCTGTCTCTTTCACACATATAGGCTATCCTTGTCACACCCTTCTAGAATTTTCCGGAAACAAGATCGTCTGTCTCTTTCACACATATAGGCTATCCTTGTTACACACCTTCTAGAATGTTCCAGAGACAGGTGGACTGTAACTTGGCCTGAAACGGCCTGAAAACGGGTTTTCAGTAAATGGTGTCATGTGACAGTTAGTGTCCTGAAATGGCCTGAAAACATGTTTCAGCCTGCTGAAAATAATGCTAACTTGGGGTAATTTCTGATTTACCGTTATGTGTGTTAGGACTTCTTCCAGAATGGCCTGAAATCAGATTTCAGCCTGCTGAAAACGACTGCAAGTGCTACTAATTTCGTAAAAATGTTTTTACTGGTTTCCCGTTGACCCATCTCCGTAACAATACTTAATACAGAAAACGCAGTGAGCAACTGACTTAGTAGAACTTTAAAAAGCGATGCCAATACCAATATAAACCAATAAGTGTATGAAGTGAAGTAACATAATAATGGTTATTTCACCTTTGCCACCAATCTTTGACTATGTCAGTAAGAGGTGATCTGAGATAATGCGCATCAGTGATAAAACAAGAATTATTAACTATTTATGCGCTAAGCTAACCAGTTGTCTGCTATATTTTATCGCAAAACACATTAATCAATCTTGCATGACTTTATGTATGGTATGGGTGTGTAAGTAAATGAAAAGCGTCAAGGCGCAGACGTAAGGCATTTGACTTAATCCTTCTACCACGAATAGTGCTACTAAAAGTTGTCATTATTGCCTCTTAGAAATACACTCTTATTACCTTTGATCCATTATAACTGTAGATCCACAGTCGCGCGCCCGAAAATGTCCGAGCCAAATGAGCGCCACTTTGATAAAAGTGGCCTTCTTTTTTCTCAGTACGTTGCGTGAAATTGTCAAGTTTAGCTGTCAAGTGGAGTTTTGCCGCTACCGAAATTCGACTGTAATGAAGTAAAGACTAGGTTCAAATTTCTGTGTAGGTGATGATTTTATTTGTTACGCAAACAAATAAAATAGTTCGGACATTCTTTGAAGGGGATTTTGTTCGGCAATGTGTATCTTTTACTACGATATTTTTAAAACTCAGATAGGTACTATGTCAAAACTGACCACGTTAGGCTAAGTACCTACTTGTAACTAATTTTATGTTTTCCGACCATTCTAGCGTACCTATCCTTGTAACGTATTTTTTACTGGCCTTCCATCATTAGAGAAGGTCTTAGCCCAGCGTTCTAACCGATAGATACTATACAAGTTGAATTATTACTAAGCATTTAGTTGTAACCTAACGTAACCTCTCAAAAGTTTTGACGGGACTTAGTATGATTATGAACTCTACAATTACATATTAAGAAGTATACGTATACCTACATATTATTATTTACTCTACTTTATAAATTTAATAGGTTTACAACATAGTTATGATAATATTATGGATCCTATTATGGCCTCATTTATTTTGAATGAAATGTCTTGAACGGCGTGTTTTACACAGTCTTTTTAAGGGATGTGTAGCTGGCAAATTACCAAGTTAAAATATTTTCTTCATATCATATTTGACTTAAGTATCTGTTACATCATGTTATGATTATACATTGTACTAACCTACTTCTGATGTCTATTATATTTTATAAGTACTTAGTGTGTGTATTAAATGTTTGATGAAATAATTTTATATTTTTATTTAGACCAAGCCCCCTTTAAATAGTGTAGGAAGCGTCATATGGGCATTTTCAATAAAAATTGTACAATTAACTTTATTATGAGGAGATTTTGGGGTTTTCTTATTCTTTCACGTGTGTACGGTAGCATCAAAAGTAGCTGGTCACTTTTGTACTTTGTCGTAATAACACAATTGCCAATCAAGTATGACATTTTGCACCTAACCTGTAGAGCGACAACATACAAAAGTGACCAGCTACTTTTGATGCTGACTGTACTATTAATTTTTATAACGTTAACACTGTCCTTATTTTTTGAGTCAGTTTTATAACTCAAACTCTTTGTCTAACTGTATGGAAACATTAACTCTATATTGAAATCTCAGATTTTCAGTAGTTTATTAATATTTTCATGTCTGTAAACACTGTTTCATGCCCGCTTGGCAAGCTTTGTTAAAATTTAGCTTCCAGAGTTCCGATCACTGGTAATAATATGATGTAGTAACTTATTCTTAAAATTTTTGTGAAATTATGTAAATCCATTTTAAGATCTACTAAAAAGAAATGGATATGATCTCTTTTATCTTTCAGATAGTCGTTGATATCACAAATTTCTGTAAAAATTAATGAGCCTGATGAAGTAAAAGATCAAATAAACTATTTCAACTCATTTACTTAAATTATCAATCTAACAAATTCACTTTAAACATGAAACTACCGTGAGACTCACTCATAGTGAAAATAAACGGATCACTCACGTCTCAAAACGAGTTTAACTCGACATGTTTCGGGCTAATCCGTAGCCCTTCCTCTCGGAGTCGCACGTCACGGCGGCTGCCACACGTGCACTGCGTGCTAACGCCCTGGTCGCGCGGCTACTCGACGCAACTGACAGCGACACACAACTACCCCCGTTTTCATCATCACTTTTATTGTCATTGTCAAATGTAGGGTAGCACACAACACTCCGTGCGACTCCGAGAGGAAGGGCTACGGATTAGCCCGAAACATGTCGAGTTAAACTCGTTTTGAGACGTGAGTGATCCGTTTATTTTCACTAACAAATTCACTTTATTTACAAAATATCACTAAATTCCTATATATTTGGTATGTCTACCTGTTGCTAGTACTTGATTTTTATCTTTGTTTCTTACTTCCACTTCGAGGAAGGCTATTTTCTTTCCCAGTTTTTTAGTGACTGCCTCAACTTCTATGTTGTCACCTTCTCTAGCTGCAGTGAAGTAACTACAAACAAAAAAGCTTGAAATAATCAATGAATACTAGCTTTTACTCCCTTTATCGCCCGCAACTTGTTATAGCCATGGTAGCTAGTGGATAGCTGTACTAGCCTAATGGTTTGTTCTATGGCAACTCAAGCAGAAGGTCATAGATTTGAGCCCGGGCTCATACCTCTCAGTTATTAAAATTCTATGTGTGAAATTACATTTGAAATTTACCATGAGCCTTACGGTTTTTATGAAGCAAGCTAGGACATGTGAGGTTAAGTACTTACGACACACTGAGATCTATTGAGACACCTCTAGTGTCAATTGTTTCATTAGCGGTAAGAGCATAGGTGGAGATCGCGTCCACAAGATGCGCTATAAAGCCTCCATGAAGTGTGCCTCGTTGGTTGAGGTGCTCTGGACCAACTTGAAAACCTGTCAGCAGCCTCCCGTTGCTGCATGATATAACTTTAACCTATAACAAATAGCATACATTAAGTTACACACACAAGTATTGAAATTAAGCACATTTATACGAATCCCACTTTACGCCGGGTTATCACATTAAGAATATAAATTTTGGCAAACCATTGCGAGCTTCAATGATCCAACGCATCATACTTTTTCGGATGATTCTTCTCGTAGCGTGGAAACCTGGTATTATAATTAATAAGTATCTGAGAAAAGTTATTTACCTTGCGAAGGTTGTGATCAAAACATTTTGTTGTTGCTATTACTTTTGTAAAGAGCTCAGCAACCTGCGCTCCCTTATTCGAACTCATACTTTTTTAGGTAGTAACCTAACGATAATTTTTAATACATTTCGAAATATAAGTTGATAATTTCTGGGTAATCTAAATTCCAAAATAAATACAAAATTACGTCACAAGTCACAATACTGAACTGAAATGTCAAATATGTCACTCTCAGCTGTTATGTGTCAAAAATAGTCTAAATTAACCTTATATAGACTGGCAAAAAAGAGTAGAAATTAAAAAGTGGCAACACTGTAGTGTCGTCCCTCTTTTCTTGTGTACGAAAAAAGAGGGACGACACTACAGTGTTACACTTTTTAATTTCTACTCTTTTTTTGCCAGACTTTACTGCAATCATCTATTGTAGTGTTGGTAGGATACAGTTATTAAACAAGTAATACAAGAACATTATCAAACCAAAATACTTTGAATTTATTTTAAGTCTTAATTAAAATATTTTTTAAGATCTTATTATCATACTAAGTAAGAACAGAATTATTGCAAATTGTAGTTAGTATATTTTGGAGCAACAAAAGCGTTATCTTTTACATTGACTTGACTGTCTGACAATCTTATCGTATTGGTGTTACCACTCTTCCTATAAAAATAGGAATGCAAATAATGAAATCAAAAGAAATGTTAATAACTTTGCCATTGCCATTACCATTTTCTATTTTTTCACTTCTCATGCTCTTAAAATGTTACTTTAGTCTCTGCATATCGGGACTAAAGCTCTTTTTTGATCTCAAGGGATTAAAGTAAAATTTTTTTAATTGACTATGGAAACCCCTAAACTGCCAATCACGGTGTTTGTGAATGGAGGATTATCGCCATTTTCAGTAACTGGGTATAGACAATTTTAAAGCTTTCCACAGACCGAAGCGCGCTGCGGACGCACTGTAGCGCCCTGCGCTTCGGTCTGTGGAAGCCTTTAGGGCGTGGAAATAACCTCAAAATGACAACTGTATAAAAAATATTTAAAAAATAATAATTTCGTGAAACACATCACGAATATTAATCTATTTAATTATAAAATATTAAAGATGAATTCATTTTATTTTGCACGTAAAGAAAGATTTCCTTTAGCTTAGGTGTTTTTAATTTGTTTTTTTTTAAAAACGCTGTCGGCAAAGCAGTTCCCTGGGGGGTTACCACGAAATCCGAAGTTCGAAACGAAGCCCGCAACGAAAATGGCACGAAGTTCGTCGGTGATCGCTACTACGAAGCAATTTCGGATTCGTGAGTTTCGTGTCGAAACCATAGACCACTTTCGATCGAACTTCGTGAGTCTTCGTGAATGGAAATAAATGGGAAAGACCGAATGGATAAATAAAGCGTCTTGCACAATTTCATTTAAAAACCGGTAAATGGATTATTAGCTTCAAATGGACCTAAAATTCCAATAAATAATTAATATTATACATTTCCAACATTCCGCTTCATCACAACATAGTTTTGAGCAAGTTTTAATGCTGAATTCAAGGAAATTTTGTGCTTTTGTTATTCTCATACATACCCAAATGATACAAACGTCAAACTAAATTGTCAAACGTCAAACTGCGTGTGCGTACTTTAAAAACTTTAGCGAGAGAAGTAAGTAATCAAAATATATTTTTATTTTATTTAGTCATGTATATAGTACATTTTTAAAACTTTGTCCATATAGGTATAATAACAAGTAGCTAATTGTGAGTATTGTTACATGTAATGAGGAGTAATTAATTAATTCATTTGAGACTTTTCTTCAATCTAATCTTCTTTTAATATTTTATGACAAAAAGTGTATACTGACTATGTTATCTCAATTTTGAGTGACTTGTGGGTTGGAACGCTACTGCATAACTATGTCTATATATGAAACAAACACTGGGAAAGTTCAGCCAGATCTGCCCACTAAGTCGGGGTTCTTCATATCGTCAAGAACATCACAACCACTATTATCCAACTTATGATAAGCACATGTCTGCACTCCAGTCTTCCTTTCTGAAATATGGGTCCGAGACCATTCCATATGTGAATGTGGCTTGGACGAGGATATCCTCGAACACATGTTTTTATACTGCCAAAAAATTGTTATGGCCTCCCTTCCAAATTTCCTCTTACTGTAAACTTAACTTCCTTCTTGCACTAGCACACACACCCACCTTATAAATGTAGGTATTATGTAAGTTTATAAAAATTTATTTATGTTTGTTAGTTTAATAAAATTTATGTTTCTGTTGTCTATTTCAGGTTCTCAGTCGAGTATCACACACCAAAGCTACCAAACACTAGCCAACCAATATTGTCTTTCAGAATCATCAATAGTATTGGTAGAGCTATATTTTTAAAAACTGAGGTGAGAGTAGTAAGTAATAAAAATCAATTTTATTTTAGTTCTGTTATAATATAATAATAATACATCTTTAAACCTTTGTCTATATATAATAACAAGTAACTAGTTGAGTGCAACAAGTATTGTTACATGTAGGTAAAGAGGAGTAATTAATTCATATGAGATTTTTCTTGAATCTAATATTCTTCTTCTAATATATAAAACAAACATTTATTTCTTAATTAGGAACTTGTTATCAAATCAGCATTGTTAAGAGATTAAAAATACACAAAATTAGTTCCGGGCTTTGTTTCAATGAAAACAGTGAGCCTTCTAAGCTATAGTACAGTTCTAGAATAACATAAAACAATGTACCTAGGTAGTGGTATTTTAACAAAATTTATGTTTGTGTTGTCTATTTTAGGTGCACAGCCGAGTACTAGAAGCTACTGAACAAAGGACAGCCAATAGTGTCTTTCTCAACCTCAATATTGGCAGAATCATCGATAGTATTGATAGAGCTATATGTATTTTTATAAATTGAATTGAAATTGAAGTGAGAGAAGTAAGTAACCAATATCTATTTTTAATTTAGTTGTAGGTACTATAATAGCCACTTGAGTGCCCGCGATTCAAAAAAAGGTGCTGTGAAGTGCCCAAGATTTACCGCGCGCCAGCGGCACCGTGTCATGTTTTGTTAATAAATCGATTGCTTAGCTTTCCCTGTACTTTTTGTTATGATTCTTATTACGTTGTAAAGCTAAAGAAACGGGCAATTTGTTTACATTAATAATTAAATAGGTCTCGGTAGTAAAAATAATTTAAAAAAAATCACAAAGTTGACATGCAGTTCCGAATGGGGACTTTTGCCAGAAATATATTTATTTTTAAAAATCTAAATCGATAAGATATGTATTTTTTATGATTATTTAAAACTTTAATAGTTTACGCTTCTATTGATACCAAATAAAGTACATGGTTGCGAGGAAATATTTTGCATAAAACCTTTTTCATTTGCAATGTCTAAAATGTCAGTTTCACAATTCACCGCCAAACCGCGTGGTTTGTTTATGATTTTTTTACAAATAATTTAGGCATCTGAGGACAAAAATATTGTCATACGTAGATAAAGACACTATCAGTCTTTAAATAACATGTGCCAGTTTTGTCAAACTCGCAGCAATTTTTGTTACAAACTATCAATAACAAAAAATAGCCCTACGTACCTACCGTAACGAGTGTCGTTTTTGACGTCCGATTACCGACAATTCCCACCACTTAAAACCACAAATACACTTAACAAAAATACACTCACATGTCACACTTCACAACTAAATATATATCAAGCCGATTATCAACTCATTATATACTCTTTTGTTTTCATTACAAAAGTAAACAAACCCACGTGCAGGGCGTCAGAGTCATACTAGACGTCACCAGACGGGCTCGCGCAGCTATCATTCAACATGGCGGCGGTATAAGGACGGGATACACAGGTGACACAGGCGCGAAACGAAATCACAATAAAATTCATGACATGAATTTCATCACAGATTAGAGAGTTATCACATTGTCAACATGATATTATTTACATTTCATTGTATCAATATGAAGATACTTAGATACTTATTACCAATAAAATGCTAATACGAAATTAACTATCATGCGTAGAGGTTCACTCACGCAGACTTGAATTTCTTCAATGAATAAATTATATTTTAATAACAGTGGCTGTCGTGATATAGAAAAAAAGACTAAACATAGTATGTTATAATGGGTACGGGCGGATTTTAGCATATGTATTCGTAAATTACAGGAACCAGAATTAATTGAACGATTTGAATAATTTTGAACGAAAGTTAAAATTAAAACACAAACACAAAGTTAAAATTAAGCTAATGGTTTTTTACGTACAAGATTGTTGTTTAAAAATATAACGTAATATGAAAATTTATACACCTGTTAAAAATAAGCGATGCATATTAAATTTTATTCTTATACATAAAATATTATATATTATCAGCATCATAGTCGACTGACCATTCATGAACCTTATTGCAACGAGATAGGGTCTACCAATGGTCGGTTAGCTGTGAGGCTGATAGTCAATATTAAATTATTTAAAAATAATAGCGAGTTAATTTCGATTAATATCCAGGGGCGGGGGGCACGGTAGTAAATTTTGCTAATAAAGACAGACAATGGCCGACAAGGGTAAGAATCAGAACTTGATTTATTAAAAATACTTGAATTTTGAACCAGTACATGGAATATGTGAATTTGAACCATAACCATTTATATCAATAATTAAAATAAAACATCCTTCGCCGATTAATAAAAAAAATGAAAAGTAATCAAAGAATTAGTAAAAGCCTCCACAAATGAAAATAGAAACACTCAAAAATGAATAAGCTAAATTAAACCAATCTGCAACAAAAACCCAGTGTGCACCATGCCTTACGACATAAAACGCGGACCCCGTGCGGATCTGTTAAAATGCTTCGCGCAACTACTGTTGCGTACAGTTGTACTTACAGACGTCACAAGTTTTTTTCACCTAAACCTGTTCAAAACATACATAATTATTTATTTAAAGAGGATTTACGCTTAGTTTAATAGACAAACTTACTTATTCTAATAGCCTAGACAGAAATATGGCGTAATCGTACAATAAATGTACGATTAAAAATCAAACACGCAACATTTTCATCACTCGACGTACTTTGTTGCAAGAATTTATCACATTATATTTAAATCGGTATTGAAATATATGCTTGATCGTATGGAGCAGTTAATAACGATTAATTTGATATACAACATTAATTAAAATATGCGAAATTGAGTACTTACGGCATTTGTTTATCACGAACTCCCTTGTTGACACTCCGAACTTTGACATTCACCGAAACAACTTTTACGATTTTGTAAAATTGTTCCATAGACTACGGTTTTTATTTTTTTTAATGTTGCCACATTCATCCGCTACCTAACTAAGTCAACAGAAAAGCGCTCTTTGCACGTTCCACTTAAATATCATTTAATAACCGTTGGAACTCCACTTCGCAACTAGAGTTGCGAGAGCATTTTGCGTTTTGACAAAATCGCAACCGTAGTTGCGCAGGGCACGCGAGTGGATAGATTTTTAAAACTTTGTCCATATCCATACTCTAATAGTATAAATGGGAAAGTGTGTCTGTCTGTCTGTTACCTCTTCACGCTTGAACTGCTGAAACAATTTTGATTAAATTTGTATTTACAGATAGTTTGAGTTTGCGGAAAGGGTATAGGATGGTTTTTATCCCAGAAATCACCCTTCAAAGGAGTGATAGTTTTTGTAGGGAATCAATAACCGCTGAACCAGTGTAAATTAAATTTGGTATAGAGATAATTTGAGATGTGAGAAGGGGTAAAGTATAGATTTTATCCCCGAAATCATCCCTTAAGCGGGGTGAAAATTAGAAAAGGGAGTCAATTAAAAAGGACTAGAACTTTTATAATTTATATGTGATGATTGTCAGAAGTGTGAGGACTTGATCCATGTATTGTTGGAGTGCGTCCAGGATTTGGAATTGAGAAGAAGAGTTCTTGGAGGATTGGGTTCCATGTACAATGGCCAGGTCAATTGTTGGCTGACAGAGCCGTTATTGTGTGAGGCAGTCAGCATATACCATTTCATTGATCTGTCCCTTGAATAGGGAAGTGAGTAAGCTCTCATGAGGCTGACATGATCACCTGGAGTGTTCAAAGCCTCAACAAAAATTAGAAAAAAACTTATAATCTTTTCATTTGAAATAAAAAATGTTTATGTATTTTTTGACCTATTCATCCATACTAATAATTATTATAAATGTGAAAGTGTTTGTCTGTCTGTTACTTCTTCACGCTTAAACCGCTGAACCGATTTTGACGAAAATTAGGTACAGAGAAATCACTTTGTTAGAAATAAAGAATCTATAAGTATGTACATATGTACCGGTAATTCAATACATCATCATCATCATTTCAGCCAAAAGACGTCCACTGCTGAACATAGGCCTCCTCCAAGGCTCGCCAAACAGATCAGTCCCGTGCAATCCACATTCAATGCGATCCCGCAACCTTAACCAGGTCGTCGCTCCATCTTGTTGGAGGCCTACCTACACTGCGTCTTTCAGTCCGTAGACGCCACGCGAGACCCTTTTTGGCCCATCGGCCATGAGTTCTAAAGACGATGTGCCCTGCTTACTGCCACTTGAGTCCAGCTATTCTTCGAACTATGTTGGTGACTTTAGTTCTCGAGCGGATTTCATAATTTCTAATGCGATCCCACAGAGAAACTCCGAGCATAGCCCACTCCATCGCCCTCTGAGTGACTTCGAGCTTTCTTATGAGGCCCATCGTTAGTAATACACACTGTTAAAAGACTTTTGACTTGAGACATTGCGGTATAAGTATTGGATGACAAGATATTGCGGAGCTTCCCGAACGCTGCCCACTGCCCAGCCGAGTCTAATTCGTCGATTGACCTCCTTCTTGAAGTTGAACCAAGTTGCCAATAATACCAGAGGCCGGGCAGCAGCGTCCTCGGTATCTTTCGGTATCCCACTGCGGTCGCCAACCCGCCTGCCAAGCGTGGCGACTATGGCAATAACATAACGCCCTAAACCCCTAATGGCTAGTCAAACTAAAATTCAATACACTCAAAAGTAATTAACTCTTTTCTCAAGATTTTGGTTTTGTTAGTTAGTGATGTTATTCAATACAATCAAAAGTTATACTTATTAGGTAAATGTTTTCTCAAGATTTTGGTTTTGTTAGTTAGTTAGTGATTTCTTTATTGCAGTAAGCCGACGAATTATGGGCTTGATGGATGTTTGAACGCAATTTGTTCGCTCTTGTTTTGCTTTACATACGTAGTGGGTTTTGGGTCCGTGCTGCGGCCCCACAGCAAGAGATTTAATTGTTGTCAGACTGTAAGATGGAACTTTAAGCTTTCTTGTGTTTCTAGTTGCCTTTGGCTTATCGACGTTAATGGGAAGGTGTTAAGGTCGCGGGCACGGCTTAACATATTATTTATTTACTGTTAATAATACATGTTGTAACGTTTCCTTCAGGCAGTCGAGCCCGACGTGTGGTGGAGCTCACAGCGCCGCGGCCCCGCCACTTGGATTAGCGAAGCCGGCTGATGGACAGCGAGGGGCAGCAGCCGGCGGAGCTGGCAGTCATTCGGGAGGAGGGGGCAGAGCTCCGGACAGACTTGCAAGACATGACTCGAGCCGTCACATTGCTCGCTGAGGAGCTGAAAAGAAGTTAGTGCCGCGTAACGTGTTTAGTTGCACACACAGCTCTAACTTTATGTTTTTGCACTAAGTATACTTTTTTAGCATTAGAAAGAAGGTAAAGCGATCTTGACTTGACATTAGTTAAATTTATATTTGTAGGTACTTTTGGTTTCACCATCACAAAAGAAAGTAGGCACTTGTTTTTATTAAAGTTTTAATTCAACTATTTAAGTTAGTAAAAAGTTTTTCGTTTCACTACCTAAGTTGCGTTATGAAACGAAAAGGTGATTTACGTTGATTAGCTCAATTTTATAATTTTTATAAGTAGTGTACTTATTTACTCTAGTTTCTCTTCTAACCTTATAGTGTGGGGTATCGTTTGATGGGTCTTTTAAAATCATTTCAAGGTTGTGCAGACGATTTTTCGATATAGTGATTATTTTGGAAAATATTCAACTTTAAAATACAATTTTAGTTACCATATAGGTACTATAATGAACTAAAGCTCAAGCCTTCTCATTCTGCAGTCGCCATATTAGGCCGAGATGATTGATTTTATAATCTAGTCGAAAATTTATGTAGCGTTTTAGTTTTAGGATTAGGTTTAATACATAATAAGTACGTATTTAAATGTAAGTTTTAAAGAAGGAACTGATTTTATGTAATTTTGTCCAAGTTATATTATTATAGTGTACACATTAAAGAATGAAAACTCATTATCTTTTTTTATTATAGCTTTTAAGTATTTCCAAATAAAACCCTTGTGTAAGATAGATAGGTATATGTATCTAATTATACCGGTGTAAGTATGATTTATATTGTTTTGGAGAATTGCAGTTACCGGGAAAGATGCTGAAGTATTTTTAGCAATACAAAACTGTGTGGCACTTTTAGCGGGGGGAATGCACATATTCCTAGTGTTCCTAGTGTACATCTGCACATAAAATGTCACTATGTCTCAGTGGCACTCCCCGGTGGTGACCCATTCAGATGAGGCCCGCCCTTGTGCAACTCTGACAATTTAAGACAGTGTCTTATGTGACAAAAAAAAATACATATCCATGGGAATTCCGAAACTTACATCGTCGTCTACGACTTTTATAATTATTTTGTATGAAGAATACTCTTGTGCAAGATTTCATGTCTCTGCATTTACTTAATTTAGTTAAGATTTTGGAATTTAACATGGATCCATGGGGACAAAAAGTAGCCAAAGTAGGTATGAGTTATTCCAGAGATAAATACGTCAAGCCGTTTTAGGGCGAAAGTAAAAAAACAAGCCCTCACACCGACAAGCTTTCACATCATCACTATCCCAGCCTACCTACGCGGGTCCCGTGCGGAACTGTACTCGTAGGTATGTTATATGACATAATATTTTTACTTAGGCACTACCAGTAGAGTGAAGGGAAATTTTAATTTCCCGTGACACAAATATTCAAATTGGCTGATTAAACGGATATTATGAAATCTCCCGTGGATTACCTCATTACCAATGGTAGGTATAGTCGGGGTAAGTAAAGGTTCGTCACTTTTCGACTCTATCGAAAAGTGACGAACCTTTTTCTACCCCGACTATACTATTCAATACTAAGTATAAGTAAGTATAGCAAAGCAAGATAAACTACATATTTATTTCATAGTGAAATACGACGTACGAATTAAATACTCACGTCTTAAAACGAGTTTAACTCGATATGTTTCGGGCTAATTTCCGTAGCCCTTCTTCCCGGAGCCACACGTCACGGCGGCTGCCTAAAATGCACCACGAGCTACCGTCACTTTATCCATGTTCAGTCAACGTCATGTCATGAATCAGTGATCACTTTTGTACCTTGCCGCTTTCAGTCGTTACATACTTTCGAATGACTTTTCAGACAATTTAAAATGACAAGGTACAAAATCTCGTGATCTAATTTCGTTTACTTACGTCCATTAAGAAAAAAAACTGCTTAATTTTAGCACAAATATTTTAATAAGACTAGGTACATACTACATCTAAGGATTGGAGGTGTAATAAAATACAAATCACACTGCATAACATTGACATTGTCATTTTCTACTCACCAACTTCATCTCAAGTCCCAGTACAGTCAAACAATTTAATTCCTAGGCCACTATAGAACCTTGTCGCATTAACTACTAGATAATTACAACGTCAGTGAGGGTCAAAGGATTTATTGAATCAGGCGTTACTTTGCGGAGGTCCATATTAATGAACTAAAACAATTACTTTGCTCACCCGCGACCTTACAATAGTTACGTTTATGCAAGAAATGTGTGTTCATGCAGTTCCTCCACCTCCACACTGTACGAACACACACAAATCACATAAACACAACTATCACCACCACCAAGCTACACTGACGCGTTTCGAACTCAACCAGAGCTCATCCTCGGAGTTACCACAACCGTATGCTATGCTACCAAATGTTAAACTAACATTAGGAGTTTAACATTTGGTAGCATAGCATACGGTTGTGGTAACTCCGAGGATGAGCTCTGGTTGAGTTCGAAACGCGTCAGTGTAGCTTGGTGGTGGTGATAGTTGTGTTTATGTGATTTGTGTGTGTTCGTACAGTGTGGAGGTGGAGGAACTGCATGAACACACATTTCTTGCATAAACGTAACTATTGTAAGGTCGCGGGTGAGCAAAGTAATTGTTTTAGTTCGTCAAAGGATTATCAATTTTCCGAACTCAACATGCAATAAACGTTTTCGCTCCATGAAATAAGGGGAAAAAAAGAAGTTTTGACGATGGACAGTGGCAATTCAAGTTATTAATACACAAGCAAACTCCTTTCCTTCCTATTCATTATTGTTGACACATGTTCGAAAAGATAGAGATGTCATCATGACGTACATCACGCAATAATCACTGTTAAACGATTCATTACGAAATGGTTCTATTAGATAGTTTAGTTACTATGAGCTTCTCGATGAAGAAACAGCATCGTGCGAAAACCTGCAGCCATCTGCGAAGAAATTCAAAGGCGTCCGTATATGAAGTCCGTAATCCATCTTGGGCTAGAGTGCTTACTGCTTAGCCCGTTCCCTCTAGCCTATGAGATGAGGCCTGTGCCCACCAGCGGGACTTATATAGTGTGACTAAAATGGGATACTAGTTAAATAAAGAATTATCATTAAATATCATTCCAATATACTGAGCCTTACCGATACAAATATCGACGTGTGAAAGGTTCACCCTATGTTTGATAATCCAAAAAATCAGATGAGTAGGTAAGTAGCACATGTTCAGCAAGTTGTGATTAGGAACATACATAACAGCGGATTTATCCAGTCAGAGATACTTCGTTTTTTTTAGCATTAGAAAGAAGGTAAGCGATCTTGATGTGTCGTTTTATTGAAAAACGCTTTTGAAAAATTTTTTTTAACAAATATAATTTAAAAATGCAATTCAGTTAACCACTAACGACTAATGGGTACCACTTACAAGCAAACAATGCAGTTGATAAATATACATAAATGATATGTAAATCATCTTTACAAGTTAAAATAAAAACTAGATGAGATATTTATTTTCTACTTTCTACCGCACTCTCTTTCACGTGTGTCTTCCCAGAGTGTTAAACTATCTCTATATCAAATATCATCTGGGTGTATCAAGTTTTGCTATGGTTACACAAAGTTTGTCCTTCTGACAACCTAAGCATTTGTCTGTCTATGAAACAGTATGAAGTGTCACTTGGACAACCGGGGATAGAGTAAACAACGCAAAAAAGTTGATTCACCCATCTAAGTCGGTTCAGCGGTTTAAGCGTGAAGAGCCGAGGTAACAGACCCTACGCGGGCAAAGTGCGGATTGGGAACTTCACACACACCATTGAATTTCTTGGCAGGTGTATGCAGGTTTCCTCACAATGTTTTCCTTCACCGTAAAGCTCATGGTTCATGGTAAATTTCAAATGTAATTTCGCACATAAATTCCGAAAAACTCAAGAGGTGCGAGCCGGGATTTCAACCCACGACCCTCTGCTCGAGAGACCATAGGTCAAACCACTTAGACCGGGGGTTGGTGACACAAAATATTACCTAGGTCATTTGTACCAGTATGGCGGTTCTTCAGGGGTCTAATTACCTAATGACAAAAAGGAAAATGATGGTCATAGCGCTGGTACGCGCGGCCCAATCGCGTGGGCGTTAATCGAACGTGTCGGATAAATAACGAGCGTCGAACGATTTGTTCCACAAAAATTCTTGTATTTTCCGATAGTCGATAAAAAATCAGAAGGCGGTAGCGTAATGCCATACTTCTCCGGTGTGGCTTACAGCCCGCCATACCGACGCAAACACATTAATTTAAAAACAACATTTCAACCATTTGTACCAAGCTAATTTTTGCACAGCTAATCATCGTCGAGTAGCCATTCGCGAAAATCACCATGCCATACTTTTCTGACGGTTTCAAATGGGCGCCATACCGCCGCAAAGAAATATTTTTTTTATGCAAAACGATTTGTACCACCCTTAAACTTTTTTCAACAGTTCTCCGTGTGATTATAAATAGAAGTCTGATAATGCCATACCTGCGGGAGGTGGCGAATGTGTACAATATTTTTTCAAAATTCTAAGTTTTTATTCGTATTTCAAACGATTTGTACCAGTATGGCACTAATTTTTCCTGTAAGTTTGAGGTTTGAAAAATATAAATACAAAATTTCAAACATCTAGGTGGCGGCAATCTTATCTTATAACCAGATGTTATGTTGTATAATATTGTACGGCTACCACCGCTCGAAAGATTTTTTAGACCCCTGAAGAACCACCATACTTGTACAAATGACCTAATATTTTGTGTCACTATCCCCCGGTCTAACTAGGCCACCACGGCTTTTTTAGTAGTATGAAATACAATCAATCAATCAAACAAAATAAATATAACAATTTGTGATCCATCAGGGCTATCAGCTATCGGCGATTCAAATCGCATATGAGTTGCGCGCGGGCCTGTCCGCGCTGCCGAGCGGCGGGGGGCGGGGGGCGGGGCGGCGCTCCTCAGCAGGCTCCTGCTCCGTGAGGCCGAGCGGCTGGAGGCAACATATCTGAAAAGCAGATACATTTATACAGTGTGGTTTAAAAAAAATCTACATTAATCATTAAAGTTTCTTTGAAAATCACAATAAATTAATTGTTAGTTCCAAGTGAATGTTTAATGGTGTCAATAGTGATTTAAAAGAACTAATAAATAAAAATAAAAAGCCTTTATTAATCCCCGCCTCTTTAAAGTACAGAACTAATAACTATTTGTTAAAGATTTATTTAAATTGGACTTTCCACAACATATTATGAAAGCAGCCTAAACTCTAACAGCTATACTATTGACCACTAAGGAATTCCACTGTGTATCATCTGGCTCCGTCATCAGATCATCTAAGGCACTAAATTAATGTATTATAACCCAGATTTGCAATTTTTGAAATCAATATGAAAGTGCCTAAGAAATTATCTAATTACTTTGATCTCCACACTTTGTTTTGTTGTCAGTTCAGAAAGTTTGTTAAATTAAAAAGTAATTGCATGTACATTCCCCTAGTGGTATGGTGAGTATTTCTTTATGCCCATGGTACCATCACAGTGCTGAAATGCAACATAAATTGTTATTGATATACCTAGTATGTTAATGACTGACCTACAAGGTCTTATTTTAAGTTATCAATGCATCGCACTGGCCACAATTTATGCACAACCATTCAATGCACATAATATATAGCATTAAAACATAACACCCCTATTTTTGTGTTGAGGATTGAAAATAAGCAGAATATTGCCAATTTGCCAATGCATTACAGTGATTGATTAATACAAATTTGTGAATAACAACTTTTCTATCAACAATTTATTTTTTTAAACATCACTATAATCAGGGGTATTGTTTTGTGAATAAATACCAACTGTACCAGGATGATGATGATGATGATGGTATTTTCTTAACCAAGTAAATAGGTACCAGCAATACTAAATTACAAGCTGTATCAAATTATTACCTCTTTGTGACAAGACCCATTCAAATGCAATACGATAAACAAATTCCATGAAGACAAAGTATGTATGTATGTAGAATGGCCAGTTTGCAGGCCATTTGCAGGTCAATGTAATAAGTATAATGATTCTTTGCCGGGGATCTTTTACAGTATCTATGTGTTGTATGGTACATCAGAGACATCAGAGTATAATTCTCTGTGTAATTTTTCACATTTGTAACCATTTTTGTTCCTTAGTTGATATATATATAAGCTACTAGCTGTTGCCCCTGACTCCATCTGCAAAGAATTCATTTATTGCTATCCCGCAGGAACTTAGCAATATTTGTGCATAAAAACTGTCCTATGACCTATACAAAGACTCAAACTATCTCCATACCAAATTTCATCTAAATCACTTAGGCAGTTTAAGGCTGAAGAAGTAACAGACAGACAGACACACATTTGCTTTTACAATAATATAGTATGGATACAATAAGGGCTTACCATTAAGGCAGGGTCAATTCCACGGTTATTTAGTTTGGGACGAAGTAAGGGCACCACCTCCATGCAGAGGGCCTCAAACACCTCCAAAGTCAGTCGGAAGGTATTTTAAAACTCTCTGTCCAGAGGTACAGGGAAATAAATAATTCACGAGTCCCGTGTCTTTGACTTTAACGCTCTGTTAGCTCTTCAGCTAAAGCCTCTTCTACAAGTTAAAATCTTGCAATTAGTTCTAATCTAAAAAACAAATTTAAATAAATTAAAAAACTAGTGTAAGTACATAGGAATTTCATACAATGTTTCACCCATTAAATAAACGAATTTTCGAATCCTTTCTAAATGTCTGCTACAAACAGGCAACTTCTGTGCAAAATTTCATGCTTGTAAGACTTGCTTTGCTTGCAGAGAGTGTAAGTCCTCTATCAGTTATATTATTCTCTACGCAACCGCCCAAAGAAAAAAAAAAGAGTTTTGCCTTGCTTTAGTAGACTAGCCAACACTCTGACATAATTTACCAAATTCACTGCTTAGCTTTCTTTAAAGTGTACATTTTCAAAGTATTTTGCGGTATTTTGATAACTTCTCATATACTTTTGGGTACTTAAATACATATCTCAAAAGAAATATACGGTTGTAACTTAATGAGAACATGCCTTAAGATGACTATTTTAACTAAGAAACTTACAAAATAAAATATCAAAGGTTAAAAGTAAAAACTGCATGTTACTTAGTAACTTTTGATTTAAGATACCTATTTGAAATTGATATTAAACAAAAATACTTACATTGAAAAAGCAGGCTCTCGAACTGTAGGATGGCACAATAACAAAACCAAATCAATTGAACACTGAAACTCTTTCGAATTAACGAATAAATACGGCAAATCACAATACCTACTCAATATCAATCAGCAATGATACGTCACAAGTGTTACAACAAACAAAAATAACAAAATCGTCCACAAGGTCGCTTTTCCTACAAAATTCATCGAAACGAAGGCAAAACGACAACTATTTAGTTATCGTGTGATTTTGACGTTTCTACGCGAAAAACTTTACGTCAAACTCCGAAATCATTCACGAAGTTTGACTTTCGTGGTAGGCCAAATTCGATATCAATCTCGAAGTTCGTTTTTCGTAGTAGACAACACGTGACTAACTTCGAATCGAACGAATGGAAACGAACTTCGAATCCGTCAACGAAACGAAGTGACTTCGTGGTAGCAAATCTTCGATTCGAAGCCCGTAACTTCGAACTTCGGATTTCGTGGTAACCCCCCTGCTCTGTCGATAAAATAGTAATCCGCACTGTCGGCAAAGCAGTGCTGGGGGGTTACCACGAAATCCGAAGTTCGAAACGAAGCCCGCAACGAAAATGGCACGAAGTTCGTCGGTGATCGCTACTACGAAGCAATTTCGGATTCGTGAGTTTCGTGTCGAAACCATAGACCACTTTCGATCGAACTTCGTGAGTCTTCGTGAATGGAAATAAATGGGAAAGACCGAATGGATAAATAAAGCGTCTTGCACAATTTCATTTAAAAACCGGTAAATGGATTATTAGCTTCAAATGGACCTAAAATTCCAATAAATAATTAATATTATACATTTCCAACATTCCGCTTCATCACAACATAGTTTTGAGCAAGTTTTAATGCTGAATTCAAGGAAATTTTGTGCTTTTGTTATTCTCATACATACCCAAATGATACAAACGTCAAACTAAATTGTCAAACGTCAAACTGCGTGTGCGTACTTTAAAAACTTTAGCGAGAGAAGTAAGTAATCGAAATATATTTTTATTTTATTTAGTCCTGTATTATAGTACATTTTTAAAACTTTGTCCATATAGGTATAATAACAAGTAGCTAATTGTGTGCGACGAGTATTGTTACATGTAATGAGGAGTAATTAATTAATTCATTTGAGACTTTTCTTCAATCTAATCTTCTTTTAATATTTTATGACAAAAAGTGTATACTGACTATGTTATCTCAATTTTGAGTGACTTGTGGGTTGGAACGCTACTGCACAACTATGTCTATATATGAAACAAACACTGGGAAAGTTCAGCCAGATCTGCCCACTAAGTCGGGGTTCTTCATATCGTCAAGAACATCACAACCACTATTATCCAACTTATGATTAGCACATGTCTGCACTCCAGTCTTCCTTTCTGAAATATAGGTCCGAGACCATTCCATATGTGAATGTGGCTTGGACGAGGATATCCTCGAACACATGTTTTTATACTGCCAAAAAATTGTTATGGCCTCCCTTCCAAATTTCCTCTCACTGTAAACTTAACTTCCTTCTTGCACTAGCACACACACCCACCTTATAAATGTAGGTATTATGTAAGTTTATAAAAATTTATTTATGTTTGTTAGTTTAATAAAATTTATGTTTCTGTTGTCTATTTCAGGTTCTCAGCCGAGTATCACACACCAAAGCTACCAAACACTAGCCAACCAATATTGTCTTTCAGAATCATCAATAGTATTGGTAGAGCTATATTTTTAAAAACTGAGGTGAGAGTAGTAAGTAATAAAAATCAATTTTATTTTAGTTCTGTTATAATATAATAATAATACATCTTTAAACCTTTGTCTATATATAATAACAAGTAACTAGTTGAGTGCAACAAGTATTGTTACATGTAGGTAAAGAGGAGTAATTAATTCATATGAGATTTTTCTTGAATCTAATATTCTTTTTCTAATACATCATCCGTCATCATTAGGTTTTAACGCAAGCAAACTTAACACACACACACGCACACACACATACATACGCACGTATACACACACACACACACACACATACAAACGCATACACTTACACACACTCATGCATGAGTGCACACTTTTCTGTATGGCTCGTCTAATATTTATTACTAGTTCTAATGCTAAGTTTAGTCATTGGTAATTGTGTATGATATTTGTACTCATTTGGATCCTAATTTTAATTCAAACTCACCTTGTGCTATTATAGTTACATTTTAGTTAAGGAGCGGTGTCTCTTGACACAGGTATCTCGATACTTAAAAAGAGGCACCAACCTGTATTTTGTTAAACTGTTTGTGTTACTGAATAAAACATTTTTTTTTTTTTTTTTTTTTAATATATATGACGGCGAGAGTCGAAACGGAGCGGCAGGTGGATCATCACCGTCGTCTCGTGGTGGAAGTTCCATGTTAGTGGGCGATACAGAGAAACGCAGATTACCTTGCAACGTGTAATTATTTGGATTCACAGTAGGTAGGCACGTACAGAAGTGACTGTGAACGTGACAGGTTCGATGGAGCAGGAAGTGACCGTTCTCAACGGCGGTCGGCAATCAAGTGAACATCGACTCTGTCCTCGTGTAATGGCGCCAAAGCGATACTCGCCCCACCACACTGCGTTCACTGCACTTTACAATTTAAATCAACCAATCAGAGATAAGATCCGGTACTAGGTAATCAAATCAGCAACTATAATGTTACCAATATACGCGCGCGACGACACGGCCAGACTGACCGTTACACGTCCTCGTGTATATCTGAAACAAAGGCATAGTTTGGAATATCCATTCACTCGGCTTATCCTGACTAAACGATTGTAATTTACAACGCAGAATTGAATTAAAAAGAAAGCCTCAATAGTAAACAGAGCACATTATAAATTGTCAAAACAATATCTACACACACACACAGCTACTCAAACATGGCTCAATATATTGGCATTCATTTGCCTTTACATTCAATCATAACCAGGCCCTCATAGACCAACCAATAGGTCCCCATGGACCAACCACAAGGTCCCCATGGACCAACCATTAAGCCCCATGGGGCATTCATCACACCACACCTCCAGTCGCACATTGCGCTCTGGTCGACCATTAATAAGATCGCAGTTACAACTACGCTGGAGTCATAGTGAAACACTGTCCTCATGGACAACAACAATCGTCATTACAAGACTGGCCGCTGCCACAGCACCGGTCGCACATCGCGCCCTGTTCGGTCTATAAACGACCGCAGTTACAACTACGCCGGTGCTGTAGCACGCGCAACCCAAAACAAAATGAGCCATGTGTGTGTATATTAGTTATGTAGGCAAATAAAATCTCTAATTACGAATTAGACTATAGGTCACAAACATTAAGTTCAGCAGGTACAACACTTTGAGGCATTCTTTGAAGGCGATCGTGAGCGTATTTATAACTTCTGTTATTAGTCAAAGATTTTAACGTGTATCGATCACCTTCGAGGACTTCTAGAATTTTGAATGGTCCCTTGTATTTAGGATCTAGTTTTGTCTGGTTTCTCTCCTCATTTTGGATGAGAACCAAACCACCAACAACAAACGCGCAAAGTAAACCGATCGGGGATAGTATTTTCGTTCAATTTGCGATAATCAGTTACCATACGCTTCGTTCCGTCACGCTTATCCACGAGTAATATAGGACTCGCGAAAGGAGAACTACTTGGTCTAATAATGTTGGCACTCAACAGTTCGTTTACTTTAGTACGCACTATATCTCGCTCTTGCGGACTGAGACGATAGGGACGGCGGTACACGGTACGTGTCGGATCTTTAAGTCTAATTCTTAATTCACCTGTTGTCACTCGAGTCTGTGGTAAACCGTTAATAAAGGCAAACGAAAACTCCGTCAACAAATTAATAAGATCATCGCGTAATGCGAGTGAGATGTCAGTAGTAATTGAATGCAAATTTATTTCCGTAACGGCACTAAAACAACCAACCGGTTTCGTAATTGATAATCGCGCTTTCGATAAATTAACAGTCAGTCCCAAGTTTAAAATATCCGAGCCTATCATAATATCATACGGCATACGATCATCTGGCAAGATAAGAAACGACAAATGTAAACAATTCCCGTCAATAATTACCGCGCATGAAATCTGTTCGGTACAGTAAATGTGAGCGTTACCAACACCGGTTAAACGCACGTTAGTTGCACTACGCACTCCCGAAAACCGGTTTGCTATACTTTGTTTTACAAGAGAACATTCTGCACCACTATCGAAATAAAAAGGGTACGACTCACCAGATTGTGTAAGTTCGCCACGGACACCGGTGACCTCGCAAACATTGACTCGACGCTCGAGTGCAGCGCCGCTGGCACCACCGCCGCCGGCGCCGACGCCCGCGCCCTTGCGAGGCGCGCCGACTCCGCTGCCTCCTTTCTTGATGCAGTAAGGAGCGATGTGGCCTTCTTCTCCGCAACGATAACAGGTCACAAACTTCTTCGAGTTTGGAGTGAAGCTTGAAGACGAAGAGGCGTGTGTATTTAGGGCTGGTTTCTTGTTCCTGGAGTAGCAATCCACCGATTTGTGTCCAAATTTATGACAATTGTGACACTGGATCTGTTTGTTCACATCTCGAGGAATAAAATTCATCCGATTTCGTTTTGCTTCGTGCGGGTAGGTATCTATGCTTCGTTCTTGCTTGCGTTTTAAAGAAAATGCTTGCACTTCTTGAATTAATTTCGTTCTCGTTTTAATGGGGGTAGTAAACGCCAAACGGTTAATTCTACCGTCAAATTGTGCGAGGTGTGCGAGTACGTATGAAATGGCGATTTCCTCCGAATTCAGGTCTTTCCATTTAGCCATTAACGATGTAATTAAGCGACTCGCATATGCGGCAAGATTTTCTCCTTCTTTAGGCCGGCTATTATTGATGTTAACAATAGTGGCTGCGCATGTTTCAGCTGAGTCATAGCGGGCCAAAAACAGGTTTTTGAAATCATGCCATGTCATACCTGAGTGCGCGACGTGAGAAAGCCAAGTTGATGATGATCCTTTAAGAGCCTTACTCAGTGCGATAATTAGGGCTCCTCCTTCCAATGGTTGTTCGGTCAGACAGATGTCCACAGTCGAGCACCAGGACCGTGGTTCGGCGTCCGATAGGTCAGGATTAAACTCGGGCAGCTTGATTGCCACGGCAGACGAGGATGGCGGCCGCATGGCTTCAATCAGGCGTGTCATATTCTGATTCTGTTGTTCGAGCAGCAATTGCAGGAGGGTATTCGACGATGGTAGGGCTTGAGCGTATCCCACTTCTGATGACGGCGAGAGTCGAAACGGAGCGGCAGGTGGATCATCACCGTCGTCTCGTGGTGGAAGTTCCATGTTAGTGGGCGATACAGAGAAACGCAGATTACCTTGCAACGTGTAATTATTTGGATTCACAGTAGGTAGGCACGTACAGAAGTGACTGTGAACGTGACAGGTTCGATGGAGCAGGAAGTGACCGTTCTCAACGGCGGTCGGCAATCAAGTGAACATCGACTCTGTCCTCGTGTAATGGCGCCAAAGCGATACTCGCCCCACCACACTGCGTTCACTGCACTTTACAATTTAAATCAACCAATCAGAGATAAGATCCGGTACTAGGTAATCAAATCAGCAACTATAATGTTACCAATATACGCGCGCGACGACATATAAAACAAACATTTATTTCTTAATTAGGAACTTGTTATCAAATCAGCATTGTTAAGAGATCAAAAATACACAAAATTAGTTCCGGGCTTTGTTTCAATGAAAACAGTGAGCCTTCTAAGCTATAGTACAGTTCTAGAATAACATAAAACAATGTACCTAGGTAGTGGTATTTTAACAAAATTTATGTTTGTGTTGTCTATTTTAGGTGCACAGCCGAGTACTAGAAGCTACTGAACAAAGGACAGCCAATAGTGTCTTTCTCAACCTCAATATTGGCAGAATCATCGATAGTATTGATAGAGCTATATGTATTTTGATAAATTGAATTGAAATTGAAGTGAGAGAAGTAAGTAACCAATATCTATTTTTAATTTAGTTGTAGGTACTATAATAGATTTTTAAAACTTTGTCCATATCCATACTCTAATAGTATAAATGGGAAAGTGTGTCTGTCTGTCTGTTACCTCTTCACGCTTGAACTGCTGAAACAATTTTGATTAAATTTGTATTTACAGATAGTTTGAGTTTGCGGAAAGGGTATAGGATGGTTTTTATCCCAGAAATCACCCTTCAAAGGAGTGATAGTTTTTGTAGGGAATCAATAACCGCTGAACCAGTGTAAATTAAATTTGGTATAGAGATAATTTGAGATGTGAGAAGGGGTAAAGTATAGATTTTATCCCCGAAATCATCCCTTAAGGGGGGTGAAAATTAGAAAAGGGAGTCAATTAAAAAGGACTAGAACTTTTATAATTTATATGTGATGATTGTCAGAAGTGTGAGGACTTGATCCATGTATTGTTGGAGTGCGTCCAGGATTTGGAATTGAGAAGAAGAGTTCTTGGAGGATTGGGTTCCATGTACAATGGCCAGGTCAATTGTTGGCTGACAGAGCCGTTATCGTGTGAGGCAGTCAGCATATACCATTTCATTGATCTGTCCCTTGAATAGGGAAGTGAGTAAGCTCTCATGAGGCTGACATGATCACCTGGAGTGTTCAAAGCCTCAACAAAAATTAGAAAAAAACTCATAATTTAACTTTTCATTTGAAATAAAAAATGTTTATGTATTTTCGACCTATTCATCAAAACTTACAACTCAACAAAAATTAGAAAAAAAAAACTTATGTATAATTTAACTTTTCATTTGAAATAAAAAATGTTTATGTATTTTTTGACCTATTCATCCATACTAATAATTATTATAAATGTGAAAGTGTTTGTCTGTCTGTTACTTCTTCACGCTTAAACCGCTGAACCGATTTTGACGAAAATTAGGTACAGAGATATTTTGTATCCCACAAAAGAACGTAGGATATTTTTTTCCAGAAATCACTTTGTTAGAAATATAAAGAATGTTTAAGTATGTACATATGTACCGGTAATTCAATACATCATCATCATCATTTCAGCCAAAAGACGTCCACTGCTGAACATAGGCCTCCTCCAAGGCTCGCCAAACAGATCAGTCCCGTGCAATCCACATTCAATGCGATCCCGCAACCTTAACCAGGTCGTCGCTCCATCTTGTTGGAGGCCTACCTACACTGCGTCTTTCGGTCCGTGGACGCCACGCGAGACCCTTTTTGGCCCATCGGCCATGAGTTCTAAAGACGATGTGCCCTGCTTACTGCCACTTGAGTCCAGCTATTCTTCGAGCTATGTTGGTGACTTTAGTTCTCGAGCGGATTTCATAATTTCTAATGCGATCCCACAGAGAAACTCCGAGCATAGCCCACTCCATCGCCCTCTGAGTGACTTTGAGCTTTCTTATGAGGCCCATCGTTAGTAATACACACTGTTAAAAGACTTTTGACTTGAGACATTGCGGTATAAGTATTGGATGACAAGATATTGCGGAGCTTCCCGAACGCTGCCCACTGCCCAGCCGAGTCTAATTCGTCGATTGACCTCCTTCTTGAAGTTGAACCAAGTTGCCAATAATACCAGAGGCCGGGCAGCAGCGTCCTCGATATCTTTCGGTATCCCACTGCGGTCGCCAACCCGCCTGCCAAGCGTGGCGACTATGGCAATAACATAACCCCCTAAACCCCTAATGGCTAGTCAAGCTAAAATTCAATACACTCAATTAACTCTTTTCTCAAGATTTTGGTTTTGTTAGTTAGTGATGTTATTCAATACAATCAAAAGTTATACTTATTAGGTAAATGTTTTCTCAAGATTTTGGTTTTGTTAGTTAGTTAGTGATTTCTTTCTTTATTGCAGTAAGCCGACGAATTATGGGCTTGATGGATGTTTGAACGCAATTTGTTCGCTCTTGTTTTGCTTTACATACGTAGTGGGTTTTGGGTCCGTGCTGCGGCCCCACAGCAAGAGATTTAATTGTTGTCAGACTGTAAGATGGAACTTTAAGCTTTCTTGTGTTTCTAGTAGCCTTTGGCTTATCGACGTTAATGGGAAGGTGTTAAGGTCGCGGGCACGGCTTAACATATTATTTATTTACTGTTAATAATACATGTTGTAACGTTTCCTTCAGGCAGTCGAGCCCGACGTGTGGTGGAGCTCACAGCGCCGCGGCCCCGCCACTTGGATTAGCGAAGCCGGCTGCTGGACAGCGAGGGGCAGCAGCCGGCGGAGCTGGCAGTCATTCGGGAGGAGGGGGCAGAGCTCCGGACAGACTTGCAAGACATGACTCGAGCCGTCACATTGCTCGCTGAGGAGCTGAAAAGAAGTTAGTGCCGCGTAACGTGTTTAGTTGCACACACAGCTCTAACTTTATGTTTTTGCACTAAGTATACTTTTTTAGCATTAGAAAGAAGGTAAAGCGATCTTGACTTGACATTAGTTAAATATATATTTGTAGGTACTTTTGATTTCACCATCACAAAAGAAAGTAGGCACTTGTTTTTATTAAAGTTTTAATTCAACTATTTAAGTTAGTAAAAAGTTTTTCGTTTCACTAAGTTGCGTTATGAAACGAAAAGGTGATTTACGTTGATTAGCTCAATTTTATAATTTTTATAAGTAGTGTACTTATTTACTCTAGTTTCTCTTCTAACCTTATAGTGTGGGGTATCGTTTGATGGGTCTTTTAAAATCAATTCAAGGTTGTGAAGACGATTTTTCGATATAGTGATTATTTTGGAAAATATTCAACTTTAAAATACAATTTTAGTTACCGTATAGGTACTATAATGGAACTATAGCTCAAGCCCTCTCATTCTGCAGTCGCCATATTAGGCCGAGATGATTGATTTTATAATCTAGTCGAAAATTTATGTAGCGTTTTAGTTTTAGGATTAGGTTTAATACATAATAAGTACGTATTTAAATGTAAGTTTTAAAGAAGGAACTGATTTTATGTAATTTTGTCCAAGTTATATTATTATAGTGTACACATTAAATAATGAAAACTCATTATCTTTTTTTATTATAGCTTTTAAGTATTTCCAAATAAAAACCTTGTGTAAGATAGGTAGGTATATGTATCTAATTATACCGGTTGTAAGTATAATTTATATTGTTTTGGAGAATTGCAGTTACCGGGAAAGATGCTGAAGTATTTTTAGCAATACAAAACTGTGTGGCACTTTTAGCGGGGGGAATGCACATATTCCTAGTGTTAAACACATCTGCACATAAAATGTCACTATGTCTCAGTGGCACTCCCCGCTGGTGACCCATTCAGATGAGGCCCTCCCTTGTGCAACTCTGACAATTTAAGACAGTGTCTTATGTGACAAAAAAAAATACATATCCATGGGAATTCCGAAACTTACATCGTCGTCTACGACTTTTTTAATTATTTTGTATGAAGAATACTCTTGTGCAAGATTGTATCTGCATTTACTTAATTTAGTTATGATTTTGGAATTTAACATGGATCCATGGGGACAAAAAGTAGCCCAAGTAGGTATGAGTTATTCCAGAGATAAATACGTCAAGCCGTTTTAGGGTGAAAGTAAAAAAACAAGCCCTCACACCGACAAGCTTTCACATCATCACTATCCCAGCCTAGTGCGGAACTATATGTACTCGTATGTTATATGACATAATATTTTTACTTAGGCACTACCAGTAGAGTGAAGGGAAATTTTAATTTCCCGTGACACTACAATTCTTATTGGCTGATTAAACGGATATTATGAAATCTCCCGTGGATTACCTCGTTACCAATGGTAGGTACTACCAATACTAAGTATAGCAAAGCAAGATAATCAACTTATTTATTTTATAGTGAAATACGACGTACGAATTAAATACTCACGTCTTAAAACGAGTTTAACTCCATGATTGCCATTTTTGTATTTTTTTGCTGAGAATGGGTTAGGTGCACATTCTCGTTTTTCTTTTTCTTAGTCGTAGTTTTTTGCATGCATGTATGTTGCTTTTACACCCGTTAGATACCTATATTATCATTATTAAGAGTTAATAACCTGTGGCAACTTTGTTGGTTAATTTTTTAATGTAACTGTTTGTAGTATAAGTTTTATTGTACCGTTTGTGCCCAAAAACATAAATAAATAAATAAATAAATATGTTTCGGGCTAATCTCCGTAGCCCTTCTTCCAGGAGCCACACGTCACGGCGGCTCTGCCAAAAATGCACCACCATGTTACTTTACGTGATTAATTCGTATATTTCACTATGAGTGAGTCTCACGGTAGTTTAATGTTTAAAACGTATCTATTTGTTCCAAAGAAAAAAGAAACAAATGTTATCCACTTTATCCATGTTCAGTCAACGTCATGTCATGAATCAGTGATCACTTTTGTACCTTGCCGCTTTCAGTCGTTACATACTTTCGAATGACTTTTCAGACAATTTAAAATGACAAGGTACAAAATCACGTGATCTAATTTCGTTTACTTACTTACGTCCATTAAGAAAAAAAACTGCTTAATTTTAGCACAAATATTTTAATAAGACTAGGTACATACTACATCTAAGGATTGGAGGTGTAATAAAATACAAATCACATTGCATAACATTGACATTGTCATTTTCTACTCACCAACTTCATCTCAAGTCCCAGTACAGTCAAACAATTTAATTCCTAGGCCACTATAGAACCTTGTCGCATTAACTACTAGATAATTACAACGTCAGTGAGGGTCAAAGGATTATCAATTTTCCGAACACAACATGCAATAAACGTTTTCGCTCCATGAAATAAGGGGAAAAAAAGAAGTTTAGACGATGGACAGTGGCAATTCAAGTTATTAATACACAAGCAAACTCCTTTCCTTCCTATTCATTATTGTTGACACATGTTCGAAAAGATAGAGATGTCATCATGACGTACATCACGCAATAATCACTGTTAAACGATTCATTACGAAATGGTTCTATTAGATAGTTTAGTTACTATGAACTTCTCGATGAAGAAACACCATCGTGAGAAAACCTGCAGCCATCTGCGAAGAAATTCAAAGGCGTCCGTATATGAAGTCCGTAATCCATCTTGGGCTAGAGTGCTTACTGCTTAGCCCGTTCCCTCTAGCCTATGAGATGAGGCCTGTGCCCACCAGCGGGACTTATATAGTGTGACTAAAATGGGATACTAGTTAAATAAAGAATTATCATTAAATATCATTCCAATATACTGAGCCTTACCGATACAAATATCGACGTGTGAAAGGTTCTCCCAATGTTTGATAATCCAAAAAATCAGATGAGTAGGTAAGTAGCACATGTTCAGCAAGTTGTGATTAGGAACATACATAACAGCGGATTTATCCAGTCAGAGATACTTCGTTTTTTTTTAGCATTAGAAAGAAGGTAAGCGATCTTGATGTGTCGTTTTATTGAAAAACGCTTTTGAAAAATTTTTTTTAACAAAAATAATTTAAAAATGCAATTCAGTTAACCACTAACGACTAATGGGTACCACTTACAAGCAAACAATGCAGTTGATAAATTAAATATATATGATATGTAAATCATCTTTACAAGTTAAAATAAAAACTAAAAATTAAAACTAGATGAGATGTTTATTTTCTACTTTCTACCGCACTCTCTTTCACGTGTGTCTTCCCAGGCCCTATACTACGAAGCGCGAAATTCGAACTTCGTTTCATGCCGTTCCGCTCACGCTAATGATATTTATTACGAGAGTGAGAGGGACCGCACGATCCGAACTTCGAACTTCGAATTTCGTAGTAACCCCCCAGAGTGTTAAACTATCTCTATATCAAATATCATCTGGGTGTATCAACTTTTGCTATGGTTACACAAAGTTTGTCCTTCTGACAACCTATGAAATGTCTGTCTATGAAACAGTATGAAGTGTCACTTGGACAACCGGGGATAGAGTAAACAACGCAAAAAAGTTGATTCACCCATCTAAGTCGGTTCAGCGGTTTAAGCGTGAAGAGCCGAGGTAACAGACCCTACGCGGGCAAAGTGCGGATCGGGAACTTCACACACACCATTGAATTTCTTCGCAGGTGTATGCAGGTTTCCTCACAATGTTTTCCTTCACTTTAAAGCTCATGGTTCATGGTAAATTTCAAATGTAATTTCGCACATAAATTCCGAAAAAATCAAGAGGTGCGAGCCGGGATTTCAACCCACGACCCTCTGCTCGAGAGACCATAGGTCAAACCACTTAGACCGGGGGATGGTGACACAAAATATTACCTAGGTCATTTGTACCAGTATGGCGGTTCTTCAGGGGTCTAATTACCTAATGACAAAAAGGAAAATGTTGGTCATAGCGCTGGTACCGGCGGCCCAATCGCGTGGGCGTTAATCGAACGTGTCGGATAAATAACGAGCGTCGAACGATTTGTTCCACAAAAATTCTTGTATTTTCCGATAGTCGATAAAAAATCAGAAGGCGGTAGCGTAATGCCATACTTCTCCGGTGTGGCTTACAGCCCGCCATACCGACGCAAACACATTAATTTAAAAACAACATTTCAACCATTTGTACCAAGCTAATTTTTGCACAGCTAATCATCGTCGAGTAGCCATTCGCGAAAATCACCATGCCATACTTTTCTGACAGTTTCAAATGGGCGCCATACCGCCGCAAAGGAATAATTTTTTTTATGCAAAACGATTTGTACCACCCTAAAACTTTTTTCAACAGTTCTCCGTATGATTATAAATAGAAGTCTGATAATGCCATACCTGCGAGAGGTGGCGAATGTGTACAATATTTTTTCAAAATTCTAAGTTTTTATTCGTATTTCTAACGATTTGTACCAGTATGGCACTAATTTTTCCTGTAAGTTTGAGGTTTGAAAAATATAAATACAAAATTTCAAACATCTAGGTGGCGGCAATCTTATCTTATAACCAGATGTTATCTATACTAATATTATAAAGAGGAAAGATTTGTACCTATTTTTGTATGTTTGTATGTTTGTAATGAATAGGCTCAAAAAGTACTGGGCCGATTTAAAAAATTCTTTCACCAATAGAATGCTACATTCTTCCAATTTGACATAGGCTACATTTCATTTTGAAAAAAATTAGGGATCCTTGGTAAAATTTGAACAATGTAACCGAAGGTGTAGAAAAATGAGTCTTAAAATGTCTTTCGTCGAATGCGCTGCCGAAACTATTAGAGATAGAACAAAATAATGTACAACAATATTAAAGAACATCATAATGTCTACAAAAAACTCCGCGGTAGCATATGTCCAACTATTGTAGTTATGTCACTACAACAACTTTTTTCATTTTAAACATTAATGAAAATGCTAACCAAATTCAAACCATGCTATTTATGTGTTTATATTAATCCTTATCCAAATAAATTATTTTATGGTCAAGACCATTTAACCAGTGGCGTGCCTAGGGTATCAAGCTATAGCAAACCAAGAGATATATTTAGTATTTTTTTAAATTTAATGTAGGTAAATCCATCTTGTTGCCGCTTTACTCAGTTTGGCCAAGCTTACCAAAGCACACTTCATTCTATTACTAGACAGAATTTTAAATTTTACAGACTCATTCTCACACGCAATGCACTAAAACAAGAATATCTATTTATTTTGTAATTGCATAAATTCACGCATTTTACAACGCCTTGCATGGTAAGGCCCACGATTCGATATAAACAATCGTGAAGTTATTCATCTCGCCCGCGCACTCGCGTTCTAAACCAAACGCAGCAAACTTCACACCGTAAGCCAGATTCAAAATTGCAAAGAAAGCGCTATATATGCAGCTATACATAGATATTTGCAAAACTAACATTTTCCTAAGTATGAAGAGAGCGTTTGGAAGCCCCGTAAAAGCCCACAAGAGCGAGCGAGATGTCATGCTATTTATAACGTCGCTACTATCGCCTATTGCCGCGTCGGCCGCCGTTCAGCGCCGCTGGACCGCGCAGCGGATCTGTTATGCAATTCTTGGTATTTTACGTAAAGTAAAGCGCGTTATTTTGAAAGAGATTTTATTAGAACTTTTTTCGTTTGGTCGTGGTTTGGTTTTTATTTTTAATCTTGATTTGAGATTTATAAGGCAAGCCCGGCTTTTGGGCTTCTATGTAAGGATCGCCACTGCATTTAACTACCTATAAAATAGTTTTTAAATTATTTAAATTGGACTTTCCATTCAAAAGATATTACGAATTAAAAAATTCATAATTAATAAATAAATAATAAATAATATTTTTTTAATAAATAAAAATATTTGTGAAAAAAAGTGTTTTATATCCAAATTTCCAAAAATAAATAATTGTCTACCCCGTGCGAAGCCGGGACGGGCTGCTAGTGTTGTATAATATTGTACGGCTACCACCGCTCGAAAGATTTTTTAGACCCCTGAAGAACCGCCATACTGGTACAAATGACCTAATATTTTGTGTCACTATCCCCCGGTCTAACTAGGCCACCACGGCTTTTTTAGTAGTATGAAATACAATCAATCAATCAAACAAAAAAAATATAACAATTTGTGATCCATCAGGGCTATCAGCTATCGGCGATTCAAATCGCATATGAGTTGCGCGCGGGCCTGTCCGCGCTGAGCGGCGGGGGCCGGGGGCCGGGGGGCGGGGCGGCGCTCCTCAGCAGGCTCCTGCTGCGTGAGGCCGAGCGGCTGGAGGCAACATATCTGAAAAGCAGATAAATTTATACAGTGTGGTTTAAAAAAATCTACATTAATCATTAAACATTAAAGTTTCTTTGAAAATCACAATAAATTAATTGTTAGTTCCAAGTGAATGTTTAACCCTTTCACCGCCGCGCCTCGACAAAACGTAAACCTGCTTTGAATCTTATGTCATTGTGTCAAGGTCACTTTGACACTGTACTTTGTGACACCTATATGTGTTGTTGGCGTTGAAAAGGTTAATGGTGTCAATAGTGATTTAAAAGAACTAATAAATAAAAATAAAAAGCCTTTATTAATCCCCGCCTCTTTAAAGTACAGAACTAATAACTATTAGTTAAAGATTTATTTAAATTGGACTTTCCACAACATATTATGAAAGCAGCCTAAACTCTAACAGCTATACTATTGACCAATAAGGAATTCCACTGTGTATCATCTGGCTCCGTCATCAGATCATCTAAGGCACTAAATTAATGTATTGTAACCCAGATTTGCAATGTTTGAAATCATTATGAAAGTATCTAAGAAATTATATAATTACTTTGATCTCCACACTTTGTTTTGTTGTCAGTTCGGAAAGTTTGTTAAATTAAAAAGTAATTGCATGTACATTCCCCTAGTGGTATGGTGAATATTTCTTTATGCCCATGGTACCATCACAGTGCTGAAATGCAACATAAATTGTTATTGATATACCTAGTATGTTAATGACTGACCTACAAGGTCTTATTTTAAGTTATCAATGCATCGCACTGGCCACAATTTATGCACAACCATTCAATGCACATAATATATAGCATTAAAACATAACACCCCTATTTTTGTGTTGAGGATTGAAAATAGGCAGAATATTGCCAATTCGCCAATGCATTACAGTGATTAATTAATACAAATTCGTGAATAACAACTTTTCTATCAACAATTTATTTTTTTAAACATCACTATAATCAGGTGTATTGTTTTGTGAATAAATACCAACTGTACCAGGATGATGATAATGATGATGATGGTATTTTCTTAACCAAGTAAATAGGTACCAGCAATACTAAATTACAAGCTGTATCAAATTATTACCTATTTTTGACAAGACCCATTCAAATGCAATACAATAAACAAATTCCATGAAGACAAAGTATGTATGTATGTAGAATGGCCAGTTTGCAGGCCATTTGCAGGTCAATGTAATAAGTATAATGATTCTTTGCCGGGAATCTTTTACAGTATCTATGTGTTGTATGGTACATCAGAGACATCAGAGTATAATTCTCTGTGTAATTTTTCATATTTGTAACCATTTTTGTTCCTTAGTTGATATTTATATAAGCTACTAGCTGTTGCCCCTGACTCCATCTGCAAAGAATTCATTTATTGCTATCCCACAGGAACTTTGCAATATTTATGCATAAAAACTGTCCTATGACCTTTACAAAGACTCAAACTATCTCCATACCAAATTTCATCTAAATCACTTAGGCAGTTTAAGGCTGAAGAAGTAACAGACAGACAGACACACTTTTGCTTTTACAATAATATAGTATGGATACAATAAGGGCTTACCTTTAAGGCAGGGTCAATTCCACGGTTATTTAGTTTGAGACGAAGTAAGGGCACCACCTCCATGCAGAGGGCCTCAAACACCTCCAAAGTCAGTCGGAAGGTATTTTAAAACTCTCTGTCCAGAGGTACAGGGAAATAAATAGTTCACGAGTCCCGCGTCTTTGACTTTAACGCTCTGTTAGCTCTTCAGCTAAAGCCTCTTCTACAAGTTAAAATCTTGCAATTAGTTCTAATCTAAAAAACAAATTAAAATAAATTAAAAAACTAGTGTAAGTACATAGGAATTTCATACAATGTTTCACCCATTAAATAAACGAATTTTCAAATCCTTTCTAAATGTCTGATACAAACAGGCAACTTCTGTGCAAAATTTCATGCTTGTAAGACTTGCTTTGCTTGCAGAGAGTAGAAGTCCTCTATCAGTTATATTATTCTCTACACAACCGCCCAAAGAAAAAAAAGAGTTTTGCCTTGCTTTAGTAGACTAGCCAACACTCTGACATAATTTACCAAATTCACTGCTTAGCTTTCTTTAGAAGTGTACATTTTCAAAGTATTTTGCGGTATTTTGATAACTTCTCATATACTTTTGGGTACTTAATTACATATCTCAAAAGAAATATACGGTTGTAACTTAATGAGAACATGCCTTAAGATGACTATTTTAACTAAGAAACTTTCAAAATAAAATATCAAAGGTTAAAAGTAAAAACTGCATGTTACTTAGTAACTTTTGATTTAAGATACCTATTTGAAATTGATATTAAACAAAAATACTTACATTGAAAAAGCAGGCTCTCGAACTGTAGGATGGCACAATAACAAAACCAAATCAATTGAACACTGAAACTCTTTCGAATTAACGAATAAATACGGCAAATCACAATACCTACTCAATATCAATCAGCAATGATACGTCACAAGTGTTACAACAAACAAAAATAACAAAATCGTCCACAAGGTCGCTTTTCATACAAAATTCATCGAAACGAAGGCAAAACGACAACTATTTAGTTATCGTGTGATTTTGACGTTTCTACGCGAAAAACTTTACGTCAAACTCCGAAATCATTCACGAAGTTTGACTTTCGTGGTAGGCCAAATTCGATATCAATCTCGAAGTTCGTTTTTCGTAGTAGACAACACGTGACTAACTTCGAATCGAACGAATGGAAACGAACTTCGAATCCGTAAACGAAACGAAGTGACTTCGTGGTAGCAAATCTTCGATTCGAAGCCCGTAACTTCGAACTTCGGATTTCGTGGTAACCCCCCTGGAGTGTACGGCAGATAGAGCAGTTACGTTTGAATGTTAATATGGCGTGACTTCAAAATAATGCGATGTCAGTTGCATTTAATAGTAAATAGAAAGTATAATTAGATATAATTTAACAAAGAATTGGCATATAGAAAATAAACTTAAAAAGTCGTTTCTTTATTCACGGGTAAGTGTTTCAGTTAACAATATATTTTGTGTGTGAACTTAGATCAATTAGGTTAATTTATTTGCCGATTCTAATGAATGAACAATTATCATTCTTACATGCATAGTCCAATTAGTTTTAACATAGTCTTTAAGTTAGAATCTGTTGGCTAATTATGCAAGCATTTAAAGCGTCACTTTACAAAAAAATATAAAAGAAAAGAAAAGACAGCGGTATTTTTTTGCTATTTGAATTTTGAACTGATGTCCATTGCTCGTATTGAGCATACGTTGTAAAAAAGTAATTTTGTACGTCGTTTTTTTCCTCGCATTCAAAGTGAAAAGTAGAGTGTTTAACGCGGGACTAAACTACCATAATGACAACTCGAATTATAGCCTCCCTCGCTATCGCTCGGGTGGCTAAATATCTCGTGTCATTATGGCTTGTTTTAGTCCCTTGTTGAACAATCTACTATTAGTTATCTAGATGTGTGTATTAAAACTTTATTGAAACTTCAAAAAATGCTTGAATTTTTTATGAATACATTATATTACGACTCCGTTTTCAAAGATAGCCCAAATGAGACACAAACAAATATAAAGCGAATTATTACCTGATAATTAGTGCCATTATCTAATTTCTACATACTTAGTATAGAAAAGATCGTGCGTTATTGTTTTCATTCTGAGTCGACAGTTACAGAACGTACGCTTCTTATCGAGAATAGTGCCACAACTCAAAATTAAATGCTGTTGCATTTAATATTATATCATATACTAGTAAGATTTGAAATCGAATTGCATTCCATTTTGTTTTGTGACACTTTTCATGAGGAGCAGCGGTATGTACATTAATCGCACTCGGAAGCATCACTCACTCCTGTTTTTATTAAATAGCAATACATTTTGTTCTCATTACACTGCTTAAAGAATCTCAGTAGGTACAAGGTTCGGCAATTAATAGACAAAGTTTTACTTGTTTTACTCTATGAGAAAGTACTAAAATCCTATTTTCCTACTCTTGTACTTTTATCTCTTTTTTACATGGTCGTGAACAAATATATAAACAAATATATAAATAATAAATATCACGGGACAATTAACACCAATTGACCTAGTCCCAAAGTAAGCTAAGCATAGCTTGTGTTATGGGTACAAGGCAACGGATAAATATACTATTATTATAGATAGACATACGTATATTAAACACCCAAGACCCGAGAGCAAATATTCGTACTTATTATTCATACAAATATCTGCCCCGACGCGGGAATCGAACCCGGGACCTCAAGCTTCGTAGTCAGGTTCTTTACCTACCTACTAGGGGTCGTCTAGAAGAACATAGATAATATGACTTTGGAAAGTCTATACTTTGTTCCCCATAACAGCACTTGTGTCGTAATGTCGTTATTACGATACACCTAGCTGCTACAGATTATTAAATGTAGGGTACTGTGGGACTGAGCTCGAGTTTAGGTAGAACTAGTACGGGGATACGCGCGTGATGCTAAACTTCAATAAATAACAAGATAGATATCTTCATACGTGGGTTTATTCCTTGAGATCAATATAACTACGTGTTACAAACTTAGGTCCAGCACCTTTGGCTGTTCGGAGCAGTCTGCCCTGGCTCGTATACCGCAGACAACTCTATTTCATTTAAAATCAAGTTCTAGAATTATTTACAAATTTTATACATAATAACATTAAACTAACCTGCCAGTTGGACAACATTTACCACTGGCCAGCGGTATAGAGCCTTGCCTACAGTACACTCAACACTAAAGCCCAGTTTAGATCTGTTGAGTTGAGTAGAGAAGGGTACAGTAGGGTCCTCTAGGGTTCAGTTGGGTACAGTACGGTACAGTAGAGTACCGTAGGGTAGAATAGGGTACAGTAGGGTCCAGCAGGGTACAGTAGGGTAAAATAGGGTACAGTAGGGTAAATAAGGCAAAGTAGGGTCCTGTAGGGTAAAATAGGGTACAGTAGGGTACAGTAGGGTACTATTTTACCCTACAGTACCCTATTCTACCGTACTGTACCCTACTGTACCTTACAGTACCCTATTTTACCCTACTGTACCCTATTTTACCCTATTGTACCCTACAGCAGGGTACAGTACAGTACAGTAGAGTCGAGTCGTAGAAAAAATAAATTGTATGCAATGGTGTATAATTTGGTCTTAACGGCTCGTGCCGTCTTCCATTGCCTTCTTAACTCACGTCAATCGCCTTTTAAGACCTCACTTATGCAACCGTTGCATAAAATACTATAATTTAAGTGTCACCGAATTTTAATTTAGACTTTAATTTAGACAGCGGCAAAACATATGACTAACGTAACGGGATCAAAACTATACCTACCTACTTGCGAAGCCTACTTGACATCCAAAGGGTAGAAATAAATTTAAAACAAATGACCTATGCGTACGAGTTGCGTACGAGTATACGTACATCACCGAGCAGGCTGAGATGAAAAATAAAACTATCTTAATAGTACTAGCTGACCCGGCGAACTTTGTTCCGCCTTAGAGTAGAGGCAAAAAAAAATGAAACCCCCTTTAATCCCCCTTATTATATAATGTAGGTACTTACTATTAACCATAATATGCACATCTGTTCGAAATAAATGATTATTATTTTTATTTAATACCGCCGCACCTCCCCCCGCCCCCGCACCCCCTCGCAACCTCAACGCATTGTACATCATCTTGCAACGCGTTCGCCGCTCTCTTGCAACTGGCCTACGCGGCTCATGTACTTACATTGCGTCATCCTTTTTCGTGTATGCAGCCGGCGTTCATCGATTTATTTGACGTTGTCACGTCAAAAATTAAGGGGTGAACCACCCTTAACATTTAGGGGTATAGGGTACCTACCCGATATGCACACAAAATTTCATGAGAATCGGTCGAGCCATTTCGGAGGAGTTTGGTAACAAAACACCGCGACACGAGAATTTTATATCTGTATAAGACTAGCTGTTGCCCGCGACTCCGTCTGCGAAGAAAGTTAGCCTACGGCCTATTCTCAGACCTACCGAATATAGAGAAAAAAGTTTCATAAAAATCGGTCAAGCCGTTTCGGAAGAGTTCGATAACAAACACCGTGACACGAGATTTTTTTATAAATTAGATTAGAATTAATTAAGTATCGGTAATAAATACTTATTGAATAAAAAAGAGTTTAAATTTGAAAATTTTGAATTGTATTACGTAACACAAACTTTCATTTGGCCTTGTTGTAAAACAATCTGGTTCAAACAAACAAAATTCACCATGTAGTTTAAATATCATAAGTTAAAGTAAGAGCAACCGAAAGCTCACTTGCTCTTGTTGAGTTATTTTCGGAGCAGTTCCGGGGCAGAGTTTGCGCAAGCACGAAACATGTTTGCGATTTACACGACCACTTATAGCCATAACAAGTGTATAATGGCTGCCCACTGACAATTAATCATTTCCGATAGAGAAATTCGGTGTCGGATCGAAGATTAATAGAACTGGCCTTATACTAGGAAGTTGGATATTAGCCCCCCTGAACTGCTTCAGTGTAGTAAAGTAAGTAGGTAGGTTATATTGATTTTTGATCATTGATATGGACTTGATGGATCTCCACCAAATTATACTTTCCGTTCCAAAAATAAATGTCGTTTAATAATTGTAGCTTTCTACTTACTTATAGATAAAAACATACAAGCAAACAATCAGATCTTTCCTCTTTATAATATTAGTATTCCTTCTTCCTTTAAGCCTTTGACACGGTTTCTGTCCCCATTCTCATATCCAGATTGGAAAGAGTAAGCATCAGAGGTCTTCAATTGATTGAATTCTGGATCCCAATGAACATAAGCTCAGCAAGTCCTCTCATTATGAGAGGAAGCACTGTATGCAGTGTGATGTGTATGGACGGCTAGAAGATGAGATGGAAGCTATCGAATGAGATACGTGAAGAGGATTCGAGCCCGGGAGATCTAGATTGCGGGCTATTTTTTGTTTTTTATCTAATCTAATATATAAAAATCCCGTGTCCACGGTTTTTGTTACCGAATTTCTTCGAAACGACTTGACCGATTTTTATGAAAAAAATATCTCTGTATGTATTTGGTAGGTCTGAGAATAGGTCGTAGGCTATTTTTTATACCCCTAATATGGCAAAACAACGTATCCCGTGTCAGCTAGTCTAATCTAATATCTAAAAATCTCATGTCACGGTGTTTGTCATCGAACTCCTCCGAACCGGCTCGACCGATTTTTATGAAACTTTTTCTCTATATTTGGTAGGTATGTCTAATAGGTCGTAGGCTATTTCTATAACCCTACTCTTCGCAGATGGAGTCGTGAGCAATAGCTAGTTTTATAATAAATCTCATCCATTATCGATATTATTTAGTCCATTCCATAAATTACAGATACCACAGAAGACCGAAGAGCTGGCAGCTTCCTCCCTCGCACAACGTATTAAGTAGCATTGTTATACAGCGAGGTGATGCTGCCAGTGTCTTTGGGTCCATGCCGCGGGGGGAACCTTTTGTTAATTTTATCTGGTAGTTTAGTTAGATTTATTATATTTATAATTAAAGTGCTAATTTATTTAAAGATATTATGTTTTGTATGTATATGTAAAACCAATAATTTTTCTCATTACAGCTCTATGTCCGAGTTTAGGTTACTAAAATGCACATATTGTGTAATGCGCGTTGTATGAGCTTCGATGTGTAATTTGATACCGGCAGGTATCACGGTTGTTTGTATTTACATCACTACCAAGATGCAATGATGCTCTTGCAATTGCAAGAGTCTCTATATGTGTGACGTGATTTATAGAACACTCACGATGAGAATATTTAGCTCTGACCTTGTCTATTATTTGGCGGTGTTACCATCAACTTCGACTGCTAAGTATGTCACGTCTGCGGTGTGCGAGTGCCACCAAACCTACTGCCCGGACTGGGTATTACCTGTTACGAAATAGCTGTTGAACGAACGTCCGTTGCACGACTATTTTAACACTAGACTAACTAATCTTTGATTTAGACTTTGTTGCGGTATGGAATGCATTGGGAGCGGAGCGTGTCTATAAACTTAAAGATTGAATTGAATATTAGACAAAACACATATAATGTTTTATTGTTAATTGATCATTTCATATAATTTTTGGTGAAAATATTTGGTAAATTTTTTGATCATGAAACTGAAACCTACTTACTTAGGCGGACTTGCAGCGACCAGATTTAACGATATAAATCCGAGTTAAGTGCTAACACAAGGTTAAGTAACGTTAAAATGAAAAAAACCGTCATCTAACCTAGTCTAAATTAAATTAAAGCACCCATTTCCATCTATCCTACGAGCGATGTGCCCTGCCCACTGCACTGCCACTTGAGTAGGGCGATTCTTCGAGCTATGTCGGTGACTTTAGTTCTTGCGCGGATTTCATCATTTCTAATGCGATCCTAAGATGGACAAGATGGTGCGACGACCTGCAGGCGTATTGTCTAACGCGCTGACGCTTACTTTCGCAATCACTATTTCTTTCTGTCAAGCGGTATAAGATAAGAAAGAAATGGTGAAAGCGAAGGCAAGCGTCAGAAGCGTTAGACCATACGGCCTCTGGTTAAGGTTGCGGGATCGCGTTGGATCTGTTTGGCGAGCCTTGGGGGAAGCCTATGATCAGCTGAGCAGTGGACGTCTTTCGGCTGAAATGATGATGATGACCCATTCCCAATCTTAGCAAAATCAATCTCAGAATATAAAAAATACATGTTTTTTCGCTCTTAAAAGATATGAAAATGACTTGAGCGGTGTTGTTAGATTTATAAATGACGATTAGAATGAAAATGTTCTGAAGATATTGCAACTCCGGATATTTCGTGGAGTGGGACGCTTAAGTGCTCGTCCACGCTGTTCGTAGAACCTTTAAAAAGCTATTATGCGATTATTGAGTGAAAGCGACCTATATATTTACAAGATATATTTATTTATTTACTAGATTTGGCTCGCGGCTTCATTAGAAATCCATGAAAAACAGGTTACGATAATACTTTTAAAGCACAATAAGTAAGGTTCGCTCGGACAACACGGTAGGTATGTAATGCAGGCAAGTTATCTGGAAAACC
Organism: Archips xylosteana; assembly: GCA_947563465.1. NCBI lineage: Eukaryota > Metazoa > Arthropoda > Insecta > Lepidoptera > Tortricidae > Archips > Archips xylosteana. The sequence goes on from OX387343.1 coordinate 39,449,703, forward strand.
GGGGTACTTCACCGGTTTTGAGGAGCGCTCTCTATTGTTTAAAGTTAAAATATTATCACACGGGAAGTCATTACCGGACTTTTAAGTATCCCATGTCTCAATCCAGTGTTTTGTCTATATATACGCCAAAACGTCTAGGACAATCTAGGTAAACATCCAAATATGCAAACATTTTCATTTACATATAATAATGTTAGTACCTAGAATTGTAATTATTTGGCAAATTCGGACCTGGGGACCAATTTTCCAAATCTCATCTGTCTGAATATAATTCGGAAACGGTAAAATACATTGACTTAGGTACTACCTGTGCAATATAACCACTAAAATAAAATTTCTGTAGTTTTTTGGAGTTAAAACTGTGTTTAGTTACTTAAATTTGACATTAAGCACAATTATTATTATTATTTTTTTGTTTTTTAGTCACCAGTTTTTTTAAAGATGTAATTTCAAAAATGTATTGCCTATTAGACAGATGCACTTTACTCACTGGAGGCGGCTTAAGAACGAAACTTAGGTACTTACAATGTACTATATTATCAGTTATGTTCAACTGTCACCAATAAAAACATGTAGATAAGTACTTAAATTTAATGACCTGCCCTCAATTGGGTAACCCGGTCCCTTTCATTACAACATAAACACAATGGTCACGCATGCGCACGGAGCAAGGCAGGGTAAAGTTCTGTAACACTGCGTGGGACGTGACGACTGTCATGTCATGTCATGCTACCCACTTTTCATTCATGACAATCGCATCTATCGTAATAGCTACTAAAATAGCAATTGTCCAAGCGTAAGTGAGCCATTGGGATGCCCTAAAGTCTATATTAAATCGATGCAATATTGGGTTTAATCACGCACTTAACACGTATAAACACTGCTTTAGCGTAACAGTGCCGCATACATGACATACATACATATTAGTTTTTATGTAATCTAGTTTTGGAACACTTGTTTCGTAGCCGGTTTTAATTCGAGCTTTTAATGATGACTGCTAATTACATAAGAAGCAATAATAAGTGTAACTTGAACTTATCGTGGTAACTTTCTATCAGCTTATACCGTAATGATGTATAGGTATTTAAATAAAGGTTAAATTATGTTTATAGGATAGCCAGAACTTTAGGTACTTCTTGGAATCCGCACCGAGCATCGTAGGACGCTTGGCCCCACGATAACCGGGTAACCGTGGAGGTCGCGGTCTGTAAACAGTGCAACTACTCAAGCGTTTCCTTATCAAAATGCAGATAATGTACGTACACACGAATCTAAAACAAGGACCTAAACCGATCTATCTACCTACTCAATTTCTAATACAGTAAACCACTCTACAGGTAAGTAATGTCGGAATCTGCTCAGGTTACATTAGCTTTTGTATGTTACAGAGCCCATTCGAGTATTTTTATTATCAAATCTTTCTTGTCCTTATTTTATGTCTCATCTACTGGCAGATTGGCTGTCGGCATCCAATGTATTTATCATTGTTACGTACGCTACGCGCTCACGCTTTTAGAATCGATCTCGGTCAACAAACAAGCAGTGTTATTAATAAACGGTCGTAGTTCATACTATTTACCAGACAAAAGACAATGAGAACGGGCTAAACAACGCTGTGCTTTTGTTTTCATTTAGTTACATAACAGTTCGGTAAACTAGTATCTACTTATAGGTGTGTAGTGTGTACTGTGTAGGCGATCTGAGAAAGTCATTCGACCCGTTTCGTGGAGGAACCGCTTCCGCGATCAGCCGGGCAGCGCACGTATTCGTCGACAAGCCGCTTCCTGCACCACACTTCCTGGAAAACAGCGGCAACTCGTCACATTAACATTAACAATATATCACCATTAATACCCAACTGCAAGTGTACTACAATGTTTTGCCAGAATGTCGACGCAAGAGATCGCCAAGGTTTCACCTGCACTGAAGTGGGTCAAGCTTATCAATTATCATGCCCCGCTATTCTGTCACTAGGCGGTAGTTCTGATAACCGATTTACTTAGTTGAAATAGGTTTCTGTTCTATGTTTTATACGTATATTTGAAGATTTGTCCAGAGTTCAACCTTACGGTGGTAGAATGATTGATTGCCAAACGAAAGGATGTCCAAGGTGCATTATTAATGTACCTACGTTCAGTTTTCCATTAGTAAAAAGTAAAATTGTTTCAAGTGCTGAAACGAAAAAAGCGCGGGAAACGTGAAACGCGGCGGTTGTGTTTCTAGATTTCTTTTTATTATAATTATTATTTAATACTTTAAAGATCAGCTAGGCGGTGTGTGTATATATATTTTGCCCCCCTGTTACATATTTTCTATTTTATTTGTGTAAGTGTATAAAAATACGCCAGTTTAGGTAAGTTTTAGTTCTTAAGCTTGCCCCATGATGGGGGATGAAGAACCCCCGGATCCTGGAGGTGGGAGCCTCCAGGTTGGTTGCAATATAATTATAGACTCAAATGTAGATACCGACTCTTCAACATCTGGCATTATAGGTGATCGTAAACGACACCTTAGAGCGCCGAGATCAATTTGCAAATATTGCAATAAAAAAACTAAAAAAAACAATGGCGGAGGCTATACGTGCGATTGTTCTGTCCAGGTAGCTACAAAAGAAGCGGTTGCTCTCGAGATGGAGGTTGGAAAAAATAATAAACCAGGGATTGGCAGGAATTTATTTATTAGTACGGATGTCAGTCCGTTTACTATACATGTCCAAACAAATAACACAAACGCAAACTCGTCATTACACCCAGTCTCATTTGGGAAGTTTTTAGTTAAGAGTAATTTCCGAAACATTATAAATGGAAGCGTGAAACGGATTGGTAGGACCCGCATATCAATGGCCTTTTCCGAAATAAATGATGCTAACTCATTCCTCCGCGATTCTCGCCTTGAGGCCGAGAATCTGACAGCATACATCCCTTCGTTCTCCATCACACGCATGGGCTTAGTTCGTGGCATCCCAGCTCAATGGTCTGAGGACGAGATTGTAGCCAACATTTCTGTACCTATTGGGTATGGGAATGTTGTTAAGGTGAGAAGACTTAACCGAAGAGTTACCAACAACGATTCTGTTACATGGCAACCGTCTGAAACGGTAGTTCTAACTTTCGACGGACAGCATCTTCCTAAACGAGTGTTTTCTTGCTATAATGCAATACCGGTAGAGCTTTATATCTTTCCCACAGTGCAATGTTTCAGCTGCTGCAAGTTTGGCCACACTAAAACAAATTGCAGGTCAAAACCCCAGTGCTACAAATGTGGTCAAATGCATACAGCTGAGACTTGCTCAGTGAATGAAGAAAACGCCTTCTGCTTTTGGTGCAATGGTCCACATTTTGCTACAAGCAGGTCATGTCCAGAACACAAGAGGCAAAAGGACATTAAAGTAACTATGGCCAATAGTTGTATCTCATATGGAGAGGCTGCAAAGTGTCATCCACCAATTAAAAAATCTTTTGCAGATGTTCTTTTTCAGCAGAATCCCTCACCTCATCAACCTATGCACCAACAAACATACAGCAATAGTGTTGGAAATGGATCCAGACAAAACACATCCCAACAATCACAATCATACCGAAAAACAATATATGCTAAGCCTCGTGGCCCCCCAACCAGAACCAGTAAAGGTTATGACCAAGCGGCTCATAATGCTCTAATAAATGAATATTCTATTCCATCTCCAGCAAATGGTTGTGCGCTGAAGGATTCAAATAATACTGAACCAAAAACTCAATCTGTGGCCGAGGCCATAATTGCTTTAATTACCTTGTTATCTAAATCTAACCTTGTCTCATCGTCCCACGTTGCCCCTTTGCTTGAAGCACTTGCTGCTACTTTTACACAAAATGGACAAGATAGTTCAGTGGAACTGTCGAAGTATAACTAGCAAAAAACAAGAAATAATCTTTCTCATAAATAAATTTAGTCCTGTCGTACTTGCCCTCTCGGAGACATGGCTCAAGCCCGGAGCTCTTTTTAGAGTCTCTGGCTATTCATGTCTCCGAGAGGACAGACCTGATGGGTATGGTGGAGTGGCCTTACTCATCAGGAATAATATTTCATTTTCAACAATACCTACTCCACCACACAGCATCAATGAATGGTCTATTGTTGCTGCCATTGTAAATAACATTAGTATCATCTCTGTATATATTCCTCATCCATCATCACTTATCTTTTATGAGCTGGAACAAATAATAAATTCCCTTCCAAAGCCCATCCTCATCCTAGGGGATTTCAATTCACAGCATCGCTCATGGGGAAGCTCAGTCTCTAGTAATCATGGAGAACAAATTTTAGATATTCTGGATAGCCATAATCTGTGTGTCCTTAATAATGGCTTCCCCACTAGGCGCACTGGCCCCTTGGAGGCAGTTAGCGTTGTGGACTTATCTATTTGTTCTGCTCAACTTTCATCATCTTTATCTTGGCATATATTAGATTCATCACATGGTAGTGACCATTTCCCAATTTTAATTTCTTTTCCTTTTAGTATCCCATTGCTTCCGAGACCCAGTCCCATGCTCAAGTATAATTTGAGTAATGTAGATTGGAAAGTTTTTAAAAACCGTGTAGATAATAGACTATCTAATCTTCCTAGTATTGATGAGGGGGGCGTAGTTTCTTCCTCGGTTGCTCTGGCAAAGATAATTACTGAAGCAGCTGATGAAACTTTTCCTGTTAAAAATAGTGCATCAAGTAAAATTCCTTCTCCACCTTGGTGGGACTTTGAATGTTCCCAGTCAATTAAAAAACGGAAGGAGGCTGAAAGGCGTTATCGGCACTCCATGACCAATGAAAATTTTGAGTTTTACATGCAAGTTGCTAGAGATACTAAAAAATTGTTGCGTAAGAAAAAGTATGAAGGATGGAAGCAATTTTGTTCGTCACTTTCTCCTAATGTAAAGCCTTCTATAGTATGGAATAATGTTAAAAGATTTAGATCTGCATTTAACGATTCTCCTAGACATATACTTTCACCTAATTTAGCTCAACAATTCATAGACCACTTAGCCCCGGCATCAGTTCCTGAGCAATATGTCTTTCAGCATTCTTCAATTCCCTATAACCTTTCCTCTCAATTTAGTCTGGACTCACCCTTCCGTATGGAGGAATTAAAGGGTATTTTAGCTAACCTAAAGGATTCGGCACCTGGTGAGGATGGTGTTCCCTATTCTTTTCTTTCAAATGTTAGTGACAATATTCTTTCTTACTACCTCTCTATCATAAATACAGTTATGTTTACTGGCATTGTTCCGGAAGCATGGAGATCACAAATTATAATACCTATTCTGAAGCAAAGTAAACCGGCTACTGATGTTTCGTCTTATCGCCCAGTTGCATTATCTTCAGTCTTTGCCAAAGTGGCAGAGCATTTGATTAAAAACAGATTAGAATTTTTCATGGAAAGCAAACAGCTACTGGCTCAAAGTCAATTTGGCTTTCGCAAAGGCCGGTCTTGCCATGACAGTCTGGCGATAATAACATCTGATATCCGATTAGCATTCTCAAATAATGAGTCAGTAACTGCTGCTTTTCTTGATATTAGTTCTGCCTATGATAATGTGTTAGTTTTAGTATTAAGGGATAAACTTTTCAAGTTAGGGGTACCTTTAATTTTAATCAATTTCATAATCAATTTACTATCTGAAAGATTCATTAGCATACTCCTAGATGACAATAATCAAATCACCCGTACAGTGTGGCGAGGACTTCCACAGGGTTCGGTTCTAAGTCCTTTGCTATATAATATTTATACATATGACTTAGAATTATCTTTAAATGGATCAGTCAGAGTCTTACAATATGCTGATGATTTACTGTTATACTCAACTAACAGCTCCATTGAACAGGCTAGCAATAGTCTCACATCCTCTTTAGGGTCATTAAAGACATGGTTAGACTCCAATGGTTTGGAGCTATCTGTGTCTAAAAGTGCAGTGGTATTGTTTACTAGAAAGCGATTCCCTCCCCCAATTAATGTTAAATTTGATAACCATGTAATTCCAGTTAAAAATCAAACAAAATTTTTAGGTGTAGTTTTAGATAGTAAATTAAATGGACTTGCCCACTGCGATTATATAGTTTCAAAATGTGAAAAAAACATTAATATTCTGAGATGTGTATCTGGGGTTTGGTGGGGTGCACATCCTACGTCTATGAAATTACTGTACAATGCTTTGATAAGAAGCATATTAGATTATGGTACTTTTTTACTAGAACCTGGCAGTGCTGCTGGTTTCAAGAAATTAAATAGCGTCCAGTCTAAAGCTCTTAGGATTATCTGTGGTGCCATGAAATCCAGTCCAATTAATGCGCTTCAAGTGGAATGTGTTGATCCTCCTCTCTATTTACGGCGCCAATTTCTTAGTGATAGGTATCTCTTTCGCTGGCTCAAGTATCCAATCATCAGCTTTGGTCCATTTTGCCACGCCTATCTTTGGAAATAGCCTCTTCAAGTTTTTGGAAACATAAGGAACCTCCATGTTTGATTAAAAGCTTTAATAGATATAAATCTATCTTAGCACCCACTTTCAATTCTTCTACACTTCCTATTTATCAGTATGAATATGAATCTTTAACTCTTGTTCCATCTGTTGCCTTAAATATAAGTATTTCTAAGAATGATATAGAACACAATGTACAGTTTTTGAATTTCATTGGAACACATGCTCAGGATGCACATCATATTTACACAGACGCTTCAAAGGTCTCCTCAAATGGTTGTGTTGGTGTTGGGGTACTACATTCTCAATATCGTATTGTTCAGAAAATAAAACTTCCACCGGAATCGTCTGTGTATACTGGAGAGTGTTTTGGTATCCTGAAAGCATTAGAATATATAATTTTAATGAAACTCAAGAACTCTATAATATTCTCAGATTCATTGAGCTCACTTCAGTCCATTGCCAAATTTCCATTTACATCAAAGTCTTATAATCCACATATATATAAAATTCGAAGCCTTCTACTTACATGTCACCAGAGTAAATATATTGTTTCCTTTGTTTGGATCCCTAGTCATAGGGGCATCAAGGGGAATGAATGTGCGGACCAGTTAGCTCGGGAAGCTATTGAGTGCGGAGATCTTAACCCATACAAAAATATAGCTGAAGATCTTTTAGCAATGCCAAAAATATTCTTGCATGATGCTTGGAATCAACTCTGGGCTTCCCATGATGTTAGGACGGGTTTGCGTTATCGTGATATTCAACCTACAATCCCTGTCAAGCCCTGGTTCTCAAAAATCTCGCTTTCTAAACCTGCCACAAGTATAATATCCCGCATGCGATTAGGGCATGTTTGCACACCGGAACACCTTGCTAGATTGGGCATAGTGGACAGCCCAGCATGTGAATGTGGAGCTGTCCCCTGTGATCTTAATCATATAGTCTTCGCCTGCCAACTTTATGATCGTTCCTCCTTTCTGCATCAGCTGTCACTCCTTGACGTTCCGTTTCCCGTATCTGTCCCATCCCTCCTTCCCTTTAATGATAAATCCTTGTATATATTTAAAGCTTTATATATATTTCTATCTCAGAATAATATCAAACTATAAGTATTATTTATTTCTTCTACCCTTTCTGATCTTTTCCGACCCTATTTTCTAAATTCCGATCCCTACGCAATTTCCTTCACCTAATTCCGTTTCCCCGTTTAGCTAATGCGCCAAGAGCGCAAAGCTTAAAAAAAAAAAAAAAAAAAAAAAAAAAAAGTGCTGAAACGGTACACTAATACACAATGGCCCAGCTCCAATTACTAAAATATACGCAATAAATAAGTATCCCACCAAAAACATAAATGTAAAAAATGTTAGCCAAGTTCAATACTAAAAATATACTTTGATTATGGACTTCACCGACAAAAGGATTGAGATCTAAATGGGTGCCAAGTTCTGCAGGTAATACTGAAATCTATTTGTAAGAACAAATAACATCCTAAAAAAGTATCACACTCTACCTCTATTTCTTTGGTTTTTCTACTCCAACTGTGTTTTATATTTATAAAATATAAATTCCTAAATTTAACTATCTAATAATTTACACAAAGTAGATAGTTAACTTATGTTAAATTGAAGCTTAACATTTGTCTTGGCTACTTTTCACATACAAATCATCTTATATTTGGCTAATCAACTTATCTTCTACATTCAATTTCCTGGTAAAAACCAGCCAAGTCAAATATTAAGCTTCAATTTAACATAAGTTATCTACTTTGTGTAAATTATTAGATAGTTAAATTTAGGAATTTATATTTATAAATATAAAACACTGTTGGAGTAGAAAAACCAAAGAAATAGAGTGTTATACTGGTTTAGGATGTTATTTATTTGTTCTTACTAATAGATTTCAGTATTACCTGCAGAACTTGGCACCCATTTAGATCTCAATCCTTTTGTCGGTGAAGTCCATAATCTATACATATAATAGTAGATTGTTCAACAAGGGACTAAAACAAGCCATAATGACACGAGATATTTAGCCACCCGAGCGATAGCGAGGGAGGCTATAATTCGAGTTGTCATTATGGTAGTTTAGTCCCGCGTTAAACACTCTACTTTTCACTTTGAATGCGAGGAAAAAAACGACGTACAAAATTACTTTTTTACAACGTATGCTCAATACGAGCAATGGACATCTGTTCAAAATTCAAATAGCAAATAAAATACCGCTGTCTTTTCTTTTCTTTTATATTTTTTTGTAAAGTGACGCTTTAAATGCTTGCATAATTAGCCAACAGATTCTAACTTAAAGACTATGTTAAAACTAATTGGACTATGCATGTAAGAATGATAATTGTTTATTCATTAGAATCGGCAAATAAATTAACCTAATTAATCTAAGTTCACACACAAAATATATTGTTAACTGAAACACTTACCCGTGAATAAAGAAACGACTTTTTAAGTTTATTTTCTATATGCCAATTCTTTGTTAAATTATATCTAATTATACTTTCTATTTACTATTAAATGCAACTGACATCGCATTATTTTGAAGTCACGCCATATTAACATTCAAACGTAACTGCTCTATCTACCGTACACTCCAGCACTGCTTTGCCGACAGTGTCGATTGCTATTTTATCGACAGAGCAGGGAATTGCTTTGCCGACAGCGTTTTTTAAAAAAAAACAAATTAAAAAAACCTAAGCTAAAGGAAATCTTTCTTTACGAGCAAAATAAAATTAATTCATCTTTAATATTTTATAATTAAATAGATTTATATTCGTAATTATTCAATATGTTTCACGAAATTATTATTTTTTAAATATTTTTTATACAGTTGTCATTTTGAGGTTATTTCCACGCCTTAAAGGCTTCCACAGACCGAAGCGCAGGGCGCTACAGTGCGTCCGCAGCGCGCTTCGGTCTGTGGAAAGCTTTAAAATTGTCTATACCCAGTTGCTGAAAATGGTGATAATCCTCCATTCACAAACACCGTGATTGGCAGTTTCGGGGTTTCCATAGTCAATTAAAAAAATTTTACTTTAATCCCTTGAGATCAAAAAAGAGCTTTAGTCCCGATATGCAGAGACTAAAGTAACATTTTAAGAGCATGAGAAGTGAAAAATCCTTTGTCCTGACTGACGGATCAACGCACAGCCTAAACCGCTGATCGTAGAGACCTGAAACTTGGAGGGTGTGTTCTTTGTATGACGTAGGCATCCGATAAGAAAGGATTTTCCGTAGTTCTACTTCTAAGGGGGTAAAAAAGGGGGGCAAAGTTTGTATGAGACATCGTGATTCCTTGGTCCAATCTACTTCAAATTTTGCATAAACATTCTTCAACAAAATTGATGGAAGACGTGTTTCGTATTTTATTGAAATTCATCCCTTGACGGGGTCAAAAAGTAGTAGAAAGTTATTTTGGGGGTGATTTGCTTCGAAGTTGATATCAATACTCCTTAGTGCTTTTGATTTAAATTACATTTTATTTTGACACATTGTAAACGAAACGAAACTTCAAATATTGCAAACCATTTTTGTCTACGTTTGTCAACCACGTCTTGATCTGATCTCTGATAATAGCTAATTATATGTATTAAGTATTTGCATTTCACCAAGCTTTTGCTTTTACAAGCGCAGCGTGGGACGTCCACCAACGAGATGGACGGACGTTTTGGTGAAGGCCGCAGGTTCAGGGTGGATGCAAGTCGCTTCCAACCGTAATGATTGGACGTCAATGAGGGAGGCCTATGTCCAGCAGTGGACGTCCTACGGCTGAAATGATGATGATGATGAAGCTTTTATGCGAGTTCAACCTTTTTCGAATAAAATCGAATTGAGTATTCAAATATCATTGTTGAACTCGCATAAAAGCTTGGTGCAATGCAAATACATATAAAATGCTTTATCCTGAAGTCCTAAATGACTGACTGCCGGATTAACGCACAGCCTAAACCGCTGTATGTAGAGACCTAAAACGTAGAGGGTGTGTTCTTTGTATGACGTAGGCATCCGATAAGAAAGGATTTTCCGGAATTTCCACGGGATAAGGAATAATCGGGATTTATATATTTCATCAAGAGTGACCCTATGCCCATAACGAAGATTACTAAACTGTACAAATTGGGCATGCAATTAGACTATTAGAATATAAAGCGAATATAAAGAATTTTGAAAATTTCCACGGGATAAAGTTAAATCAGGATTTATATATGTAGGTACTCAAATCAACTGGACCATATCTCCGTAACTACAATTACTAATCTTTTCAAATACAGTATTAACGAAAATGACCATAACAACAAAAAAACTTATTGCAGGATTTTTGGAAATTCCTGTGGGATAGATAATCTCTGAAACTTCCGAGCCGATTAAAAAAAAAAACTTTTACCAGTAAAAAGTTACACTATCCTTTATTGACATAGGCTACTTTTTTCCGGGGAAATGCAAAATTCCCAAGGGATAGAAAAAAGAAAATTCAACTTCGGAGCTCATTTTAAAATGTCTTACACCAATAGAAAAGATGCACTGTCCTTGGTTAACATAGGATGCTTTTTTCCGGATAAATGCAAAATTCCCGCGGTATAGAAAATAGAAAAATTAACTTCGGGGCTGAGTTTAAAAAAAAATCACCAATAGAAAGCTTCACTATCCTTTATTGGTATAGGCTACCTACTATTTATTCGGTAAAATGCAAAATTCCCCTGGGATATTAAGAAGTGAATTTCACTTCAGGGCTGATTTGAAAATTTCTTTCACCTATTAGTGAGTAGCTACACTAACCCTTACTTACATAGACTACTTTCTCCGTGAAAAATCAAAATTCCCACGGGAAAAAAATAAGTGAACTCAACTACGCGGTGTAACGTCAATGAAACTCCGCAGTCGGTTGCTAACTGGTTTTATTACTTTAACTAAAATGTACCCTCACATCACGTGATATTATCTACCATACGTTACATCTCTTCCCCCTTACACAAAAGAAGATACATACTAAAAAGATTTGTAGGTGTCAACCTATTAGACATGTGTTTATAAATACAATATGGTATCTTTACACAAACAATGGTTTTTCCTAGATATTTGGATCGAACCTACTTAAATCGTTACTTATGCCATATATTATTGAAGTATGACCATGTCCTAATCTATTGGTCTTGCTAATATTACATAATTAATCAACTAGATAAACATACTCTATTCAATCCTCGCACGTTAATCGTAACAAAATATAGGTACCTCCCGACGATAGTTAATGTCTGGGTTAAGAAGAGGTGAGTATTTCCCTCAAATATACTTAACTACTACTTACTTACTAAATCAATATTAAATAGGTGTCTAATGAAATATGCAACTCAATTAGAATCTTTTACTTAAACTTCGCTGCTTTGTTCCACCCCCCGGGCGCGCATTTCCCGGCGATAAGCGCGTTTGGTTCGTGCGCTGCTTTCGGAGGGCGGCGGCGCCGGCCCCTGCGCCCGCGCCGACTCGGCGCCGCACGCCGCGTCGCCGCCGCCGTCGGACGCCGAATCGAATTCGCTCGCCCCGCTCCCTCCGTCTGACTTTCCGTCTTCGTCCGTATCTCTTTGTTCTTCTGTAACAAGTGGAACGTCCGAGCGATCCTTGTCTAAATCTGATTCTGAACTGAAACGCGTTA